>CAXAQZ010000011.1:0-357500 GCA_963971145.1 Sussaba pulchella | reverse complement strand
GCTTGTTCGATCGGAAAATCGTTCGCAACTATATGGAAAACGACTGGACTTCCTAAGATGTCTACCGAGAAGGACCCTAAGGTTTCTACGAGTGTCGCCGTTATTCCGTGCAATTCTAAGATATCCCACTTATCTATATGAGATTCCGATTTCACATAAGCCTTTTTCACGAGATTGGGTTCAGAACCAAAATCGACCATTAATTCTACGGGAGAATTCACAACTGATGACTCTATCTGTATTGTCGGGGGTCGGCAGCGTTGTCTCAAATTCACGTGAGCTACTCGGACTCGTTTTGTGTTGATATCACGAAGACTGTACAAGGGGTTTCTTTGTATGTATTTGGGGTCTCCCGATGAAGCCCGTTCTTCGAGAGACCGTTGGAGTTTCCCTGAGCTCGCTGTTTATTATTATAATCCTTCTTCCTACATTCATCGATAATATGCCCGTCCTTTTTACAATACCTACAAGTTTTTTGTTGCCGGTCGTTAGTCGTATCGGGCGTTTTTTTTTATTGCTGGCTGCGGTCGAGCGTCCCACTGTTTCGAGGGCCCGGCCGCTTGGTTCCTAAACCAACACCTATCCGCTGCGTGACCCGACCGCTTGCATATCTGACAAGCGACCGCGACGGTCTGTACAGCCCTTACGTCACGACGCGATTCGTGTTTGTTGGGTTTAGGCGTACGTAGTTCCCTAATCGCTTTCTGCTTCCTATCTGAGTTTATGGCGTCTTTACCGGCGTCCGCGAGCGTGTCGTAGGTCGTTTTTATTCGTATCTGTATGTCGGGCCTAAGGCCGTCGAGAAAACTCTCTACGCATTCTTTTTCGATCGAGGCTTTTTCCGCATCGCTAATCTGACCGTCATTAGAATTTTTGTACGCCTCGATAATGTGGTTCCCGATTTGGCGTACCCGGTTGATGTATTTAATCGTGTCCTCGTCTTCCAGTTGTATCAACGCTCCGAGTTCTCGTCGTACTTGGTTTACCGTCTTTCCGGGAGAATATAAATTTTTTAAATATTTTGATAAGCTAGCTAAATTTTCGAATTTTGTTCCCTGTACCGATTTTTTTGCTTCTCCTATAATTTTTGTACGAATCGATTTTACTAAATTTTGTTCTACGTTTGCGGGAAGCATACCTAATGCTTCCTCGCAACTATCGATAAATTTGAAAACGGGAATATTGTATACGTCGAATTCAGATACCACTTTGATTGCATCCTTAAGGGATACAATCTGTGATGCTCCCACAGGCATTTCGGCGGATAGAGGTATAACGTTTTGATTTGAAATAGGAATAAGAGGGTTTGTTGAAATATTTACTTTTTTGATTGGGGTGTGGTCAACTGACATAACTTAGAATCAAATCGTCTTTGTATCCCACCGCTGTCACCAAAAAGAAAGGTATGTTACGTCTGGGGTAACAATATCTTAGAATTGCCCTGTTTTTGACCTTAGCAAATGCTAATTGGTCAGAGATACGGGCTGACGATTTGATAAAGTGTTATTTTGATTGAGATTTATTAAAAATATTTATTGAGAGAGAATTTTTTCCTTTTTTACGTGAAAATTAAATCTGGGGTCGTTGATCGGAATATATTTGGCCTTCAAACACCGAATTGTATAATCTAATGGGATTAGTTTGTATGGGGTCGTAACCGGCTCAGCTTCGAGCTGGTTGCCGGTGAAATAGGGGTGGGACGCGACTGGAGTGTAATTGCAAAACTCCGCGTGGAGCTTGCGCAATTGATATCTGCGCCCCGCACGGCGTTGTTTACTCATTAAAGATAACAGTGTTATTTTAATATATATATTTGAGATATTTATTGAGAATAAAGTGTAAAATGTATGTATGGGTTAGTGTGCGTGTGATAAAGGTCCGCGTGGGTACGCGTTACCTTTATATCTAAAACTAGTGTTAATTTAATAAGTGAAAGAATAGGAGTCCGCGTGGGTACGCGTTACTCCCGTGATTTGGGATGACCGTCCGCGTGGGTACGCGTTTCTCTCGGATTTGGATTTTAAGAAGGTCCGCGTGGGTACGCGTTACCTTCGGGTTAAGGAGATGAGAGTCCGCGTGGGTACGCGTTACTCTCGGAGTTGGAAGGATGTGAGTCCGCGTGGGTACGCGTTACTCACAAGGGGTAGTTTGGTAGTTGGAAAGAGGATTGAGAGGAAACTTACCAAAAGTTAGAGTCCTTTTTCTTCGAATTATACTTGAAAATATTTATTAGTTGGGACTGGGCCCGAAATGATTTTAAAAGATGTTGTGACGTCGGAGGTTGAATAATTACTGAGTAAAAGACGCGTGTGTGGCCCTTTTATACAATTTCGGGTCCACACAAAATATTTAACAAGGTTGGAGAGGGTAGTTTTCCTTATTTATTATTGGTTGAAAACACCGTCTCCCACCTTCTTATTCTCTAAGACGCGTTTCGCTTTTAACTACGAAGCTAGTGGTAAGGGTGGGAAAAAGCAAATTTTCTTTGTACCTCATTGGTTAAAATTTCCCGTTTCCCACTTCTTAGTTTTATGCAAAAAGGTGGGAAGAATCTTATATTTTCTAGCTGAAGGCCCAAAAACCCCCTCCCTTATATCTTTGTATGCCGCTCGAAGAAGGCCATACACTCGCGCCTGTGTTTGGAGGGTTGCAGTCCTTCAGGCGTCTGTGTGATGGCGTTACGGGGACGTAACACGGCCCATTCATTCAGCTGTCAGTTGAGTATTTATTTATTCATTTATTCACCTATACATTATGTATCGATCTATTTGTTAATTTTTATTCATTTTTAATAGTTTATTTATAACTCAATTGATCCGTTAACTTCTGTTTAGTTATGTTTCGATCTGTTTGTTTATTGATTCCTTTTCACCTCTTACCTTAATTTTATTCATTGGTTGATTCATTTATTCGTTCATTTGTTTGTTAACGTATTCAATCATTATGCATTTATTATTTATCTCCGTTTATACTACTATCTTTCGTTGTTCTTGTATTGATTATTTCATTTTCTATTTAGTCATTTTAAATCGTTTATTCATTCAGTCCATTTACTCATTTTGAATCGTTTATTCATCTAGTTTTGATTTTTCTTGTATTTATCCCTTAGGTTCTTTTCTATTCTCTTGTTTATTTAGGTTGTTCATTAATTTCCATTATATGCTTCATTTGATTATCAGTTCGTTATTCATCAGTTTGTCTATAGATTGATTTATTTATTCATTTATTCCATTCATTTATCTATTGATTCGTCAATCTGTGTCTTTCTTTGGTTCTTAATTTATTTATTCTTTCTCTTATATTGATCTTTATCTGTTAATTCTCCACCAAATTAAAATCTTCAACCTATTTGTTTATTGATTCATTACTTCATTTATTCTTCTAATCATTTGTTTCTTTGTTTATGTATTTATCCGTTGATTTATTGATTTGTAAGTTCTGGTAGTAATTAATTGGCCGATTTGTTCACTTATTTATTTGGTTATTAATCTAGTCCTTGATTTCTGATTTATTTATTTCTTTATTCATTTCTTTATTTATTTATTTATATGCGCTACGTACATTCATCTATTTATTTATTCATACATATATTTATTTGATTCTTCGTTTGTTTATTCATTCGTCCTTCGATTTAATTTATAGAAACGACCAACTTACCGTGACAACAATTACACCTCCATTTACATTTACAGGCGCGGACCAGCCCCACCACGCCCGTTCATTAGCCAAAGGCCGACGGCTCATTCATTCATTCATTTATTAATCTATTTTTTGGGTGAGTGTTCATTTGTTGTTTCTTGTTCATCCCCTATTAATACCCTTTTACCCTGACATCCTAAGTCTTAGATCTAGTTACATTTAATTTTTATTGAGTGTAATATATTATTTATTATAGAAATAATGAAAGCGGTACCAGTAACCGCTATCATTGCTGCGGTAAGAGTTCGAGATAGCTCATTTATACTTTACTTATAATTCATTTGTTCATTTATAATACTTCCTAACTGTTTATTTATTTATTCATTATCATTTATTACTTCATTACTTTTCAGGTATTAGACCCGTAACAGCAGCCCGGGCAGCCACAGCGAGAGTGACCGAAGCCGCAGCGTCGATAAACAGCCTCGCAAGGTTAGCAAATGAGTTGAAGTAAACTTTTCATTTGTTCAGTCGTTTGTGTATCTGATACACGAACCCACAACCGCACCGCACCCCCCAAGCGCAGCCTATCCTATTCATTTGTCCATACGTCCCTCGTCTGTCAAACCATAAGAACCCATCCGCCCTTGCCCTCATCCGGCTACTTTCTCCTTTATTTGAGCATTAATTTCTTTTAATTTGTTTGTGCGGTACCCCATTACTCAATGGTTCATCAAGTGATTGATTTTCCATTTTACTTGGTCGTTTTCTATTATTTAATTATTATTATTATGATTATTAATTATTATTATTATTTTATTGTTGTTGTTCTCAGCTTTAGCGACGCACGACCTCCTCAATAATTTTACTCTTTTTTTAACGTTTCGTCCCTATGGTCGGGGACCTCCTCAGAACCATTTATTTCCTGCGTATACAATATTCAATTAACAAACTTCGCACATCTTTATATTTCTACAAGTAATCACTATACACATTGAAACCTCTTCCAATAGATATTTATCATCTCTCCTCAGAGTATCTCATATATATCTCCACTAATCTTACAATATATCACTTTTATCTAGTCATATGTTCCCGTCCCCCTTTCCCCCTCATTCTCTACCTTTGCTCCCCCCCCCCTCCCCCCCTCCTTTCATTCCCCTCTACCCCTTTCTATACTTGACTTCCCACCAACCTTGTTCTCAATCATCCCGTCACTCTTGTCATTATAGTTGGCGATGGATCCCGTATGTGTGTCCAATTTTTCAAAACAGCTCCCATTCCTGTCAATTCCATTGAAATGCCTCACACTTATTTCGTCAATCGTTCAAAATTTCACATTCTCTGGTTACGAAACCTTCACTGTCACCACCTTAAAACCGTTGTGTTAACCTGTAAAACAACGATATATCAATCCAATTCCCGCACCTCCCCCCCCCCCTTCTCGCCACTCTCTCTCATCTTTATCATCTTACCGTGACATCGTCTTCCAACTATTATCCTTGTTACACTTTGCATTGAATCTGTTGCGTCAATCATTTAAAATTCTCTCATCCATTCGTTATGATCACACCACCATCTCCATGCTAGCTACTCCGACTACTATTCCTTATCTATCCATTGCTATATATTCAATCCCACTATATGTGGCCCCACCACTGCCCCCGCCCACCCTACAACCCCCCCTCCCTCTCCTTAATTCTCGAATACTCACCTCAAGACCGAGTTGTAAATGCTACTCAACCGTTCTATATTTGTCTCATGATTTATTGCGTTTTCATCTATTTTTTAACTCCCGGCTGAAAACGGGAGTTATGTGTTTCGTCGTGAGCAACGTGAATTGGCGTTTTGTCGGTAACGCGTTTTTGGCCAAACGGCTGATTTTCTTCTTACAAATTGATGTACATCGGTGTCGGAAGTCACAGAGAGGGTTTTGCTTCCATAATATTTATGATCAGATCTCAACTCGCGGAGATATTAAATGTAGAAATTTGAACGCTTTCGAACGTTTTCTTCAAATCGCAATTTTGATCGGTTCGACTGCATGCATTGCAGACTTCACGGCATCGTCAGCTGTGACAGCGCGTGTGTAAGTGCAGTGGAACGTATCCGTGTATTTTGCATCGAGGCTCTGGACGATATCGCTGAGTGCGAGAGAGACAGCGCGATTGGTCGATCGTTTTAACCTCGAAACAGAACTTTCAACGGAATTTTTTTTTTTTTCTCGAGTGATTCAGAGTGAACATTTTTTATCAATTGATTTCACGTATAAACGATATTTTTTTAAAGAGTGCATTTTCCATTTAACGTTCAATAATTAGCTAGTTAGCAGGATTGATCTACTGACGATTTTAACAAGCACGTCGAATTAATAATTCTGGATACTTGTATTCGGGCGTGAAATTGAGATGTATGTGAATGTGGAGGTTAGGTCGGATGACGTGGTTATGCCCGGTGATATTGTTTTATTTATGGCCATCAACTGATTTCACGTACGAACGATATTGTTTAATGAGTTCATTCTTTTTTATTCAACGTATGATAATGTTATCAGGATTGTGAAAAACGTGAATATTGATGTTCAGCTGGACGATGTGGTTATGCCCAGTGATATTGTTTACCTCGGTGGAATTGGCAATTCGAAAGAAAAAAATTGTTGTCGGATTCAATTTTTTTTACTTTATCTTCCAACCGACAAAACTTTAGACACAGCGATTTGTCAGAATGCACAATATGTATATTTGTTTTCATTATTTTTCCTATATGAGTCAGGTCCATTTCGAAGCTGCATTCATTCAATGTTCACCTGCTCAAGACATATTCAAAACCTATAATGACTGGGAAGGACGAGCGGAATGCACTGACATCTGGTCAAGGCTACGTCGAGCCGCGCTCGAAAACTGTGCAATGCGCAGACATTTGGTCTAGGCTACATAGAGCCGCGCTTATAATCTCCATAATGCACTGCGATTTGGTCAAGGCTGTATTAAGCCGCCCTCAAGACTCCACGATGGGCTGACAATTTGTCATGGCTACATGGAGCCGCGCTGAACAATCACATGATGCGCTGACATTTCGCTGAGACTGTACTCAACTGCGCCCAAGGACAACCAGCATGTGCCGCAGCTAGTCGATACTTTCAAAGTCTTGTCTCATCAAATTTCTATACAGTGGTCACGTTTTACGATATTGAATCGATAAACAATAGTACATTATGACACTAGTAGGAAAAATTGTTTTGTGACCCGGACGTCTTGTTCGAGCCAAATGATTCCAATCATTGGCGGACGTGGAGAAAATTATATCAAATTATCTTTAAAAAGTATGAAATAAAATAAATTTAAAAAATTTAAAAAAACTCCCGGCTGGAGTAAAAATTGAAAACAAAAAAAATTAGAACGAAAAAAAAGTAATCTGATAGAAAGCATGGATAAAATTCATGAATCTAAAAAGAATACAACAAATTAATAAATTTAAAATGGAAAAAACAAATTAGTGAAATTAAAAGAATGAAATAAATAAATAAATTCAAAAAGGATGAAATAATTCAAGAAGTCATCTTAGTTTATTCGTAGTTTGAATTATGATCGTTCGTTTGTATGAGTTCAATTTTTTGAATCGTGGTAATTTTCTCACTGCCCTCAATTCAGTCGGGAGACGTCATTCATTAACCATAAATATGATATAGGATATAGATGTTTGGGAGTGCAAAGAAGACGCCATTAGATAATTGAACATGAAGACGATCTGGATTTAGATGTTCGACGATACGAAAGAAAACGTCTCCCGACTGAATTGAGGGCAGTGAGAAAATTACCACGATTCAAAAAATTGAACTCATACAAACGAACGATCATAATTCAAACTACGAATAAACTAAGATGACTTCTTGAATTATTTCATCCTTTTTGAATTTATTTATTTATTTCATTCTTTTAATTTCACTAATTTGTTTTTTCCATTTTAAATTTATTAATTTGTTGTATTCTTTTTAGATTCATGAATTTTATCCATGCTTTCTATCAGATTACTTTTTTTTCATTCTAATTTTTTTTTTTTTCGATTTTTACTCCAGCCGGGAGTTTTTTTAAATTTTTTAAATTTATTTTATATGTGTATCATTTCCTTGATTAATCGTTTTTCCTCTGATGACTCTGTTGCTAATACCTGGGTTTTATTAAAATTAAATGCGTGGTGAGTGTTTTCGACATGCTGTGTTAATGCCGTTAGCACCAGTGTTATCAAATATTGTCATGATCGATCTTGAGCACAAGGTTCTAGAGGAACTAAGTTTCGCGCCTTCGGCTTTGTATCGGAGATATGTAGACGACATAATAATGGCGTTACCAGCGAATAAAATACATGAGATAGCTCAATAGATGAGGTAGCTTTCAATTCATATAACAAAAGCTTAAAATTCACGATTGAAATAGAAAAACACAACACGATTCCGTTTCTAGACTTGTTATTGATTCGTGATAATGGCAAGGTCAGGACGAATTGGTATAGGAAACCAACATGGTCGGGCAGGTTCGTGAACTTCTTCTCTTACCATCCGAAACATCAAAAAATAAGCACAGTATACATGCTCACGGACAGGGCAATAAGACTTTCGGAACCGGAATATCACGAAAGAAATCTTGAACTCATAAGATCGACATTACGGCGGAATTTATATCCGGACTATTTTATAAACAAACATATAGAAGAACGGCTGAAAAAACTAACTTCGAGAGAAACAAATAATGAGGAAAAGGGACAAGAAATAGATGCAAAGAAAGTCATGAAGTTTCCATATGTAGAACACTAGCTTTTACCCGCGACTTCGTCCGCGTAGATTTCGGTTTTGAACCGACGACCGATACGTCGACCCCCCTCCTCTCGTTGCCCCTCCGACCCGCCCTTCGCCCCCCACCCCCCGTCGATTCCCGTCGAACCACAATACGAAAACCATAAGACAGAGACGGTATACGAAGATCCGCACAGAGAGGAGACGCTGAGAATACAATTTTCCGAACAAAAGTTTACAACCCCATTTTACTCCTTCAGGATTTTATTTTCGAAAAATCCTTTCTTAGTAAGCACCTTTTGTGTAACCCGAACTTACATGTAAGATTCAAGCTATCTATCTATTGCCGTTCCAGAGATACAGTAACAACGGTTACGAACGCCCACACCCTATTCTACCCCCTTAGGGGTTGATTTTTGAAAAATCCTTCTTCAGTGAGCACCTACTGTATGAGCCGAACCTCCATGCAAAATTTCAACTCTCTATCTATTGCCGTTCCCGACAGACAGTAACAATGGTTACAAACGCCCACACCCCAATTAACCCCCTTAGGGGTTGATTTTCAAAAAATCCTTCTTCAGTGAGCACCTACTGTATGAGCCGAACCTCCATGGCAAATTTCAACTCTCTATCTATTGCCGTTCCAGAGATACAGTAACAATGGTTCCAAACGCCCACACCCCATTCGGCCCCCTTAGGGGTTGATTTTTAAAAAATCCTTCTTTAGTGAGCATCTACTGTATGAGCCGAACCTCCATGGCAAATTTCAATTCTCTATCTATTGCCGTTCCAGAGATACAGTAACAATGGTTACAAACGCCCACCCCCCATTCCACCCCCTTAGGGGTTGATTTTCGAAAAATCCTTTCTCAGTGGACCTCTACACCCTCCAAGGAACCTATATTCGAAATTTCATTTTTCTATCTTTAGTGGTTTAGGCTGTGCGTTGTCTGTCAGTCAGTCAGTCAGTCAGTCAGTCACGGAACAGTTTTATATATATACGGGGTATTCCTGGGAATTTCGGCAACTTCGGACAGTTGGGTCAAAATTTTTGCCCCCCAATTTTTTCCATTAATATGTGTTGAAAATAAAGAGACACGTATTTCGGCGTTTTTTATTTTGAGCCCCCACTTTTGAAATACGTCCAAATGAAGTTTTTGAAGTATTGACCACATTCGATCATTCAAATCGATATATCTCAGCAACGGTTAGTGATAACTCGAAAAACCATGGGTCTTTTTTTTTCGTTTTTGAACGCTCTATACAATGAAAACATTTACGATTATGTTGCACAAATTCAACAATAAGTTATAAACAATTAAAAATTAAAAATGAAATAAAACAAAAAACGCACTTTTAATTTTTGAAATGTATTTTTTTTTAAATTCCTTGAACAAAAACGAAAATTTAGCCACCTTGAACTTTTTGGGCCGACGCTTCGTTCGGGAGTTATAAATTTTTTTGTCACAAAAAACCCGTAAATGTTTACCCGGTTGTTAAGAAAAAAAGCTATAACTTTCGAATGAAGCGTCGGCCCAAAAAGTTCAAGGTGGCTAAATTTTCGTTTTTGTTCAAGGAATTTAAAAAAAAATACATTTCAAAAATTAAAAGTGCGTTTTTTGTTTTATTTCATTTTTAATTTTTAATTGTTCATAACTTATTGTTGAATTTGTGCAACATAATCGTAAATGTTTTCATTGTATAGAGCGTTCAAAAACGAAAAAAAAAGACCCATGGTTTTTCTAGTTATCACTAACCGTTGCTGAGATATATCGATTTGAATGATCGAATGTGGTCAATACTTCAAAAACTTCATTTGACCGTATTTCAAAAGTGGGGGCTCAAAATAAAAAACGCCGAAATACGTGTCTCTTTATTTTCAACACATATTAATGGAAAAAATTGGGGGGGCAAAAATTTTGACCCAACTGTCCGAAGTTGCCGAAATTCCCAGGAATACCCCATATATATGTAGAACATATACAGAATCAGAAACATAGGCTATTGAAACCATACGGTATACATATAGTCAACAGTAACAAACGCAATATACAAGAGATGGTGGGTTCAACTAAAGATAAAAGGCCTATATTAGAAAAAGTAGGAGTGGTTTACAGAATCCCATGTAATGACTGTGAGAGCTCATACATAGGGCAGACGAAACGATATTTGCAAGTCCGGATTGGAGAACACAAGTATGGGGTAATGAACACGAACAAGAATAAAACGGCATTAACACAGCATGTCGAAAACACTCACCACGCATTTAATTTTGATAAAACCCAGGTATTAGCAACAGAGTCATCAGAGGAAAAACGATTAATCAAGGAAATGATACACATAAAAATAGATAAAAACGCAATAAATCATAAGACGGATATAGAACGGTTGAGTAGCATTTACAACTCGGTCTTGAGGTGAGAATTCGAAAATTAAGGAGAGGGAGGGGGGGTTGTAGGGTGGGCGGGGGCAGTGGTGGGGCCACATATAGTAAGATTGAATATATAGCAATGGATAGATAAGGAAGAGTAGTCGGAGTAGCTAGCATGGAGATGGTGGTGTGATCATAACGAATGGTTGAGAGAATTTTAAATGATTGACGCAATAGATTCAATGCAAAGTGTAACAAGGATAATAGTTGGAAGACGATGTCACGGTGAGATGATGGAGATGAGAGAGAGTAGCGAGAGGGGGGGGGGGAGGTGCGGGAATTGGATTGATAGATCGTTGTTTGACAGGTTAACACAACGGTTTTAAGGTGGTGACAGTGAAGGTTTCGTAACCAGAGAATGTGAAATTTTAAACGATTGACGAAATAAGTGTGAGGCATTTTAATGGAATTGACAGGAATGGGAGCTGTTTTGGAAAATTGGACACACATACGGGATCCATCGCTAACTATAATGACAAGAGTGACGGGATGATTGAGAACAAGATTGGTGGGAAGTCGAATATAGAAAGGGGCAGAGGGGAATAAAAGGAAGGGGGGGGGAGGCGGGGGAGCAAAGGTAGAGAATGAGGGGGAAAGGGGGACGGAAACATATGACTAGATATAAGTGATATATTGTAAGATTAGTGGAGATATATATGAGATACTCTGAGGAGAGATGATAAATCTCTATTCGAAGAGGTCTCAATGTGTATAGTGATTACTTGTAGAAATATAAAGATGTGCGAAGTTTGTTAATTGAATATTGTATACGCAGGAAATAAATGGTTCTGAGGAGGTCCCCGACCATAGGGACGAAACGTTAAAAAAAGAGTAAAATTATTGAGGAGGTCGTACGTCGCCAAAGCTCAGAACAACAACAATAAAATAAGATTCAACACGGCCAAAGAAATTTAATAATCAATTATTATTATTATTATTATTCAGGTATTCGCCCCGTAAAAGCAGCCCGGACAGCCACAGCGAACTCAACTTGTTCACCTATTCAGGCGTTCGCTCATCCACCACACGCGCCCACAACCACACACACAGCCCCCCCCCCCCCAACCCCCAAGCGCAGCCCAACCCATTCACCTGTCCATACCCCCCTAGCTTGTAAAACCATTAAAACCTGTCCAGCCCTCGCACTCATCCGGCCAACACTCTCACCCATTTAAGCATTCATTTTTTTTAATTCGTTTGTGCGTTCCCTATTAGCCAATGGTTTATCGAGTAATTGATTTTATTTTTAATTAGTCGTTTTTCATTATTTATTATTATTATCATTTACTATTTATTATTTTCAGGTATTAGGCCCGGAACAGCCTTCCGGACAGCCAACAGCGAAAGGGACCGGAGCCGCAGCATGGGTTACTCCGGTAGCTCATTTCATCAATTCATACGGCCACAAACATTTTCGAATGTCAAATAAAATTTTTAATATCCACCCATTCGTCTACTTATTGATTCACTCAATTATTCCCTGAGACCATTAGTTTATCTATTTATTGCTTCATTCATTTCTCTATTCATCTATTCTTTGATCCCTAAATTTGCTCATGCATAATTCATTTTTTTGTTGCGTTTACTTGATTTATTTGTTTGATTCATCCATTCGTTGCCTATTTGTTGGTTGTTTTATTTGTTCATTTGATTGTTTACCCATCGGTCCTTTATCCATTCGCTTATTAACCCACCCACATATCAACACCTTAACCAGTTTTTAGTCTCTTGTCCTTTCAATCATTTCTCCCGTTCATCCTGCTGTTTTATTATATATTTTATATTTATTTGTTTGTCCATTGACTTCTTCATTTATTAATTCCTATGTTCATTAACCCGTCCACCAATTATCCAGGAATATTCATTGATTTCTTTATTCACCCATGTCCGTTACTTATATGTTGTTTTCAAGCATACCCTACATAACTGTTGATTCGTCCATTGAGGTACTTATTTATTATTAATTTACTTCTCATTATTTGAATGCTTGTCCAGTTATTTATTCATTGCCTCACTTTGATTTATTCATTTGTCGATTAACCTATCCGCTTATCTATTTGATTGTTAACTTTTTCATTCCTTTATTTGATTAGATATCATCTTGATTCATTATCCGATTCTCCAATCCTTCTGCTTTTCTTTTCCCTTTCCCTCCATATATTCATTGCTTCATTTGGTTATTTATTTATTTATTTATTTATTCCTCTGTTTATTATTCATCCATTTCTAGACTGACTCATTCGTTTATTTATTTCCTGCCGTCCTGTATTTAATTATTTATTTATCTATTTATTACCTTGCCTGTCCATTTACTTATTTATTCATTCATTTGTACATTTCTTTGTCGCTTTAATCGATCATTCCCACCGATTTATTCATTCTATTCAGTTGTTTATTCGCGTGTTTTTATTTATTTATTTATTTATTTACTCATTTATTTATCTATTATTTGTTTATTTATTTATTTCCCTATTGATTTATTTATTTATCCATTCATTAATCCATCTGTTTATTTATTTTATTATTCATTCGTTTCTTTATTGATTTATTTATTCATTTATTTACTTATCTATTTACTTGTTTATTTATTTATTCATTTATTTCTTCATTTATTCATTAACCTATATATTTGCTTATTTATTTATTCCTCTATTTATCTATTTATTTATTTCTTTATCTATTTATCTATGTATCTATTTAATTATTCATTTATCCACCTGTTTATTTATTTCATTAATCAATCATTTATTTATTTATTTATTCATTTATTTATCCATTTATTTATTCATTTACTTATTTATTGATTTCCTCATTCATTTATTTACTCATTTATTTATTTATTTCTTCATTCCTTTATTTATTTATTTTTATCTATCTATTTATCTATCTATTTATTCATTTATTTATTTATCCATTTATTTCTTCCATAATTTAGTAATCAATTTGTTTATTCATTTATATCATCTTGTATTTATTTATTTATTTATTCGTTTATTCATGTATTTATCTATTTATTCATTTATTTATTCATGTATTTTTATCTATTTATTTTTATTTTTTTATCTACCCCTTAATTTATTTATTTATTCATTTATTTATCCATCCAGCTATTTGTTCGCGAGTTTGGTTTGGTTTGGTTAACTGAGTAAAAGACGCGTGTGTGGCGCTTTCATACAATTTCGGGTCCACACAAAATATTTAACAAGGTTGGAGAGGGTAGTTTTTCTCATTTATTATTGGTTGAAAACACCGTCTCCCACCTTCTTATTCTCTAAGACGCGTTTCGCTTTTAACTACGAAGCTAGTGGTAAGGGTGGGGAAGGGCAAATTTTCTTTGTATCTCATTGGTTAAAATTTCCCGTTTCCCACTTCTTAGTTTTATGCAAAAAGGTGAGAAGAATCCTATCTTTTCGAGCTGAAGGCCCAAGAACCCCCTCCCTTATATCTTTGTATGCCCCTTGAAGAAGGCCATACACTCGCGCCTGTGTTTGGGGGGTTGCAGCCCTTCAGGCGTCTGTGTGATGGCGTTACGGGGACGTAACACCTCCCTGCTGAGATTAAATGTCGGGTTAGAAGATTAAAAACGACATTTAAAGTTAGAGAGAAAAAAGAATACGAAGTCTTTGTTATTTTACATTAGGGATTCGATACAATTCAAATTCTTTAATTTGAGAAGGTGTCCTAAGCTAGTTCGTATAACAATTATTTTATAGCGATTCGATATTATATGTGTATATTTCTATGTATAATTTTATTTATTTGTGTTTTTATTATTATTATTATTATCATTATTATTATTTTTTTATATTTTTTTTTATTTTTTATTCAGTTATTAATTTAGATGATTAATTTACCTTGGTAGAAGATTAATATTGCATATTAAAAAGAGAATGGTCGAAGAAGTTAAAATATTTGGCGCAGGATATCAATCAATTTAAGTATCTCGATGGTTGACCCGCCTTCTTCTTTCTTCGGTGGTAATTTCGTTGGTCCTTTAACCTTTCAACGAGAAGGCGCCTATGGGATGGTCCGGTGCAGGTGGGGCAATGTCGCGGTTAGTTGGTATGTGAATTTCTGTCAATTCCTGTTGTTCTGCAATGTCTTCCCTTTGATTTGGGTTTGTATCGAGATTACGTTTAAGATGCAGCAGGAGATGTGTGACTGAATCCCAGATAGCTCCAAGTAAACCCAGAGACCACCCGTAAACGGTATGCAAAGCATAACCATGGATGAGGGTGTCTATGATGAGTTTAATCACACGGATTATGATAAAGATCCCGATGATACCAGCACTTGCAGTTCCGAAAGAGACGAATCGGCCCCATGTTTTGTTCCACACGGAGTCTGCGAGGCTCTGGAGTCCGTCCGCACTCAGCAAGTTTGAGAAAGCCAAGCCTTGTCTCTCGATCGGTTGACCCGTGATCCCTCGTGCGATGGTGTTCAGAACTGCGGGCTTCTCGACTGGAAACATGATGTGATCCCTGAGTTTGTCGAGATCTTCCTTCGAATATATGCCGCTGGTTGCTAGTGATGATGGGTTCAGGTAGCTCCATGTAGGTTTGGTCCCTGGCTTTATGATTGTTGGAGGCAGACTCTGTATTGGTCCTGGAAGGAGCTTGGACCACGAGTCAGCCAAAAGATACTGCGTTGGCAGTAAGGCGTCACACGTTATTTCGACTCCTGTTCGCATGATGATGTGGGTCCGAGGGGATATAAACAGACTGTTATTTCCTCGGGATACTGGAAGTTGATGATAGCAGGACTCTGTCCTCCTTATTTTCACTTCAACAGGAATGCATTTGACAAGATGTACCATTCGCCCGCGACGAGTGCCATGTATCCTGGTCCCTTCATGAGATGATAGGCGAACTCGTCCGGTGATTGTGTTGCGGAGATTAGTGCGTTTTTCAACACTTGTTGTTCGAGGTTGCATCGTTGGGTGAAAACGTCGAGATACAATTGATTGATTTGAGTTCGAATATGCTTTTCGACAAAAACAAATTTCGAATTCATATAAGTAAATATGTCTAAATTTTCTACCGCTATAGGTCTCGTTTTTGCGAATATTGCTCCATGCTTTATTTCAAAAATTGGCAATTTCGGATGTTCTGTGCGTATTAACGTATAGCCACAGAGCATTTGTTCTGATTTCTTCGTTAAAGCAAAAGTTGTGTCCTGAGTTGACAACGTGTATATTGTCTGAGGGTTTGTATTACTTGAATCTTTTACTCTATTTGCTAAACCCTCATATAAAACATCGTATCGATCAAACTTGCAATTATCTTTAGGTAAGGTGTTCCAAAAAGTGTGTCCACCTTCATTATCAACCCTAGCAGATTGGAAGACCGAAAAAAACGTCGGTCAACGGTCACGGTCATTTTGTGCCCTTTTTTAACCGAAGAAAGTGACCGAACAGTGACCGAAGATTGTTTTTTTTGTGGTTAGTCACTTGACCGGTTTTTTTCGGTTTTCGGTCACTGTAAGAAAAGTTAGGTTAGTCACTCGACTGGTTTTGTATACAGTTTTCGGTCACTGTAATAAAAGTAAAGTTAGTCACTTGACCGGTTTTTTTCAGCTTCCGGTCACTCGGGCATTTCAGTCACTAACCGTAGCAGTGACTGAAGGCGAACCGAAATGCATAGGGCAGAGGGGGGAGGATAATACAGAAACTCGTACACAAAAACATCAGTGGATTTCAACGTTTTTTTAAGTATTGTAAAATCAACTGTGAATAAACTGTTTTAAACGTGAAATAACATTTTAAATAACATTTGGTTTTCGCTTTAATAATCATCCTCGTCGGCCTCGTTTTCGGACTCGGACTCGCTTCCTCCTTGTTTTTTGTTCCCCTCATCGTCCTTAGGTTTGGCCAGAGTCGCCCAGTATCTCTCGCTCTTCAATTTAATCGACAACCACGCACGCACTTTAGCTGCCGTTACCCTCTCCTTTTCGTTGATCTCATGGCAACGTTGTAATTTGCGGCATGCAACTGTAACATAAACACGGCATTGTTATATTTTGTTGCAAGGTAAATGGTAGCCCATTTAGAAATATAGCCTGCTACGCTTTAATTGTTTATCATTTGAGATCATTTACCGTATAAACCCTGTATCTCTCGGTCGCTGACGACTTGATAATCTTCGCGTCCCGATGTGCGCTTCACTACAAGCGTGTACCGTTGTTCCTGTGACCACAGGCCTTCGATCAACGCATTCAGCCTTTTTTCATGGTCTGCGCTTCGACAGCTAACGCACAGTGGTGCACGTTGAATTGAACACCATCAGGTGCAAAGGTAATCTGTAACAAGATTATTTTAAATTTTGTTTTTGAATTACTGCTAACGCTACTGCATCGATTGATTTCTTTGGTAATGGCTTACCATCCCGTCTTCATTGGGTTCCGGCAAACCATTTGGTCCTTCATCCGGATCCGAGGTGTCGTCGGCGGGTGGGGGCTGTTTCCTTGTGTTTTTTTTTATGTAGCGTCGTTCGTAAACGTCTTATCTCGCTCCTAATTTCCGTTAATTGTTTCATAACGTGCTGTAGTGGAGAATTTTCTTCGACAGGTAACTGCAATAATATTGAAAGTGATATCGGCAACTTTACTCTTTCGTGTCGTAAGTTTTAATTATTGACGTACCCGTGCATGTTGTTTGCTTTTTGCGCCGGGAACAGGTTCACGTCGATGGAACCTCCGAGCGAACAGTGACGGCGTTGAGTTCTGTATCGCATGTGACGAACAACTCCCAACGGCTTTGTCCTTCGGCGTCAGCTCTTCCTCGCTTCCACTTGTCTACAATAAAAAAAATACATTATGTTACGTTTGAAGTGTCATACACATGAAAAACTTCACAGTTCAAAGATTCTTTCAATTTGTCCAGTATATATTGAACAAACCGTTTCAAACATTGTCCTATCGATTAACGCGTTTTCGTTTTCATCCACTTCCACTCGACGAATCTGAAAAAATGTATTTTAAACGGCATTGTCTTTGTTCTTACTTTCGCGTGCCGTTATGAATTTATCATTTTGTACCGCTTACCTTCGATGAATCTTCAAAACTTTTCGAGCCCTCCGTCGACAAGACCACAGCCTCGTCGTACCGTGCCTTGTCTCGTTCAATGAATTTTTTTATTTTTTCAGCTGTTTCGACTCTCGGCGTGTCTTTCAGCGTCAGTTCTTCCTCTCTTCCACTTGTCTGGAATTAAAAAAATACATTATCTTACGTTTTGAGTCTCATACACATGAAAAACTTCACAGTTCAAAGATTCTTTCAATTTGTCCAGTGTGCACGCCTTCGCATACGTCGCACAATTACCACAATAGGAAGATACCACTACACCGAAGGGTTTGAGCGATGAGCGGTTCCAGGAGACTGTCCTGGGCGAAGTAGTTTTCGGATCGTTCGACGATGGAAATATAACACACACTGTGCAGGAATTATGTTAGATACACACTTTATTCAACACACTTGTTACAGCAAATCCGAAGGTAGCATAGGTGTACCGTCGATCGAATCGTTTGACGGAGAGTTTTATAGACAGAGCAGAGTACGTTCGATCGTTGGAATCGCGAGTCGTAAGGTCCCGATTACTATGTACGCGTAGTAGTGCGTGGATAACTGCTCATCTTGAACTGGTCTCGTTTATCATAAAATTTGCGCAGACAACGAGTTCTAGCCCTAGGCTTGAGTGGGGGGGCGAGCCACCGGGCGGGCTCTCTCTTCCTCTCTCTCTCTCCGCACAGGTACCGGTTGTATCTGTTTCTCGATTATAACTATTTATTTATTGACTAGGTACCTCTAGCGCTGTGGCGTGAACATTCCGCCCGCCTCGACTGGGAGGACGAAATTTGTTCGTGTCTCGATGGCGTGATCGGCGTGGAGCGCCGCCCGCCTTGAGTGGTTTGGGTGCAGTGAGTTCGTTGGTTGACGATAATGGTAATTACAGAAACGATGCTTAAGTCTACTATTTACAAAATTATTTACATGTCCCGCCCGCCGTGGAAACACGAGCGGGGAGGTTCGGAGTCGTTGTCGACAACTCGGAGCCCTATTACCCCTTTTTCGTCGCACTGTAGTCACTTTGCATCGAGTACGTGTACAATGTTAACTTATTTGCTACGTGGCGCATTGTGACCGGTGTGAGGGTCATTTCGCTGCGAGCGAGAGGTCAGCATTGATGCTCGCTCGAGAGTTATGTTGTGTCCGCAGTTGGGGACTGTCTGTCAGCGATTTCGCAGTCGTAAAAGTCGGAGGAATGGGTCGAGTCAGAAGGAGTGCTCGGCGGTGAGTCCGATTTGGGGGTGTCGATGGGATCGATAGGTAGTACGCAGATCTGCGAAAGTGGCCTTTTGAGGGTCGTTTGAGCAGTGCGGATTGTCACTACTCGCACGCGGTTGTCTAAGCCCGGGTGAATCTTAACGACTCTTCCAAGCAACCATTTCGCGGGTGGTAGGTTGTTATTGCGTATGAGTACGATGTTTCCAGCTGCGAGGTTAGCTTGCTCTGTTTTCCACTTGGTGCGGATCTGGAGGGAGTGAAGATACTCCACAGACCACCGTTTCCAAAAACTCTCGACAGTTCGTTGAATTAACTGCCATCTCGAGAGGCGGTTTTCGTTGAGTTGGAGGAGAGATGGTTCAGGTACCGATAGTAAGGGAGCTCCGATGAGGAAGTGTCCCGGCGTAAGTGCTGCGAACTCACACGCGTCGGTGCAGTTTGGCCCGATTGGTCTGGAGTTCAAACATGCCTCAATCTGGGTTGTGAGGGTGTTGAATTCCTCGTACGTTAGTGTTTGAGTACCTAGAACTCGCTTAAGATGGTGTTTGGCACATTTTACACCGGCTTCCCACAGTCCACCGAAGTGTGGGGCTCCGGGAGGTATGAAGTGCCACGTCGTGTGATCGCTGGCAATGAGATTTCCGAGGTCAGTGTTGGAAACTGCTGCTTCAAAGGCCTTCTGCAGTTCCTTTTCGGCACCCTGGAACGTCGTCCCGTTGTCGCTATAGATGTCGGATGGGAGTCCACGACGTGCGATGAACCTGCGGTACGCAGCGAGAAATGCGTCGCTGGTATAGTCGGAGACGAGTTCAAGGTGCACGGCTCGGGTAGACATGCATACAAACAAGGCCAAATAGGCTTTGTGAGCTTTGTGTCCACGTCCTTTGTTCGTTCGGACGAGGAACGGTCCGGCATAGTCGAGTCCGGTATGAAGAAATGCGCGGTGCTGTGTGACTCGCGCTTTTGGTAGGTTGCCCATCAGCTGTGATGGCGTCCTTGCTCGTTCGCGTGCACATGTTACACATTTTCTAATTAAATTTCGTACGAACGGTCGATGTCTGATTATCCAATAGGTTTGGCGAACGATGCTGATCGTTAGTTGAGGGCCTCCGTGGACGCATCGCGTGTGCGCATCCTCGACGATGAGCTGGGTTATTCGATGTTGTGGAAGAATTGCGGGATGCTTTTCTTCATATGGTACCTCTGCACGCTCCAAGCGTCCTCCAACGCGTAAGGTACCTTGTTCGTCTAGGAACGGAGTGAGACTGCGTAGTGGTGAAGTCCGAGGTAGTGGATTTCCCTTGGTGATGGCTTGAATTTCAGTAGAGAACTTTTCGCGTTGAACGTCGTTGATCCAAAACGTTTTTGCGGCGAGGATTTCGTTGCCTGTGAGGCGTAGGTCTGTTGTGTTGTTGCGCCGTCTGCAGCGGTCGCAGAAGCGTTGGCAGTACGCTGTGACACGTACTAGCTTTTTCCACGACGAAATGTCTGCGTAAAGTTCCCAGTGGAGAATTGTACCGACGGCTATGTTTGATCTTGTTGGTGTAGCTGCTTCAACGAGGATGTCTTTCGATGGAGACGGTAGATCACGTGGCCATTTTGCTTGGGGCGATGTTAGCCAAGTCGGTCCCTGCCACCACAGAGGATGTGCGAATAAGTCGGGGGGATGCAATCCACGAGACGCACAGTCTGCAGGATTTTGTGTTGTGGGCACGTGTTTCCATGGTACCCCGGGAAGCGTGTATTGGATTGTAGCGATCCTGTTGGCTACGAAGGTAGCCCATTTTGATGGATGCTGTTTGATCCACGCAAGGACGACAGTTGAGTCGGTCCAAGCGTACGTTGTGACGTGTTTCAGCTGCATCGCGTTGAGTACGTATGCAATGAGCTTCGCTAGTAGTGCTGCTGCGCAGAGTTCAAGTCGCGGTACGCTAATTGTCTTGATTGGTGCGACTTTCGTTTTTGCGGCTAATAGGCTGACTTTAAATCGACCTTCAGGGGTGACGGTACGTAGGAACACTACGGCGGCGTATGCTCGAGTTGAGGCATCGGCGAAGCCGTGTACTTCGCACTCAGTGGTGTCGGAGTCGAGGTAATTCCATCGTGGCATCGAGAGTGCTTGAAGCTCGGGTAGTTTCTCACAGTAGTGGCTCCATGTGTCCAAAAATTCTCGGGGTAGCTCATCGTCCCAGTCTAGCGCCGCAATCCATAGTTCTTGCAGGAGGATTTTGGCAGATATCGTGACTGGGGCTAACCAACCGCATGGATCGAAGAGCTGCGCGGTAAGTGAGAGAACCGATCGTTTCGTGTTTCTTGCGCGTGTTGGCGTGGTTGCGTTGAAGCAGAAGGAATCAGAGGCAGGTACCCATCCGATTCCGAGAACCTTGATAGACTCCTTTGCGTCGAGAGCTCGTACTTTTGTCTGCTCAAGGTCAGACGTGGGTATGTCCTTGAGTAGCGTCGAATGACTTGCCATCCACTTTCGAAGAGAGAATCCTCCTCGTTCCAGTAGACGTTCGAGTTCAATGCGCAGAGAGCTTGCTGTTGTCTCATCGTTGGCTCCGAACAGTACATCATCGACGTAAAAGTTGTCTCGAATGATGTTCGCGGCGTTTGGAAATTCTCGAGCTTCGTCGTCAGCCAATTGCTTGAGCACTCGCATCGCGAGATACGGTGCGGCTGCAGTACCGTATGTTACGGTAACGAGTTTATATGGTGTGATCGGAGCATCCGGCGTTGGTCGCCACAAAATTTGCTGATATCTTTGGTCCTCGGGATCGACGACTATTTGCCGGTACATCTTGGTGATGTCAGCAGACAGCGCGTATTGGTGTTGCCGCCACCGGAGGATTGTACCGGGCAAGTCCGACTGGAGCTTTGGTCCGGTCATGAGGTGGTCGTTCAGAGAGGTACCATTGGAGGTTTTGCTTGACGCATTGAACACTACCCTTAATCGCGTGGTGCTGCTGTCCTTGAAGACCGGGTGGTGCGGTAGGTATACCGCAGGTTTTGAATCGGGGTCGTCGAATGTAGCAGGTACCATATGTTGGAGGGTCAGGTATTCTGTCATAAAGTCGTGGTAGGGCTCTATAATTTCAGGATTGCGAATGAACTTACGAGAAAGTTTGGTGAGCCAATTCTCAGCCGTGTATTTCGAGGATCCGATCGCTATGGGAGTCGGTCCTTTGAAAGGCAATCTAACAATGTACCGTCCTCCTGGTAACCTTCGGTGTGTCGCGGCGAAATGACTCTCACACGCGATTTCCTCCTCGCTGAGAGGGGAGCAAGTCGGGACTTCTTCAACTTCCCAAAAACGACGTAACTCGTTTACGAGGTTCGAGTTTTCGGTAGCGAGATGCGCTGTTAACGTCGCGGTATAGTTAGGGTTGCCGCTCGTAGTGGGTCCGGATAAGATCCAGCCAAACGCGGTGTTTTGTGCGACGGGTGACCCTACTGGTTCCCGTTTTACTCCGTCGCGGAGTATGATCGCGTAAATATCGGCTCCTAAAATCATCTGAATCGCGTTGCCGCTGCTGGGCTCAGGATCAGCCAACTCGAGGCCTTCTAGGTGTCTCCAAGTCGTCAAGCATTGCGATCGTGGAGGCACGTAGGAGGTTAATTTCTGGAACACTATCGCGTTGCAGTGGATTTGTTCATTACCGGTACCATTGCCTGAAGTTAAAGTAAGCTGTACTATCGCGCGGCCAGTTCCTGCGTCAGTGCCGCCTATCCCAGTGACTGGAGCACGTACCTTGATACGGTGTGCTTTTACTGTTTGAACGACCGTTTCAGTGATAAAGGACGACTGGGAGCCTTGGTCCAGCAGCGCTCTTACTTTTGTACTGCGTCCCTTGGACGTTGAAACGTTTATCCAGGCGGTCGCGAGCATCACTGCAGCAGGAGCTATGTTAGTTTCGTTTGCTTGCACGTGTGAACTAACGTGCTGACTTGTGCTTGGTTGCGTTTCAAAGCTAGCTGGAGGAGCTGCTTGTTGAGGGGTGGAGGTGTGTACTGGTGTACTCGTGTTCGCAGTACCTCCAGGAGAAAACGACAGCTTCTCACTTTTCCCTTTCTTTTGCGCAGTTTGATAGTGGAGTAGCGTATGGTGCTTCTGCTTGCAGTGATAGCACACGACTTTGCTGTGGCAATGTTTTGGTAAGTGACCCGGAGCTAAACAGTTTGTGCATACTTTGCTATCCCGGACTATTTTTTGTCGCTGTTCGACGGATTTGGAGCGAAATTGTTCGCATTTGTGGAGTGGATGCGCTTCATCGCACTCGCATAATTTCGCCGCAGTGGATAAGTGGGATTGAGTCGAATTTCCGTCACCTTTCGGTTTATTGGGTTTTTTATTTATTTTTGGAAGAATTGATTCGAGAGCTCGATTCCGATATTCGAGGAACGCGTGTATTTCTTTATACGTCGGGTACGTGGTTTTTTCACCAATCCTCATTTCCCACTCACGACGTGAGGTGGGGTCTAATTTTCTTACGGTCATGAACGTGATTATATCATCCCAATTTTCCACTGGCCGATGTAGATTCCCTAGAGCGCTGATAGCTTCATAGGTTTGATCTCGTAATAGTTTGAGATCTTTGACGTTTTCTGTAGTGACAGCGCTAACGTCGAATAATTTTGTGAGGTACGAGTCGATAATGTGTCTCGAATTTTCGTAACGATCTTGGAGTTTATCCCACGCGAGATGAAAGTTAGTTTCAGAGATTGAAATTGTTTTTAGGAGGGAACTCGCTTCGCCACTCACTCCCATTTTTAAATAGTGTAACTTTTGTACATTAGGAATCGTTTCATTATTAATTACCAATGATTGAAACATATCTCGAAAGGGGACCCAATCGGTATATGAACCGGAGAATTTTGGGATGTCGATTCGCGGTAAAGGAGTGTAGCTACTGCGAGTTCCGTCCGAAAGAGTGCAGTTACCTATTGCAGTCGAGTTCGCGTTAGCTTGAGGGGTGCACGCAGATACCTGGGTAGTTATAAAGTCGCTAACCTCGTAATAGATGTTTTCTGCGCTAAGATACTGGCCTTCTTTGAAGTATGGAAGCGATTTTCGTTGCTCTGCGCTGGCTGCCGAGTATATTTGACGATCAAGAGCTTTACACTCCGATCGTATGTTGTTAAGAGCGACGAGTCGGCCTTGAAGCAGGGCAGGTGTGAAATTGTTTTTCCCGACCTTCTTGAGATTGATAAGAAGACGAGACATCGACTCGATTGATGATGCTTGCTCATAGAGCAGACTGTCGAGATCCGTCATGGTAGTTGTTGATCTAGATCCGACTGCGTGGATACTAGCTTTAAATCGTATTGAATTTACGATTTATTCGATGCGAGGTCCCTTCTGTATGGGTACCTGCTGTGTACTAATCGTGACGAATCACGCACTTTATTTCCCGAGTTAACGTCGGTACTTTACGTGTTATTATAGTTCGCGTGGAACTGAGTTTATTCGATTGAAATCGAAGGGAGATTTACGTAGCGGTGTACGTTTGAAAATGTTTACGGTCCTAGAAATAATGTTTATATCGTAGGATTACGCTTCGTAGCACTTGTCGTCTCGAAGTGAATTTTACCGCGAACTATTGCCGTATTTATGTTTAATTTTCGAAATAACAGTCGAAACAGTACGTCCATACGTTAACGTAGACTTCGTATGGATTGTGATAGTTAGTCACGGTCGATATGACTGAGTAACTCACTGGGTTTTTGCTGTATTTACCGGTTGTTTAAAAACGCTGGTAAGCGTTGCGATGTTTTCACTCGTTGGAAATTCAATGGTTTATTTGACTATTTATTTACTGGTGCCACGAGAAGGGCGAACGAAATTCTTCAACAAAACTGTCATGTAACGAGTAATGGATTTCGAACTGCGCTGTCTCGGTGAGTCGCGAAATAAATAGTATTATAATATAACTGGAATTAACTGTGAAGAGCGCAAACACGTTGGAATCCACAGGAGTTCCAAGAAATTGGTAACGCGCGAAGTCTGTTGTTCGTCGCGTTGCCTGTACACTATGCGCGAGGTCACCGATCGAGCGAATAGTTTTCGCGTTACGCTCGGAGAGAAACTCGGTGCGCGTGTACCGGCCCTTTCTGCTGTGGAAAGGATGGTGTGAGTAACGAAGCACGCGTGCACGGTACTCGTAGCGATAGGTACAACGTGACGAATTTCGTGATTTTACTCACTTAAAATAATGCACTATACTTGCGTAGTAAACGATGAATTGATGCTCCAGAATGTCTGTATTCCTTTTTCCACGTTAAAGTCCCGTGGAGTGGCTTGATTGCTGTTGAATCGTTCACAGAAACAGTTTTGCTGAACAATGAGTGTTTTCACACGCGATCACATGCACGAATGATGTGTTTTTTTTGCGAGTATCACCGAATAATCCGGCTCGAAGGACCAAAAAATGTGCACGCCTTCGCATACGTCGCACAATTACCACAATAGGAAGATACCACTACACCGAAGGGTTTTAGCGATGAGCGGTTCCAGGAGACTGTCCTGGGCGAAGTAGTTTTCGGATCGTTCGACGATGGAAATATAACACACACTGTGCAGGAATTATGTTAGATACACACTTTATTCAACACACTTGTTACAGCAAATCCGAAGGTAGCATAGGTGTACCGTCGATCGAATCGTTTGACGGAGAGTTTTATAGACAGAGCAGAGTACGTTCGATCGTTGGAATCGCGAGTCGTAAGGTCCCGATTACTATGTACGCGTAGTAGTGCGTGGATAACTGCTCGTCTTGAACTGGTCTCGTTTATCATAAAATTTGCGCAGACAACGAGTTCTAGCCCTAGGCTTGAGTGGGGGAGCGAGCCACCGAGCGGGCTCTCTCTTCCTCTCTCTCTCTCCGCACAGGTACCGGTTGTATCTGTTTCTCGATTATAACTATTTATTTATTGACTAGGTACCTCTAGCGCTGTGGCGTGAACAGTCCAGTATATATTGAACAAACCGTTTCAAACATTGTCCTATCGATTAACGCGTTTTCGTTTTCATCCACTTCCACTCGACGAATCTGAAAAAATGTATTTTAAACGGCATTGTCTTTGTTCTTACTTTCGCGTGCCGTTATGAATTTATCATTTTGTACCGCTTACCTTCGATGAATCTTCAAAACTTTTCGAGCCCTCCGTCGACAAGACCACAGCCTCGTCGTACCGTGCCTTGTCTCGTTCAATGAATTTTTTTATTTTTTCAGCTGTTTCGACTCTCGGCGTGTCTTTCAGCGTCAGTTCTTCCTCTCTTCCACTTGTCTGGAATTAAAAAAATACATTATCTTACGTTTTGAGTCTCATACACATGAAAAACTTCACAGTTTAAAGATTCTTTCAATGGGTCCAGTATATATTGAACAAACCGTGTCAAACATTGTCCTATCGATTAACGCGTTTCCGTTTTCATCCACTTCCACTCGACGTATCTGAAAAAATGTATTTTATACGGCATTGTCTTCGTTTTTACTTTCGCGTGCCGTTATGAATTTATCATTTTCAACCGCTTACCTCCGATGAATCTTCAAAACTTTTTGAGCCCTCCGTCGACAAGCCCACAGCCTCGTCGTACCGTGCCTTGTCTCGTTCAATGAATTTTTTTATTTTTTCAGCTGTTTCGACTCTCGGCGTGTTTTTCGGCGTCAGCTTTTCCTCGCTTCCCCTTGTCTGGAATTGAAAAAATACATCATCTTCCGTTTCAAGTCTCATACTCATGAAAAACTTCCCAGTTTAAAGATTCTTTCAATGTGTCCAGTATATATTGAACTAACCCATTCATAATTTGTCGTATCGATTTACGCGTTTTCGTTTTCATCCACTTCCACTGGACGTATCTGAAAAAATGTATTTTATACGGCATTGTCTTCGTTTTTACTTTCGCGTGCCGTTATGAATTTATCATTTTCAACCGCTTACCTCCGATGAATCTTCAAAACTTTTTGAGCCCTCCGTCGACAAGCCCACAGCCTCGTCGTACCGTGCCTTGTCTCGTTCAATGAATTTTTTTATTTTTTCAGCTGTTTCGACTCTCGGCGTGTTTTTCGGCGTCAGCTTTTCCTCGCTTCCCCTTGTCTGGAATTGAAAAAATACATCATCTTCCGTTTCAAGTCTCATACTCATGAAAAACTTCCCAGTTTAAAGATTCTTTCAATGTGTCCAGTATATATTGAACTAACCCATTCATAATTTGTCGTATCGATTTACGCGTTTTCGTTTTCATCCACTTCCACTGGACGTATCTGAAAAAATGTATTTTATACGGCATTGTCTTCGTTTTTCCTTTCGCGTGCCGTTATGAATTTATCATTTTCAACCGCTTACCTCCGATGAATCTTCAAAACTTTTTGAGCCCTCCGTCGACAAGCCCACAGCCTCATCGTACCGTGCCCTGTTCCGTTCGATGAATTTTTCAATTTTTCTAGCTGTTTCGACTCGAGCATGTTTTTCGGCCTCAGCTCTTCCTCGCTTCCACTTGTCTGAAATTGAAAAAATACATCATCTTCCGTTTCAAGTCTCATACTCATGAAAAACTTCACAGTTTAAAGATTCTTTTAAGGCCTTACATACAGTTAGAAGGCTTTAAAAAGACGGATTTTCAAGAATTTTTTTCGCGCAGACTATTCAATTTATTAATTTGAAAATTGATGTACAAATTATAATAACCTTATAATATATTTACATATTTTTTATTTGTAAAAATAATCATCGCGAATGTTGCTATCGCCGATCTCCTAGAGCTCCGCAAAAAAAACCAATTTTGCGGTCATCACGATATCTCTGGACCGGATTATATGAAATGAAAAAACCAAATAAATTTCGTTAATATAATACATTATCTAGTATTTAATCGAAGGAATTAGCGAAAACATAATTTTTGACAAAATGGCGACTTCTCAAAATAAAAGACTCGATTTTGAACGGAAATTTAAGCCTTAAATTGTTTATAAAATGGAAAATATTTATCGGAGAAAAAAAATCTTCGATTAATTACTGAAAAATCTAGTTAAAAAGGTTGTGTTAAAATTTGAGACTGATCGGTTCAGCCGTTTTCGAGAAATCTTGATCACCGATTTTGAAAACATAGTTTTGAGAAAAACGCGTTTAAAGTTTCAAAAGCGTTTTACATGTAGTAAATTTCGTTTTTTTTCAACTTACATGGAGTCATCTATTCCAGGGCCATATAATAATCCGTTCGCATCGTTGGCAGCTTCTAATAATTCGATTTGATGCTGTTCGATTTTTTGAAAATTACAAGTGTATGTAACCCCTTAATGTGTCCAGTATATATTGAACTAACCCATTCATAATTTGTCGTATCGATTAACGCGTTTTCGTTTTCATCCACTTCCACTGGACGTATCTGAAAAAATGTATTTTATACGGCATTGTCTTCGTTTTTACTTTCGCGTGCCGTTATGAATTTATCATTTTCAACCGCTTACCTCCGATGAAATTTCAAAAATTTTATTCATCAATAAAATTGAACCATAGAAAAATGTAGACGAAATTTTCGATTTGAAATATTTAAATCTTACATATTTGAATTTTCTTTATAAACAAAATTGAACCATAGAAAAGAGTAGAAGAATTTTAAAATTTTTAAGATTTGAATTAGAAATAAAATTTAAACTAAAATTTCTTCAGTTAAAAATCTTTCCAGGGCAGATTCACTATACTTATACCCCTAGGGCCTCTTATTAACTTCGAAGTGTGGATTTCAATTTTTTTCGAATTGCTTACGTTTTTGATGTTCTTTGTTAAATGTTTTTCCCTCTTATTGTTCCTCGGTATCTCCGTAGCGCAATTTTCTTTGCCTTCCTTTACCGATTCTCGCTTGATTGTACTCATCTGTAAAAGTCCAATTTTCGTATCCACATTATTCTATAGGAAAAAGATTGCAGACGATGCGCTTTGCTATATGCAGCGAATGCATTTTTAACTTACCATATCAAGAGGTATCATGTGTGCGAACGCCTCTTGACCCATACGTTTCGCCATCGCAGCATCCGCCTTGGAAAATACCTTCCGAACACACACGTTCAATGGCATTAAAAAAAAATTATTATACATCACGTCAAAGTATTTATGATACAGGTAGTTGAATTACCTTTATCTTTTCTTTTTTCGTTGGTACTGCACATTTTGGTGTTGTTACATGGGCGTCATCCATTTTTCTTTTACTTGGTGTGGGAATCATGAAAGGCGTAAATGGAATTTTCTGTCGTCTCTCCCTTTTGCTTGTCACGACACTTGGAGACGCTGCGAGATAGGCTTTCGCCTCTTCTTCCGTTGCTAAAATTCCAAAAAAAAAAATGATTAGTACAATTTGTACGTTACAAATATATGTCCCGCTGAAACTATACATGCACTGTTTTCATTATACATATATATACTCGATATATTAGCTACGTACGATAGAGGTTTGGATGTAACGACATATTCGGAACACTAGTTGAACTTACCGGTGGCTTTTATTGCTATTATGAGTTCGTACTGCCCGAGACCGTTCTTTTCGAGGCGTACTCGAAGGGTTTCCCTTTGTGTTCCGTAATTTTCCAGCCACGTGTTTAATTTCTGACTATCACACGGAATGTCGTAATTCCCACTTTTCGCGTTAAATAATCGTATGTCACGAATCGGGACGACGTTCTTTTCCCGAGTTGTGGCAAACTGGACAACACAAAATTTTGAATTCATTTCTTTTAGAATCTTTTGCATTAGCGTCCTTATACGTAGGCACACTCGCTATTAATGCTAACAAAGAACTGACTTTTTTTTGTTTTTTCAGCCTGATTTGGCTCGTCCCACGTTAGGGACCCGTGCCACTCTCTTCTACAATAAGGGGGTGGTTCATGAAGAGGTGAATGAAGCATGCCGGTATCAGCGCCGCGAGATGTCAGCATTTGTTGTTGTACGTTTTTTTGCCGCCAAAGTTCGAATTTTTGTTTTTTACAAGTCAAATCCTGCCAAACCTACACCCATTTGAATGGAAAAATGTTAAAAAATGGTAATTAACGAGAAAATTAACGTATGCATTTTTTCAAAACATTTTAGCACTCGGTGAATATTTTTCAATAAAATAACTCGATTTTTTATGATTACTTGTGGAATTTTTTTTTTTTACTGGCTGAAGTGACATGGAATGCCCCATATGTACAATATTTGTTTTACAGTGATGAGGTCTTCATTATTCTTTTTCGTTATTCTCTTATTGTCGCGTTACAATTCTTCGAGTGACTCGCCTTCGCTCAGAGTGACGCCATCTAGCGGTAGCTTTGACTACTACCGCGGACGCCCGAGATCTCGGCCATCTCGGCTATAGTCGAGTCGATACGTATAGTATCGATTGACGTTGTCCGTGAGCCGGTCAGTGCTGCCAGATTGGATGGAATTTCATCCCAAGGCCGTTTTCTGCTACCCTCTCTACCGACCATGCCAACCGCCGGCGGTCGGCTTCGCGCATCATACATCGATCGCAACTATGCGCAGCCAATAGCATCTCTTTAACGCGTCGCCAATCAGCTCATGTTTGTCGGCCATGTTGCCTCGTTTGCGCGGCAGGACGGAAATAACCTAAAAACCAGTCAACACCCAGTTACCAGACCCTGTCAATTTTAACCGATTTTATTCCGACTCATCGAATTCGGCTAAATTGTTTAAAAATAATGATCCTGAATTTTTTTCGGAAAATTCGTAACTCGAGGAGACGACATATCTCGTAAGGTAAATGCTACATTCGTATTCACCGCCGCGCCGTCAGAAGAGGTTGGGTCGTCGAGGGACGCGATTGGCCGCGGCAGGATTGTGAGCGCCGTGCGCCGGCTACTTCTCCTCACACGCTGTTGTACCAAAAACGGTGTGGAAAGGGTACCCTCCAAATCCTTTCCTCCCCTAATCTGGCAGCACTGGAGCCGGTCAGTCGCCATTGGTCGCCATGCCGCGTGTGTCGAGTTCGCCGGTGGTTTCGTTCGTCGTCTTATCGGTGTTCCTTTCTTTTTGTTCTTTTTCATGATCTGGATCGTGGTTTTTCTCCCGTTTTGGATTACGAGTTACTAAACCGTGCCAGCGTCGTCGTCGTCGTATAATTTTCTTTTTCTTTTACACGCGGATATTGCGTGGATTGAATCCGGGTAAGCGTTGTACCAGTCGACCGTCTGAGTCGACTTGGTTTTCTTTCTATTTTTACGTTCTCTTCTTCTATTCGTTTCGTTCGTCTTTTATCTGTTTCTTTTCCATCATTACCGTATTCTGACAAGAAAACGGTGTCAGACTTATTATGTTGGCTTTTGGGAGGGGAGGTACCCTATCGGTTACAATACTGTAACCTGCGACACGAAATAGCAATAATTGCAAAAAAAGAATGTATATTTCTTTTCATTATTGTCAACATCTAATAATTATTTCCTTTCTCATTGACAGGTGGAAAATCAGATAAGACATCAGGTGCAACCGTTTCCAGCGGTGACAATACTGGTATGGACAGGTATGGATGCATGATACATATTTCTGTTGTTTCAAATAAAATAATAATTTCCGTATCACACATAGACGGAACGTTATAAGTTTTAGGGTAAATAATGTGAAAATTAAAAAAAAAATTCGTTCATATCTAAGTTGAGAAAATAAAAATGGTGAGGTGTATATACTCTAGCGAATTGGGAGATCGAACAAAAACGGCGGTCATCGGCCACGGTCATGTTCAAAAAGGGCAGAAAATGACCGTTACCGAAATAGGGTGATTTTTACCAATTTTTGGTCTTTCTTTTACGTCTCCCAATCCGCTAGGGTATATACAACAAAACACCACACGATGTAGCTTGAGATTTGCAAGAAATATAAATGAATGGAATATTGTGCTGCGCACGTCATTCAGACATTTTTTTTTCACGATTAACTCTGAAACATATAACTTTCGTTTTAACGGACATATTATATAAAATTATATTTAAATATTATGAGGGCATTTTCTATCCTCCTGACCTAATTATTTGTCATTTTTATCTTTTCGTCATCTACGTTTTTATTGTGCAGTACTTCTGGAGGTAGCTCGAGAGTTGAAATGAATCCACGACGAAATAGCAAAAAACTCAGCGTAAAAACTCGACGAACGTTAAAATCGAAAAGAATTGCGACGTGGGAACGAAGATTCCGATATTTTTTACATATTCCATTGGAACTATGGCCGAAACAGGTCAGTTGTACAACTACGATCGTTGACGCATTGAATTCATAATGGAGCATGTTGGAAATAGTAACTAATACGTATATGAGCTTGCAGCGTGAACCGCAACCACCGAAACATATCGTCTCTCGTTTGTTATTCAAATTTAATTTCTCATACCCTGAATATAGTTGGCAGAAGAGGAAAACGCTGCTTCCAGTAGATCAGAGACAATAAAAACATGCAACGATGTTACCGAAAATGTCGACGGACAATCAGACCATGATAGAAAAGGATACAATTGCCGAAACGAAACGCCTCGTCGTCCGGAATCAGTCACTATGAAGACTGATAGTACTTCTTCATCGAATATCAGCGATGACAGTGACGTCAGTAGTAGTGACAGCAACGACGATATAATGGAAGAATTCAATGATGTTCCTGGGGGAGCGTTTTCATTTTCCGGAATCAGCGACAAACGTTTCGAAGAGCCGGTAACCATGAGACCCAACGTAACAACATGTGATATACTCAGTCGAATAATAGCACTAACGGTTCGGCATAACTTAAGTTATGAAGCGATGATGGATATCATAAAAACGATGATCTCGGTGACAAATGCCAATGGACTGCCTTCTACGAAGACCAAGTTATGGGAAACATTACTGAGGAATGACAATTTGGTAATGGTCCGTCACTTATACTGTCGTACGTGCCATGTAAACGTTGTAAAAGGAAATGAACCGGAAAGAGATGTCATTTGTGGATTAACAGGTAAAAACAAACCAAACAACTCGTTGTCGTACTTCATACAGTTAAATTTGGAACAACAATTGAAAGTTATATTGGACTATCCCGATATGAGTGAATCGCTGCGTTACCGGTATAACCGAGTGTTCAGATTTGACGTTAAACCCGAAATAATATTCGAACTAAACGGCAAAATTTTAGGCGACATAGATTCTCGACCACCGGTTCCGATAATCGAAAGCAAAAAAAATTTGCTTTGTCCAGCGCTTCGCGAAAATACCCCGCTCGTCTCCGCTCTCCGCGTGCCCCGCGCAATGATCGAATTCGAGTACCGATCTTCAGTAGTTATCTACGAACTCTCGTACCGAAAACAGCTTAGCTCGCGCGTCGCGACAACAGCTTCGTACGAACCCGTTAATTCAGCGTAATTTTTCTCAGCGCTCACAATACGCGCTCTCTTTATTCTTTAAACGCGTTATCCGCGTAACTTATCCGTCACCGTGTGATCCGCGCCGACTTCGTAAAATAAATATAACAACATTCTTTTTCGTCAACATTAATTGTATTAAAATTATTGAAGACAGCCTGCCGCGCATCCTTCCGCTCCAATCCTCACGTTATTCCCTCTCGACCGGCGAATTAAAAATATATTAAATACGATCCCACGCATATCGAAGGGCGTGCGCGTTCATATTTAAGGTCCTTCGAGCCGGATAATTATTGAAGTTTAAATAATTGAATAACGTGAGTGCGAAATTCTTCGTTATTATTACGACATTACAAAGTGTAACAGTGGATAAGGTTTGTGCTTCAAGGCTATCTTTGTTTTCTTTTCACATCGACTCAGTGTGTGAAGACTCGTCACTTAGCTACATCGCGAAGAGTTAACGTTCGCGAATCGAATAAAATAAAATATTCTTCCTCGGAGAATTATTTCGTTTATTTTTTTTCGCATACTTGTCGGATATTGTACGAGTGACTAGTGCTCGACAATTCTCATACCGTAGCAACTACTGTTACCAGGCATCCCAGTGTGTGCGCGACTCGAGTGTTTTTTTTTCCTTTTCGCAGAGAGCGATCGCGTTGAACCTCGTTCGCGCTCATACCGAAATTCGTGCTTACGTATATCACCCTAATATATATAGATATATATAATTCGCTATCTTCTTCGCGCTCATCGCGGTAAAGGACTTATCGATCGCAACAATCGATATCTAACGAATAACAAGGAAACGTTATTCACTTTTCAAGTCGACAACGCTGATCATGGCTACCGTTGAAGATTTGTTGATCGAACAAAAATCAAATGCGAATCAAATTTGCAGAATCGTACCGAATTATCGAAAACTCGGCAAAGATAAATTTTCCCTGAGTAAAACGGCAACACGCGTCCAAGGACTCCAAGAAGTATGGTCCGCGTGCCGCGCAACAGATGTGAAAATTCAACAACAAGCCACCGAAGCTCAGCGTGCACTTCCGTACTTCGTTGATTCAGAATTTCTCAGCATCGAGGCTGACTTCGAGGAAGCTCTGGACCAGCTCACCGAGATCGCGGACCACCTGAAGGCAAGGGCTTTATCTGCTTCCAGCGTTTCCGCACCGAAAATTTCGAACTCGACGATGATCGGCGACGGCCATGGACCCTCCACCTTCGCGCTCCCGCGCATCACCATTCCGAAGTTCAGCGGCGAACCGACGCGGTGGGAGAGCTTTCGAGATTCGTTTAAGGCGCTAGTCGGTGAGAATGTATCGTTAACATCAGGTCAGAAATTGTATTATTTAAAATCTTTTCTCGAGGGCAATGCTGCGCTCATGCTCGAACACGTGCCGGTCTCGGACGCGAATTACGATGGCGCGTGGAAAATGTTTACGCGACACGGTTAACGCATCACTAGCTGCTTTGAAAAATTTGAATCGGCCTGTCGAACATTGGGACGATTTATTAATCTATTTAATTACACAAAAGTTTAGTGCGCGCACACGCACCGCCTGGAATCTAAATCTCGGAGCGTCTAACGAATTTCCCGCGTTTCACGGTCTCAAAACATTTTTGACCGAACGAATTCGCGGCATCGCGCCTCCGGTTCCGAGCGAAAATTCAGATTCGTTTCCGCGTCCTATTGCGCAAAACCGCAATCTAAAAAGTAAAGCCACGATACACAATATTGCGTCGCGTTCGTGTCCTAATTGCTCCGAAAATTATTCTCTCGGCTTTTGTCCAGCGTGGCAAAGAAAGTCAGTCGAAGAACGTTACGCGCTCGCGAAGCGCTTCCGCGTCTGTTTCAATTGCTTAAAAACTGGACATTTCCCGCAACAATGTTCAAGCTCGAATCGTTGTAAACAATGTCAGAAGTCGCATCATACAACATTGCATCGCGCTTCATTAAATCCTCAGGGATCTCCGCGCTCTTCTCCTGTCTCTCAGGCAGTCGAGTCGTCGAATAACGCAGCGAGCTATAATATTTTCCCGTCAAATCCGTCGTCTTCGACAGCGCTCGACTCCCCAGCCGCATCTCAAGCTAGAGCGACGGAGCACGCGGCGATTAACGCATTCAACGAATTTTCCTCGTCAGTTTTACTCGCTACCGCCTGGGTACAACTAAGAACCCCAGAGGATCGAGTAATAAAAGTCAGAGCCTTGCTCGATCAAGGCTCGACCCACAGCTTTATTTCGGAGTCTCTTGCTCAGCGCTTATGCACTCGCCGTTATTGCGCTGACCTTGGCGTCACGTCTTTCGGAGACTCATATACAGGTATTTCTACTTCTTGCGTGAAACTCACGCTCGAATCTTGCTACGGCCACGGCGCTCGAATGCCCATGGTCGCATACGTTTATCAAAAAATTTCGTCTTATGCCGCGAACCAGTCGCGACTCGTCGGCTCTTGGCCACACCTGCAGGGATTAGCACTCGCTGATCCCGATCCTTCCAGTAAGGAACCAATTAATGTGCTCATTGGAGCCGATCTCTACGGCTATCTGTTAGTCGGATCCATTCGTCAAGGTCCTATTGGGTCACCCACCGCTCAACTCACGAAGTTAGGGTGGATAATCTCCGGCCCCACCGATAAATTTCGCGTTTCACGCGCGTCCGCAACATCCACGATACATTGTGGAATCGCGTTAACCACGGACGCAATGATTCGACGATTTTGGGAAATCGAAGAGGTTCCCTCAAAATCTTTCCTCACTCCGGAAGAGGAACTATGCGAAAATCATTTCGGGAAAACGCATTCACGCGACACTTCCGGTCGGTACATCGTACGGTTACCGTTCCGCCGCGAAACCCATCCCGATCTAGGTGAGAGTCATAAAATAGCTCTTCTAAGATTCGCAGTGCGAAAATCGGTTATTCAAAAAACCCGAGCTCGCTAGCGCGTATTCAGAATTTTTGAACGAATACGAATCCATGGGACACATGGAAAAAGCAATCGGCTCTCCAGCGATAGCAAACCCGGTCTATATTCCGCATCATCCCGTTATTCGCGAGATAAGCTCAACTACACGACTGCGCGTCGTATTTAACGCATCAAGCTTCACGTCAAACGGTACGTCACTGAACGACCATTTACTCGTCGGTCCGAAACTACAACTCGAAATAGGCTGCGTACTCTCCAGCTGGCGTCGACATCGTTTCGTTTACCTAGCCGATATAGAAAAAATGTTTCGACAGATTCGTGTGCATCGCGACGACGTCGATTACCAACGTATCATATTTCGCCCCGATCAATACGGTCCCGTCTTAAATTATCGACTCCTAACCCTGACTTACGGCACAGCATGTGCTCCGTATCTCGCGAATCGCGTATTGCGACAACTCGCCGACGACGAAGGAGCTCTCTTTCCGGAAGCTGTCGATGTAATAAAACGCTCGACATACGTAGACGACGTCTTATTCGGCGCGGATAGTCATGAAAAGGCTCGAGCGATTCGCACTCAACTTACCTCGCTTTTAGAACGCGGTGGTTTTAATTTACGAAAATGGGCCGCGAACGACGTCGAATTACTGTCCGATATTCCTGCAGTAGGTCATGACCTTGCGATCGATCTTTCAAAAGATGATTCGGACGCGTTAAAAGTACTCGGCATTACGTGGCTTCCTAAAGAAGATGAGTTTAGTTTTCAAATCGGGGAAATACCTAAAACACGAAGTACGAAACGTACTGTCTTATCGCTTATTGCACGCTTATTCGACCCACTCGGCTGGGCCTCCCCCGTCATTATTAACGCAAAATTGCTCATGCAAGACTTGTGGCTCACGAAAGTTGATTGGGACGACGCCGTACCCCAGTCTATTCTCGAAAAATGGGAAAATTACTGTCGCGAACTACCCCATTTGTCTGCATTACGTATACCGCGCTGGATCGGCACTACGCAATATCATCGCTCTATCGAGCTTCATGGCTTTGCAGACGCTTCGCAACGCGCGTTCTCTGCAGTCATTTATGTCCGAGTATTGAACTCGCCAACCGATATTTCCGTTTCGCTGTCAGCCGCGAAATGCAAAGTGGCTCCGCTGCAAACCGTCGCTATCCCGCGACTCGAATTAAATGGCGTCGTATAACTTGTGCGTCTTCTCGTTTACGTTAAACAAGTTTTTAACTACGAATCAGTTCCCGTGCACGGATGGACCGATTCCACCGTTGCACTCGCCTGGCTTACCCAGCATCCCTCGCGCTGGAAGCCGTACGTGGCTAATAGGGTTTCTGAAATCCAAACGAAAATGCCCGATATAAAATGGCATCACGTTCCTACGCGCGACAATCCGGCCGATTGCGCGTCCAGGGGCATCTCTGTCGATGAATTCATCAACCACCCACTCTGGTGGACAGGGCCTCCGTGGCTCAAACAGAACTCCGCGTTCTGGCCTACTGCGCGACCTTGCGCTTCGCGAGAAGGACACTCCGACCCGCAACTCGTTCTTCAGGAACAACGCTCCACTGCGACTACGCACGTCGCTCAAATAATAGAAGAGTGGGACTTCCCCTTACGCTTCTCGAGTTGGGGTAAACTTCTTCGCGTCACGGCAATACTTTTTTTCTGGCTACGAAAACTTCGCGCACGTCAGCGAAAAGTATCGATCGATAACCGCGCTCAGTCCGTCGAGTTCATCCAAGAAGCTCGAGACTTTTGGGTCCAACGAATCCAAGCAATAAGCTTTAAAACGGGAATTTGTGCGCTGCAGTCGCACGCACCGCTTCCACGTTCGAGCCCGCTCAAGACGCTCAACCCCTTCCTAGACGGGAAGGAGCAGCTGCGTCTTGGCGGGCGGTTACGTCATTCGTTTCTGTCATACGACGAACGCTTTCCGCGAATTTTACCGCGTCATCACGTCAGTGAGTTAATTATCGATCAAACGCATTTGCGCTCGTTACATGGGGGGACCCAGCTCACGCTCCGTCTCCTCCGTCAAAATTATTGGATTCTCGGAGCAAGATCCCTCGTCAAAAATCGTATAAATCGGTGTCTTACATGCGTCAGACACCGCGCTATTGCCGCAAGTCAGCTCATGGGAGATTTACCATCCCCTCGAGTCAATCCGTCGTCTACGTTCTCGCATTGCGGCGTGGATTACGCGGGTCCGTTTAACGTCCTTCCGTACGTAGGACGGGGCCAAAAATCACGCGAATATTACGTTGCGCTCTTCGTCTGTCTCGCTACGCGAGCGATTCATATAGAATACGTCGACGATTACGCGACTTCCGGCTTCTTGGCCGCATTTCGCCGCTTTGTCAGTAGGCGCGGTCTACCGACCGATGTCTACAGCGACAACGGCACCAATTTTCAAGGCGCTGACAACGAACTCCGTCGTACGTTCATTGCCACGCTCAAGAATTCGGAATTGCACGAGAAACTCGCGAATGATGGAATCCGCTGGCACTTCATCCCTGCTTCTGCACCTCATTTCGGAGGACTGTGGGAAGCAGGCGTTAAAAGCTTCAAGCATCACATGAAGCGAGTAGTCGGCTCTTACAAGTTGTCGCAGATTGAGTTTGCAACGTTGCTGTGTCAAATCGAGGCGTGTTTGAATTCACGTCCGATTTCCCCTCTACGCGATGACCCCGAGAGCTTCGAAACGCTCACTCCCGGGCATTTTTTGATCGGTCGCCCTCTTCTCAGCGTTCCTGAGCCCTCACTGCTCGAAGTGAAGGAAAACCGATTAACACGGTGGCAAAAGGTGCAAGCCATGCGAGAACACGTCTGGAAAGCTTGGTCTCACGATTATCTGCATACGCTGCAGCAACGTGCGAAGTGGCAGATCTCTTTGCGCTCGGTTAAATTCGGAGCTATGGTGCTCCTTAAAAACGAGTTACTTCCACCCTCGCGTTGGGAACTCGCCCGCGTAATCGAAACGCATCCTGGCCCCGATGGCCTCGTGCGCGTAGTAACGGTGCGTACCGCACAAACTACACTTAAGCGCCCGATTACGAAAGTGTGTTCGCTCCCTTGTGAGTCGTTTCAAACCGCGATGGAAAATTGAACAATGTTCTTAGTTATTAAGCTATCGAATTATTGTCGGGCTTCTAATTTGTCAAAATTTAGTTAGTAAGTTTTCGTCACTATGTCGGTTCACATTTGTAAAATACGATGATCACACGGTCGGCTTGCGTTACAACAGTTTCAACCTTTCGTTCCATGCGGAACGAGGCGGGCGGTATGTTCAGATTTGACGTTAAACCCGAAATAATATTCGAACTAAACGGCAAAATTTTAGGCGACATAGATTCTCGACCACCGGTTCCGATAATCGAAAGCAAAAAAAATTTGCTTTGTCCAGCGCTTCGCGAAAATACCCCGCTCGTCTCCGCTCTCCGCGTGCCCCGCGCAATGATCGAATTCGAGTACCGATCTTCAGTAGTTATCTACGAACTCTCGTACCGAAAACAGCTTAGCTCGCGCGTCGCGACAACAGCTTCGTACGAACCCGTTAATTCAACGTAATTTTTCTCAGCGCTCACAATACGCGCTCTCTTTATTCTTTAAACGCGTTATCCGCGTAACTTATCCGTCACCGTGTGATCCGCGCCGACTTCGTAAAATAAATATAACAACATTCTTTTTCGTCAACATTAATTGTATTCAAATTATTGAAGACAGCCTGCCGCGCATCCTTCCGCTCCAATCCTCACGTTATTCCCACTCGACCGGCGAATTAAAAATAGATTAAATACGATCCCACGCATATCGAAGGGCGTGCGCGTTCACCGAGAAAAGAAAAACCCAAGAAGTATGGAAGATATGTACGATGGTCAGGAGTACCGTAAAATGTGCGAGCCTGGAGGTTTCCTCAGTAATGAATATAATTATTCATTTACCATTAACACCGATGGCTGCAAAGTGGGCAACTCTACGAATGCTAGCGCTTGGCCGGTGTTATTGACACTTAACGAACTGCCGCCTCATGCTAGAAAAAGACATATGTTGCTGGCTGCTATCTGGGTCGATAATAAACATCCCGATTTAAATATGTTACTGAAGTTAACCGCTGAAGAATTGGTGCATTTGTATACGACAGGTATCACATGGAAACCCAACAGCGTGGATACAGTTACGAGCAAATTTGTAACGTTGATTTGTTCCGTCGATTCGATAGCAAGACCGGCTTTGCTAAACATGACACAATTTAATGGCATGCACGGTTGCACGTTTTGTGTGGCGGAAGGGAGAAGAATCGGAAGAAAGATGGTTTATCCCGTACAGAACGATGAACCTCCTCTTCGCACGGACGCAGAAATAAGACAACAGATGCAAGAGGCACAAGCGAAGGAAGAAAAAATACTTGGTATAAAAAACATGTCAATAATGATGGTCGTACCGGATTTGAATTTGGTAAATGGAGTAATAGTCGAAAGTATGCATAGTATTTTTTTGGGAGTAACTAAACAGCACACGGCGTTAATTTTGTTCGGAAAAGCAAGTGATCCATGGTATCGCGGTTCACCAAGAGCCAAGTCTCTTATTGATTCGCGACTGCGAAGTGTACGAATACCGTTAACGATATCGAGGATACCGGGACTCGTTTAGGATTATATAAAATGGAAGGCGTCGGAATGGAGTGTTGTGTCCCCGGATGGCCCGTGTCTCCTTAGACTCTTGGATTACGGGTCAGGAGGGATATGTTGTTTTGGGATCGGTTGCCAATTAAGAGTAAAACTCAAATAAATATATTAGCACGGTTTTGGTTTATTATAACGTTTCTTGCAATTTAGTCTACACAGATTGACCGGTGTGGAATTCGATATCGTCTTACAAGTTGTGACGATATCCATTCAGAGATTTCAATTGACTCACAGGTTTCTCGTTTAGTTACTTCGCGCTGTTTTAACCGGAAACCGAACCATCCGCACTGGATCACTGGTTCGCGTTTGATTTAAAACACGCACTCACGTAATTGATTATGTTATGCTGTTAATTGCGGCGCGACGTACTGTACGATTACCGTGCCGCGGGTTTATCTCAAAGAACCACGCTCGCGTTCCTAAGACCGATGTGGAAACCCTGTCACGGCACGGGAGTCTACTTTGAGGAGGATCGCTCAATTTGATGGTTCGAGTAAGACTGTCTTTTCGATGGCGAGCTTTTCGGTTGCTCGAGGCTCGTCGTCGAAAAGCTGATTTTACAATTTTGGTGGTCTGATCGTTGCTGGTCAATCACCTGGTTCTTGGTCAGCACGGTCAATGTTCGAGGTCTTTGGGAATGAATTTATTGAGTTTATTGAACTTAGGCGTAAGCAATTTTGGCGTAAGCAGTTTCGTTAGCAAATTCTGTTTCGACTGGTTCGATGACCGTGGGGAACATTTATATACGCGATATAATTGTTCATGAATTTTTATTCTAAAAATTTGTGTGGTTTCCTGTCTGTAAAGGAAATGCCATATTTCCTTTCATATCGCCTGATTCGGAATCAGCGATGTTCGATCATGAGAAACAATTATATCGTGCGTATAATTGTTTCGTAAATTTATTTTATAACCTTCAAATTTATAGTGCAAAGAATGTAATGAAAATTGCGGGGCACAACATCCCTCCCCCCTGAAAAGTAAAAATTTGGATATTGACAATGGACACAATTTTTACTTCGAATACGATTCTTATGTGCCCATGGAATTTTCGACTTGTTGGAGGGTGTCGGTTTAATTAATTTCACGCGGCGGTAGTATTGGTCTAGCTGGTGTACTGTGTCACGGTTAGTTTGCGCTTCGTCTTTGCGACGGGTTCTGTGTTGCTCCTCTTCTTGAGGGGCAACGGTCTCGAGGTTGATAGCGACGGTCGCGGCTGAAGGCTGCGGTGTCGCGTTTCTTATCCAGCGTCGCTAACCAATACTATCGCTGCGATGGTAAACATGACGGTAGTACCTATCGCGAGAGTACTATGGAGCTTAATACGGAGTTCTTCACGTAATTTTTTCTTAATTTCCCGGATTCCCTGTCCGAGTTCGCGTAACTTTGCGGGGTTTCGAATCACTACTAGTAGTTTCGCTATTTCCCCGTCGTTTTTCTAAATGGGCGCTTCCTTGTTCGCGTCCAAGGGGGTGAGATTGCTGGGGGCAGATGATCCTCCTTGACCATCTCCGTGTATCTCCGGCCCGTTGCGACGCTGAAGCCCCGGGCAGTTACCCTACATATTCCTACCAAAGCCATTATTCCTGTCCCTATACATTTTTTTTATGTTTCGTTATAACGTTTTCGCACGTTATCCCGGTCATTTCGATTTTTGGCGCCCCGCGTAACCATCTACTCGGTTGTAGCATGGTTATTTTAACTGTTACTTCTAATTTCGCGGCCCGTTTCTCACATCCGATTTCGCTATCGGGACGTATTTTCGCGTATGGTTGTGTTTCGCACGGCGCTTAGTCGGTCAATGGTTGCACCGGCAACGCTGCGGAACACACGTACAGATTTTCTTCAAATTTGCGTTTCGGAAGGTCGTTGTTCGACATCTGTATAAAATTTCGGTTAGCTGCTTTCGTCGGGTAACCTCATCCTAGCAGTCGGTAAGACTCTACGTCATTTTCTTGATGAGAGTTCTAGGGGTTTTCTCGTTTGTCTCGATATGTCTCGAGGTCTCGTTAAAATGTCTATGGAATTGTCTAGTGGAGCCCTGTCCAGTGGATGGAGAAATATTTTTGTTTATTTCTTTTTCATTTTTTTTTTTTTGTTTTGCTTATTTCTTTTTTATTTTTCTTCATGGCCTGGCGCTTTCTCGCAGCACGCGTGGCTAGCGAGAATCTGGAGTCGGGTGTATGCATCCGGTTCCGGCCGTGGTGGATCGGATTTTCGCTGAAATGCAGAATGTTTCGTCGGCGGTGGTCGTTCACGCTCTGGGTCGGGCATGCAAACGGTCTTTCGCGCGGTACGCGAGTCTTCAGGGTTTCATTCCTCCAGAACGGTTCGACATGTGTAGCGGTGATAAGTCTGCGTCCAGACTGAGGGGAGGTTTTCCTCAGCCTCCTCAGCTTCATCCCCGGTTCATGCGGTTTCTGCGTGACATTTTGGTACGGGTATTTGTATTATTACTATTATTTCCTCTTTTTTTTTCTCTTTCTTTTTTTTTTTTTTGTATCATCCATTTGATTAAGTTGTCGGGTTTTTTTTTTTTGTTTAGCCGCCTCGGCCTGGTTCCCCGGACGCCATGGAGGAGCGATTCTGGCAAGGTGCTCACCTCTGGGGCGAGGAGGCCATTGTGATGGCGATGGATCTGTTGTTGAGGCGTCGGACTAGGGAGCTGCGTGCTATAGCGCGTTTGACGTTGGAGCTGCTGTGGTCGGACACCGACCTGGTGGACCAGTTGGGTCTACAGTTCCTCTTCCACGAGGAAAGGAATGGCCCTTTCACACCGCATTGACCGAGTTTGATTACTGTAATAGGTTTCTATTTTTTATGCGTACGTGTATCTTCTCGTTGTGGGGTTTTTCTTTTGAATAGATACGTGTGGTCAAGCTCATGTTGGTCCGTTTTATTTTATTCCATTTTCCCTTTATTTCACTTTTGTTCCCTTTTCCTCCTTTCGGATTTATTTTCTAATTTGTTTAAGTTTACGTGATTTTACGTGACGTACTTCACAACATACTTGGTCCTGATCCTGGACAAGATCCTTTTAATACCTTGATGTCCTCCGAGAGTGGCATCGTGATGTTTACTGATAATAATTTTTTCGTTTTTCGGGGCTAGGACAGGTTACGCTACTGCGGACGCTGCACTTGTCTTTAATACAGCTGTCCTCGTCGCTACTGTGTTGCGTCTCCGTATCGCTGTCCTCCCCGCTCTCCGCTTCCTCAGTCGCGGGTAGCCGTCCGCTGACCGCTGCCTGGCGGCTCGAGCCGCTGGATCTCGCGCTCGCTACACCGCTGGTTTCGCTGTCGCACGGCGCGAGGCTTGCTTTCTCGCTCTTCTCGCCCGTTCCTTTCGCACGGCTGTCCGCGCTGTCCCCGCTCGCGCCGCTCTCGGTCGCTATGGGGTACGGCGGATCGGTCGAGCGTGGGGCCATGCCGGGGGAGTTGTCTCTCTTTCTCTCCCGCGCAGTGCGCCCCTTCCTCCCTTTACGGGTACGTTCATGCTACCCGCCCCCGACCACTCCCCGCGGTGGCCGATCTTGGCGGTGTTGTGTCACGAACGTCTTCGCGACGATAAGTATCTCCGTCTCTATCGCCCGCGGCTCGCCCTCTCGTCTCTCTTGTCCCTTTTGTGCGGACATTCGCACTGCCCCCGCTCCCTTCGCGCCCTTCCGGAGTGGAACGGCGGGGTGCAGCTGCGCTCGTGAGCGAGAGTTATTTTGCCGTTCCTTGAGTATGCATTGCTTTTTCCCTTAAAGCGTGTGCCATACACATACGGCCGGAACTGCGTTATAGCCCACACGATCGCGAGCATTCTTTCTCGGTCGTGGTATAACTGAGTTCAACAAATTTTTTTTTTTGTTTTGGACGACCTTCCTCTTTCAAATTGAATCAATTTAATTAATTTATGTGCCCGAGATAATGTGTTGCTTTTCACTAAAGTTGACACTTACTCGGGTGTAGGGCCAGTTTCGCTTCTCGCAGGCGTTGAAAAACTTCTGCGAGTCGACTGTTGTGCTCCTGCCGGGTCTTACCGTGAATGACGATATCATTCAGGTAGACGTAGCATTTTATCCCGTCCAAACCGTCTAGTCTTTGGAATCAAAAACTTCCTCAGCGATGAGGTGCGCGAGATCCAACTTGTCTCGTAGTCAGTCGAGACACTCGGCCCCTCTACCCGCGCACACCGTACCGACGCTGAGAGTCTCGGCCGCGTCATCTTCTAGCGGCTCGAGTTGCACCACAGGTCGTGGTACTGTACACATTCGTTTGCTTGTGTTTACTATGCTGACCGTACAGCTGTTTCCCGTCGATGGCGTTACACAAACACCCACGGGTTTTTTCGGTTTCGATCTCATGTTTATCCGCGAAACCGATAGTTTTACTTTTCGTTTACTCGATTGTTGTATGGGGTAGCAAACAATCTCGTCGGATTATGCAGCATTGAGCCCCGGTGTCCGCTTTCAGGGTTATTATCCCGCTGGCCGAGTTCGGTGACTTGATATCGAAATCGCTGGCGGATAACGCTGATTCAATCGTAACTTGCATGGCTTGCAATGTCTCTCCTGGTTCCGGGGCGTCTGCCGTTGACCCGTGGTCGCTTATCGATAGTAAATTAACCGATAGCGAGCCCAGCGTTAATTTGTTCGGTGTGTCGTTTTGCGATTGACCGTTTCTGTTATTGTGCTGATTGTCTTGCTGACCTCCATTTCTCTCGTCGGCGATTCGCTTCCGACAGTCCTTTTTCGTATGACCCTTTCGCTGACAATAGTGACACACTATATCCACCTGATTGAGCGTCTTATTGTTGTCCGGAGCGGGGAGGCTGTGGCGTACGGTTTGTCCTGGACAGCTTCTCGCGAAGTGGGCATCACTTCCGCAATGGTAACAAGTTTTGTCATAATTCCCGCGGTTGTTGCCGTTGTTGTTGCCATTGCTGTTGTAGCTCCGGCGTTGGTTACCGCTGTCGTTGCCGTTGTTGCCGTAGCTCCGGCGTTGATTACCGCTGTTGTTGCCGTTGCTGTTGCCGTTGTTGTCGTAGCTCCGGCGTTGATTACCCCCCTGTGCTCCTCCGTTTCCCTTCGGGTGAATCATGTCGCTTATCTCGATGGCTCCGACCACTGCTTCATGTAGCGTCGCGAAATTTCGCGCTCGTACGATCGTTTGCACCTGGCCGTGTAACCCGTTCTCAAAGTTGGCCTGTGCGCTCCTTCGCGTGACTGTTTCGATTGTCTGGGCCTCTCTTGGCGTCAGAACTCCTTCACACAGTTTCCCGATCAGATCGACCGTTACTTGCTCGACTCTTCCCGCGTACGTCGCAACACTTTCACCCTGACCCTGTTGTAAGGAATTAAACTCCATTTGTAGAGCAGCGAGTGACTTGCGCTTTCCGTACAGCGTCAATAACTCCGTCTTGAGTTCTTCGAGGGTTTTAATACTTTTGTGTTTTAAATCTTGCGCCGGTCTGCCGTCGATGCGACCCGATATTACGAATTCTATGAATACTTCGTGGTCCTCATATATGATCCGGTCGTACGCGGTCTGGCAGGCACGTAAGAATTGGTCCAATTCGTCCGGGCCTTCTCCGGAGAATTTCGGGACCTGCTTCATAGCCATTCCGAGATCCACCGTCCGTCGTTCACCGGGAAGCCCGCGTGTTCGTCGCGTGGACCGCGGTCTCGACGTCCTCTCTTCCGATAGTCTTTCTTCCACTCGTTCTAATCGGTACCTTAATTCGGCATTCTGTTCTTCAAGGACCCTAATTAATTCGTAGGGTTCGGCATTGACGCCCTGAAGCGTCTCAGCCAGGTCGCGTCGAGCTGGTCTCGAAGTGTCGCGGGCGCGTCGATGCATGTCGACGTTCACAGCGTCGCGAGACATTCGACCCGAATCCCTACCGTCATTGTCGTTGATTCTTCGCGTCCTCGGTATTGCCCCGAGATTGGATGCGACTGGCCGTACGGTGGTGTTCGCTGGCGGAAGACCCGAGGCCTCATCACGGAGGCGCGAGATCTCTTCGTCGATCATGTCGTCCGTGACGCGACGTCGCGCCCGACGGTGCAGCTCCCGGTCAGAGTCACTTGTCTCCGGGAATTCCGTACCGCGCCTCGCATTTATCCCAATCTGCCGGAAACTTTCCGACATCGCGGTCTGGCGAGCCTGGGGTAAAAACCCCGATGGTGGTAGGGTATTTAACGCTTCGCCCGTACGAAACGTAATGTCACCGTGCGCTGCTGTTAGCCCGGCTGGGGCTCCGACGGCGTGCCATGGCAAACTCGAATCGAAGGAGTGCGCGAGTCGCTGGTCTTTCGGATCGTCGCCCATTTTTCCTTTAGTTTTCCCACGGAGTTATTATGTATTTATGAGAATATTTCCCTTTAATTTTCCCGCGAAGTTATTACGTCTTTATTAAAAATTTCTTTAATTTTAATCTTCTTTTGCCTGTGCGGGTTGGTTATTTGAAGAATATTTTTCTTTCCTCAATTTAAATTCCCGTTCCGCGTTAAATTAATGTTCTCTTTTTTTTTTTTTTTAATCCTGCTGAATTTGTTTTTTACCGTGGAAAGTTTTTGGGATTTGTGTTTAATTTAAATTTCTGTAAATTAGATTTTTGCTTTAATTTTCATCGAGCCTTTTATTTTCCCGACGTCTCGCTCTGGAGACGCGCTTCTAAAATTTCAAGAACGTTGGGGATTTTTTTTCTAATTTATCGACCTTCATTCGCTTTTCGATTTTTATGGGTCGTTTCGAGATGATTTTGGGAGATTTTGCGGGTTAATAAAATTTTCGTATTTTATGATTTCTGTCCGCCAAAATTTCCCGTTCAAATTATTCGTTGCGTGCCACGCTGCGTGGGCTTTTCGTTTTGTACCGCGTTAGCAGATTTCCCTATCTGTCGCGGTTAATATTGACGGAAAATTTTTCGATCGCTCCCTATGAGGACGCGTTTCAAAACTTTCGCGGACGATGGAATAATTTCTAAATTGGCTTTGGTAGGCTAATATGTCAAAGGTATACGCTGCCACTTACGGGTTGATGATCCCTGATGATCCTTGATGATCCTTGATGATCCTTGATGATCCTTGAAGATCCTTGAAACGGTCGGCCTTGGTTCATTTCCGCTGCGTTTCCTTGAGCTGGTGTCCGGTTCGCCGTCCTGGTCCTTGACCCTCTGACGCGCTCTGCTCGGATGGCTCGTTATCTCGCTACGGCAGATATCACTGCGCGGTAGGAGAACCAGGCTGTACCGCGACGACTGCGTGTCGCGTAGAGCACTGGACTTTCGCACACGACTCTGCACCGATTGCACTATTGCGTCACAATGGTGTGGCCGCTGCACCCGGGTAAATTCTCGCGATGTGCACTTCCGGAATTTAACCCCGAGTTCACGCGCGGGCACTGTCGATTTCTTAATCACTGCGCCGCACAGCCAGGTAGAATGCCTCGTCAGCTTCAGTAACGGGATTCTATCGCTGGGTTACCCCACGCGCACCGTAAGCACTGCTGGCTCGGTGCCGTGTAGCCGGATAAAAATGTAACCAAGATTTTTATCACGGGTATTGTTTATCGCGGTCTATCTCGGTTGTTTTAACGCGATGCCGCCTTCCAGGTGAATTCCTCGACGACTGCGTGTCAGGAATTTTCACACTGGGAACACGTCGTAAGGTAAGTTCCGAAACCGCACTGGTTTTAATTTATATTGGCACATCCCACCGCTGCCACCAATGTTGTGTCCCCGGATGGCCCGTGTCTCCGTCGATGATGGAATTACGGGTCAGGAGGGATAAGTTTTGGGATCGTTTGCCGAATTGAATGATCTCGTTTAAATACAGATGTGGTATATTTATTAACAAAGTTCGGTACAGGTGTTACTTGGTTAGACGTGTCACTCTTACCGCGCCGCGGATGGTACTTCGAGTTTTCGTACGATCTTTCCTAGATAGCTACGAAAATACGTCGCGACACGGGAGTCTGAAAAGAATCAGCAAGCCCGACGGTCTTCTGACCAATAGGCTCCCGTGTCGCGACGTATTTTCGTAGCTATCTAGGAAAGATCGTACGAAAACTCGAAGTACCATCCGCGGCGCGGTAAGAGTGACACGTCTAACCAAGTAACACCTGTACCGAACTTTGTTAATAAATATACCACATCTGTATTTAAACGAGATCATTCAATTCGGCAAACGATCCCAAAACTTATCCCTCCTGACCCGTAATTCCATCATCGACGGAGACACGGGCCATCCGGGGACACAACAGGAGAAACTGGCTCTTTTACTATGGTACCGTCTGCATGAAGGGAATCATTCGTGAATGTGATCTGGAGCACTTCTCCTTCTCATTACTCTCCAGAGCGGCATATACAGGGTGTCCAATTTTAATCTTACATTTAATTTATCTCGAAAAATACTACTCCGATCGAAAATTGAGTACAACAAAACTTGAAGGGCCTGGAGGGGGACGTACAAAAAAATTTTTTTTTTCGGTCGAAAATCCCAAGTGGCGGTTTTAAGGTGGCAAACATGTTTTTTTTAAACGGAACTATACTTATTTTTTCGCATCAAAAATTTTGTCATGTCAAAACTGACAACTTTTGTAGACAACTTTTTTCGATAAACCTTATAATTTCTAGGTTAGAACACAATTTTTCAATTGACTATTTTAGCGTTATCCAGGATGTACCACGAGGAGGTAAAGTCATCAACGTCCCATGTGTGAGTGTATGTGTAAGTGTAAGTGTAAGTGTAAGTGTAAGTGTAAGTGTAAGTGTAAGTGTAAGTGTAAGTGTAAGTGTAAGTGTAAGTGTAAGTGTAAGTGTAAGTGTAAGTGTAAGTGTAAGTGTAAGTGTAAGTGTAAGTGTAAGTGTAAGTGTAAGTGTAAGTGTAAGTGTAAGTGTAAGTGTAAGTGTAAGTGTAAGTGTAAGTGTAAGTGTAAGTGTAAGTGTAAGTGTAAGTGTAAGTGTAAGTGTAAGTGTAAGTGTAAGTGTAAGTGTAAGTGTAAGTGTAAGTGTAAGTGTAAGTGTAAGTGTAAGTGTAAGTGTAAGTGTAAGTGTAAGGGTAAGTGTAAGTGTAAGTGTAAGTGTAAGTGTAAGTGTAAGTGTAAGTGTAAGTGTAAGTGTAAGTGTAAGTGTAAGTGTAAGTGTAAGTGTAAGTGTAAGTGTAAGTGTAAGTGTAAGTGTAAGTGTAAGTGTAAGTGTAAGTGTAAGTGTAAGTGTAAGTGTAAGTGTAAGTGTAAGTGTAAGTGTAAGTGTAAGTGTAAGTGTAAGTGTAAGTGTAAGTGTAAGTGTAAGTGTAAGTGTAAGTGTAAGTGTAAGTGTAAGTGTAAGTGTAAGTGTAAGTGTAAGTGTAAGTGTAAGTGTAAGTGTAAGTGTAAGTGTAAGTGTGAGTGTAATTTTTTCGTACGTCCCCTTCCAGGCCCTTCAAGTTTTGTTGTACTCAATTTTCGATCGGAGTAGTATTTTTCGAGATAAATTAAATGTAAAATGAAAATTGGACACCCTGTATATGCTACCAGGACTCGATAACTGTCGAAGAACTCGATGAAGCAACGAAGTTAATCGAGAAGTACGTTGCGAATTTCGAATCTCATTTTGGAGAAAGATATATGACTTTCAATGTTCATTTACTGACTCATTTGATAGATACAGTTAAAAATTGGGGACCGCTGTGGGGAACTAATGCATTTCCATTCGACTCTTTCAATAAAAAAATCATGGACTTCGTAACAAGTGCAACAGCAAGGCCGCTGCAAATTGTTACAAGATTTTTAATGAGTAGATTTGTCGAAAAGAGTGTGAACGACGAAAACATCGGGCTGATCACACAGTTCCAAATCGAGAAGATTATAAAACGTCGAAGGAAACCCATGGAAAAGGCTTTGCGACATGAAGATGGCAGCATCGACGTCACCTTTTCAGTCGTTGGAAAACCTCACCGTCGAAAGCCATTGCCTTGGGAGTTACAGTGCTTAGAAAATACCAACAACAAACCTCTTGAAATCTTCCAAACTAATCGAGCGATAATTGGAGGCGTCGAGTATAACTGCTCCGACACGAACAAAGATACGCGCCGTACGAATAAATTTGTATTCGTTAAGGATATGGGCTTTGGTGAAATTTTGAACATTGTTTACTACGAGTGGAACAATGATACGGTGTGCGGTATGTTTCTAGACTGTTACAACAATTTGGAAAGTGCTACCGAAGCACAGCAAAATATTCGTCGAGTTCAACAAAATAAGCACTGTGCATTCGTCGCAATAAAGGATGTCTTAGGACCAGCGGTGATCATCTCCAACCACAAAGGAATGTTCGCAGTCCGAGTACCCAATATTTGGGAAACTGATTGAACGATAATCATGTAAAATTATAGATTTCTATTGTAAATCAATTTGTACATCAATTTTTGGTGAAACATTCACAATCACTCATGTTCCTCTGTACGAGTTTTATTTATTATATCACTTACTCTTTAGGGGGAGGGGGGGGGGGGGGGTTTGGCCCTCGATAGCGGATTGGGAGACCTAAAAAAAAGACCCAAAATGGGTCAAAATCACCCTACTTCGGTCACGGTCATTTTGTGCCCTTTTTGAACCGAAAAAAGTGACCGAACAGTGACCGAACACCGTTTTTTTTAGGCTGGTCACTTGACCGGTTTCCTTTCGGTTTTTGGTCACGGTAATAAAAGTGAAATTAGTCACTTGACTGGTTTTGTTTTCAGTTTTGGGTCACTGTTATAAGTGAGCTCACTATAACAGTGACCCAAAACTGAAAACAAAACCAGTCAAGTGACTAACCTCACTTTTATTACCGTGACCGAAAACCGAAAAGAAACCGGTCAAGTGACCAGCCTAAAAAAAACGGTGTTCGGTCACTGTTCGGTCACTTTTTTCGGTTCAAAAAGGGCACAAAATGACCGTGACCGAAGTAGGGTGATTTTGACCAATTTTGGGTCTTTTTTTTAGGTCTCCCAATCCGCTAGGGAATACACTGTGGACCCGTTAATTGGCACGTCGTTCCGGATTTGAGATTAATTCGATCGGTATCTAGCTGTACAGATGCTTCGTATTGCATTAACGTGATTTTGACAGTTGCTTGTACTACTACCTCGTCCCAGCTTCCATATGGATCGGAAAACTGAGATCCATGGCATGTTCCATCATTCCCTACTGATCCCGCTAGGGTTATGCTACGGGTTGCCGTTTCGTTTTTGCCTATACCGGTGATGAAAGCATTGCCAATTCTATAATCTCCTGATACATGTAATTGTTGGCATGCGTCGCGTGAAATCTCTGACATATATTCTAGCTGCCCGTGTGCCACAATTAAAATATGGGAATTCATTCCACAATAACAAATGATTCGATGAATTTCGACTTTGCATTGTATGACTCGATTACTTGTGAACGGATTCAATTGTAACAGTTGTATATGCACGGGGTCTGCGATTACTCCTGGAACAGGTATATTACATTCGCCTACGTCGAGTAATGATAGGGTAGTTATATTTAAATTCGATGAGCCACAATCGTACCCAATTATGGCCGTCGTTTCGACTATTGCACATAGCAATAATGACAGGAGTAACATATCCTCGATCATCGGTTTAAGCGAGAAAGAAAGAATTATTGTATATAATTTTTTTTAATATTATTTTTTTGTGTAATAATTTTTTATAGTAGATTTTACGATATTCTTATTATTATTATTTATTTATTCATTTTTGTTTTTAGGTACGAATGTATATATGGGGTATTCCTGGGAATTTCGGCAACTTCGAACAGTTGGGTCAAAATTTTTGCCCCCCAATTTTTTCCATTAATATGTGTTGAAAATAAAGAGACACGTAATTCGGCGTTTTTTATTTTGAGCCCCCACTTTTGAAATACGGTCAAATGAAGGTTTTGAAGTATTGACCACATTCGATCAGTCAAATCGATATATCTCAGCAACGGTCAGTGATAACTCCAAAAACCACGGGTCTTTTTTTTTCGTTTTTGAACGCTCTATACAATGAAAACATTTACGATTATGTTGCACAAATTCAACAATAAGTTATAAACAATTCAAAATTAAAAATGAAATAAAACAAAAAAAACTTTTAATTTTTGAAATGTATTTTTTTTTTAACTCCTTGAACAAAAACGAAAATTTAGCCACCTTGAACTTTTTGGGCCGACGCTTCGTTCGGGAGTTATAGATTTTTTTGGCACAAAAAACCCGTAAATGTTTACCCGGTTGTTAAGAAAAAAAGCTATAACTTTCGAATGAAGCGTCGGCCCAAGTCCGGCCTAGTCTCAAAATTTTCGTTTTCGTTCAAGGAATTTGGAAAAAATAGATTTCAATAATTAAGGGTACTTTTTCTTCATGCAATTTTTTACTAATAAAATCCGTATATTTACCGGTTTTTTATGACAAAAAAAGCTATAACTTTCGATCGAAACGTCGGCCCAAGTCGGGCCGGGTCTCAAAATTTTTCTTTTCGTCCATGGAATTTGAAAAAAAATCAATTTCAATAATTAAGGGTACTTTTTTTTTCATGCAAATTTTTTTTAATAAAATACGTAAATTTACGGGTTTTTTGTGACAAAAAAATTTATAACTCCCGAACGAAGCGTCGGCCCAAAAAGTTGAAGGTGGCTAAATTTTCGTTTTTGTTCGAAGAATTAAAAAAAAACTACATTTCAAAAATTAAAAGTGCGTTTTTTGTTTTATGTCATTTTTAATTTTGAATTGTTTATAACTTATTGTTGAATTTGTGCAACATAATCGTAAATATTTTCATTGCATAGAGCGTTCAAAAACGAAAAAAAAGACTCATGGTTTTTCGAGTTATCACTAACCGTTGCTGACATATATCGATTTGAATGATCGAATGTGGTCAATACTTCAAAAACTTCATTTGACCGTATTTCAAAAGTGGGGGCTCAAAATAAAAAACGCCGAAATACGTGTCTCTTTATTTTCAACACATATTAATGGAAAAAATTGGGGGGCAAAAATTTTGACCCAACTGTCCGAAGTTGCCGAAATTCCCAGGAATACCCCATATATTATATATATATATATACAGGGTGTCCCAATAACTATTAGGACCTCAGATATCTTCGAAACTACTAGGTTCACAGAACTATTTGCTGAATCAAAATTGCACAGCACGAAGGGGGCCATCCAATGATACCAAAGTGCCTACTCCCACCCCCACCCCCAGCCCAGCGGGTGGGGCAACTTTAAAATCTTAAATGGAAACCCCCATTTTTTATTGCAGATTCGGATTCCCCATAAAAAAATACGTAACTTTTATTTCAAATTTTTTTTTCGATTCGTGATAGATGGCGCTGTAATCGCAAAAAAACCCCTGAAAGTACAGAAAGGCGATAATACTTACAGTTTCGGTGGTAAATCAAATTACTACGGTCATAGTAAGTGTTCGAAATGACGACCATCAGTATCAATGCAACATTGAATTCTTTTTTCGATTGATTGACCTGCAAGTTTTACAGCGTCGGAACTTATTGATGCACAGGCTGTAATTATTCTTTGTTGCATATCTTCACGTGTAGTTGGTACTTCCTTGTAAACTTTATCTTTTAATGTTCCCCATAGAAAGAAGTCTAAAGGCGTTAAGTCTGGGGAACGAGCTGGCCACGATATTGGACCGCCGCGTCCAATCCAACGATTTCGAAATTTTATTTCTAGTTGCCTTCGTGCAACCATTGAATAATGTGCTGGACATCCATCATGTTGATACTACATAGCTTGTCGTGTAAATAAAGGCACCTCTTCTAGCAAAGGTCCCAAAGTATCTTTGATAAAATTTCTGTAGGTGTTGCCATTCAAATTTCCATTGATAAAAAAAGGACCAATAATTTTAGCACCTATGATTTCGCATTATACATTCACAGACCATTGCCTCTGGTGTTCAACCTGCCGCAGCCAATGTGGATTTTCCGTTGCCCAGAAATGCATGTTATGCAAATTAACGTTCCCATGATTTGTGAATGTTGCCTCATCAGTAAATAAAACGGTATTAAGAAATGACTCATTGTGTTGAATCTGACGTTGGACCGTTCGACAAAACTCTACGCGATTCATGAAGTCGTTCCCATGCAATTCTTGGTGAAGACTAACATGGTACGGGTGATATTTGTGACGGTGCAAAATGCGGTGTACGCTGGTCCTGGAAATGGCAGATTCTTTTTGAATTTGTCGCAAACTAATGTGAAGATCTCGAAACACACTTGCGAGCACACCGATTTCCATTTCTTCATTCGTTACGCGTTTCTGGCGTACACTACTTCGGACACTTAAGCTACCGGTTTGCCTAAGTTTATCACACACATTTTTAAATGTTTGACACGAAGGCTGAGACCGACGCGGATATCGTTCACCATACAAAGTTTTTGCCCTTACAGAATTTTGTTGGCATTCACCATAGATGAGAAGCATATCGACTTGCTCTTCAACCGGATACATTGTACCCGATTGACCGATTTATCGATACTAATCGTATCATGTTTATCTTATCCTGCAAACTATTTAAAGTGTCCTTGAAACAGTGTTTATTTTCAGTGAAGTAGGCCGTACGTATTATCATCTTTCTGTACTTTCTGTACCTGTCGAAGAAATGTGTACATAAACACACACTACCGTGCTACTGTGTTTACTATGAACGTAGTAATTTGATTTACCACCGAAACTGTAAGTATTATCGCCTTTCTGTACTTTCGGAGATTTTTTTGCGATTACAGCGCCATCTATCACGAATCGAAAAAAAATGTTAAAATAAAAGTTACGTATTTTTTTATGGGGAATCCGAATCTGCAATAAAAAATGGGGGTTTCCATTTAAGATTTTAAAGTTGCCCCACCCCCTGGGCTGGGGGTGGGGGTGGAAGTAGGCACTTTGGTATCATTGGATGGCCCCCTTCTTGCTGTGCAATTTTGATTCAGCAAATAGTTCTGTGAACCTAGTAGTTTCGAAGATATCTGAGGTCCTAATAGTTATTGGGACACCCTGTATATAGGGTGTCCCAAAATAGGCGTACTCGGTGGGTACTGGCGTATTCCTCGTTAAATTCCAAGACGAAAGTCTATTTGCGAAATTTCGAATGGATCAGTAGTGTCCGAGATAAGTACATTCTAAGCGAACCAATGAGGAGAGACCAAGCCGGAAGCGTGAGCTCAGAGATTCGCGCCAAACTTTCAACTAACGTCATACTATCGTTTATCTACTGTTTGCTTGATGGGCGCGATTAATGCAGGAAAAAAAAACAATCGAATTAAAATTTATCGATTTACCGATTGAGATGGAATTTAGTACAGAAACGTAGATGGATGAACCAAAAACAGAAATGAGAGAATTAAAAAAAAAAAATTATTTGCCCCCCACCAGCCGATTGAAAAATAAACTCGAAATTTTGTTTTCGCTCGAGCCATCAAGTAAGGAGTCTTAAACAGGTCTTCTGAAATCCAATTTTGAAGGTTCCTGGATCTTTTTTCATTTTAACTTTCCTGTCGGGAGATATCTCGTCTAGTCTTAGTCATTATCGGAGTGTCTTCCCCCCGACCCCCACCCCCCTTTCAATTCTAAACCATCAATGCAAAAAAAAAATGAAAAACTTCCAGAATGTAGCTTTTAATAGAAACATTCAACAAAAATTATAACTTTCAAATATAACATTCAACCCAAATTGCCCACGGTTTTTTCCCCGATTGTTACAAAATTTTTCCCCGAGTCAAATGGAACCCCCTTTTCGAAAGGAATCGAGTTCCAACTCACAAAAATTCATGACTTTGTGAAAAAACGATAAAACCCGACGATCGAACGCTTGAATTAAAGCTCAAGAATGTAACTCTTAAGAAAAAAATGTCCCAGTGCAATCTCTCAAAAAATGTTTAATGTTGAAAGTTTTTCTTTAGTCACATCGAACAGTTCAGATGACATCCCTCTATCAGAAATCGGCTTCAAATGGAAAAAAAATCGTTACTTTGCGAAAAAAACAATGAAACTTGATGAACCAATGATCAAATTGAAAATCAAGGATGTACCTTCCATAAAAAAAATTATCGAATACAGTTTCTCGAAAATTAGGTACGGTTGAAAATTTTTCCCGAGCCAGATCGAACCCCCTCTTCATGAGGAATCGAGTGCCAGCACATAAAAATGCATAACTTTGCGAAAAAATAATGAAACTAGATAAAACAAAGCTCAAATAAAATCTGAAGAATATACCTTCCAAAAAAAAAATACTTCAATACAATATCTCGAAGAATAGCCCGTGTTAAAATGTTTCCTTGAATCAGATTAAACAGATCAGATAAGATATGGAAAAACTGAAGATTGAAGAAGCTGCAAGGTGAAAATTGCAATTTGCAAGTTAAAACCGGCAAGATTTTTGGCTTTCTCGTGGAAGAGGAATCTTCGTTGACTACTTACGATTCAGAGAAACCGATTTGCAAGTCTAAACTTGCAGATTATTTTTGTAATATTAAATAAATGTTTACCGGAAGGTTTAAATGGTCATTGTATTTTCACTTGATATTCATCAAATAACTTTCCTTTGCACGATTAACATTTCTTTATACACTAAAACAAAAAGCAAAAGGATATGAAAAATATCGCGAATTTATTGGTGTTTTTCAGAAGGCTGTAACTCAGAAAAGCTGAAAAATAGTCGTAGAACAATGATCAAGACAGCAAATTGAAGCTTCATGTTTTTAGTCATAAGATTCTGAGTTTAAATATTTTTACCATTCGTTGTTTCGGAGTAGCCATAAAATGCCTGATGTAAAATTTTTCATTCTATTTTTGCTTTCCTTTCGAAAAGCCCACGGGCCTTAGGGATTTTTTCTGAATGGATCCATGAAGATGCTCTTCCAGGTTGATTCTTTCTCTCTAATTTAAGTGGTCTAAGCGTTCTGTGTGATGATTTGTTGTCGAGTTACGAGCTGTCAAAGCAAAAAAAAATACTTTTTTCACTTTGATGACTCATAACTCGGGTACTAATGATCGTACAGAGAATCCAAGTATAGTTCTGGAGACTTCAAATTATTCGCTGTAAGAGGATTCCATTGTTTTTTAATAAAAACAATTTGTTTTGCTGCGAGACACCTGATTTGAAAATACGTGAAAAATTGTATTTTTATGACTATTAACGTTACTTGGGATTACTTCGCAAATAATGGATAGACTAAGGATGAATTTGGTTTTCCTTCAACATTAAAGTATCCTAAAGAAAGCTTCCAGGGAGGGAATCGCTGGAATTTTTTTTATTGTATTCCGAGTGATTGAAATTGGTACTTTTGCTAAAAGTCGATGGGAGGATTAATAATCTCTATACATAGAACAATCGAGTGGCAATGAGTTTTTTCCGTTGCAGAACTTAGATCGTACCGGAAAAAAATCTATCTAAATTATAATTTTTTTTACTTTTTCGGATAAACATTAGCACGTATCCCACCGAGATTCTTGGAGCCTATGTTAACATTCTATACATATTGAGGAATCCCCTACAGTACCCCTTGTCAAGCTGGGAAACTGTTTTTCTAATAATTAATTTCTTAACGAAATTTTACGTTTGAGTGCCGTGCGTCGACCCGCGTGACGGCAGCAAAGCACAATCGGAAATCCAATAGTTACGATAGATAAGCTTTTTTTGCTCATTGTTTGCTAATTGTTTGCTAAAGTAAAAATTTCTTTGCTCGTCCGGTTTTTGAGAAAATCGATTTTGAAAAAAACTCTGCTAGCGTTATATAACGCTAGCAGAGCACTAACTAGCAAGGCAAAATCGTACGATCTGACTGTACTGCATTTTTTTGCTAATTGTTTGCTTCCAAAATAGCGGTGGTTCAACCCCGTCAGTTAATTATTGACGGAGATATCCACCCTCGACGGCCCGAGCTACCCTTACAGACAAATTTTCGATATTTCGTCGATATCGCTTTTCTTCTTTGCGCTAGAATTCTTTGCTAATTGTTTGCTCGCGAAATATCATTGACTAAACTCCGTAGCATTATTATTTTTCGAAATTTCCACCCCCCGAAGACTCTAGCCACCCTCAAAGACAAATTTTTGATAATTCATCGATATCGCTTGTTTTTTTTGCACTAGAATTCTTTGCTAATTGTTTGCTCTCGAAATATCATTGACTGAACTCCGTAGCATTATTATTTTTCGAAATATCAACCCCGCGAGGACTCTAGCCACCCTCAAAGACAAATTTTTGATAATTCATCGATATCGCTTAGTTTCTTTGCACTAGAATTCTTCGCTAATTGTTTGCTCTCGAAATATCATTGACTGAACTCCGTAGCATTATTATTTTTCGAAATTTCAACCCCCCGAGGACTTTAGCCGCCCTCAAAGACAAATTTTTGATAATTCATCGATATCGCTTGTTTTTTTTGCACTAGAATTCTTTGCTAATTGTTTGCTTCCGAAATATCATTGACTGAACCCCGTAGCATTATTATTTTTTTTAATTTCAACCCCCCGAAGACTATAGGCACCATCAAAGACAAATTTTTGATAATTCATCGATATCTTTTCTTTACTTCGCCCTAGAATTCTTTGCTAATTGTTTGCTCTCACAATATCATTGACTAAACTTCGTAGCATTATTTTTTTTCGGAATTTCAACCCCCCGAAGACTATAGCCACCCTCAAAGACAAATTTTTAATAATTCATCGATATCTTTTTTTTTCTTTGCCCTAGAATTCTTTGCTAATTGTTTGCTCTCGAAATATCATTGACTGAACCCCGTAGCATTATTATTTTTTCTAATTTGAACCCCCCGAAGACTATAGCCACCCTCAAAGACAAATTTTTCATAATTCATCGATATCTTTTCTTTGCTTCGCCCTAGAATTCTTCGCTAGATGTTTGCTCTCGAAATATCATTGACTGAACCCCGTAGCATTATTATTTCTTTTAATTTCAACCCCCCGAAGACTATAGCCACCCTCAAAGACAAATTTTTCGAAATTCATCGATATCTTTTCTTTGCTTCGCCCTAGAATTCTTTGCTAATTGTTTGCTCTCGGAATACCATTGACTCAACCCCGTAGCATTATTATTTTTCGAAATATCAACCCCCCGAGGACTCTAGCCACCCTCAAAGACAAATTTTTAATAATTCATCGATATCTTTTTTTTTCTTCGCCCTAGAATTCTTTGCTAGATGTTTGCTCTCGAAATATCATTAACTGAACCCCAAAGCATTATTATTTTTTTTAATTTCAACCCCCCGAAGACTATAGCCACCCTCAAAGACAAATTTTTCATAATTCATCGATATCTTTTCTTTGCTTCGCCCTAGAATTCTTTGCTAATTGTTTGCTCTTGAAATATCATTGACTAAACTTCGTAGCAGTATTATTTTTCGAAATTTGACCCCCCGAAGACTATAGCTACCCTCCAAGACAAATTTTTCATAATTCATCGATATCTTTTCTTTGCTTCGCCCTAGAATTCTTTGCCCATTGTTTGCTCTCGAAATATCATTGACTGAACCCCGTAGCATTATTTTTTTTTTTAATTTCAACCCCCCGAAGACTATAGCCACCTTCAAAGACAAATTTTTCATAATTCATCGGAATCTTTTACACTCAATATCAATGAGTGAGAAAGTGAGAGAGTAAGAGAGTGAGAGAGTGAGAGAGTGAAAGAGTGAGAGAGTGAGAGAGTGAGAGAGTGAGAGAGTGAGAGAGTGAGAGAGTGAGAGAGTGAGAGAGTGAGAGAGTGAGAGAGTGAGACAGTGAGAGAGTGAGAGAGTGAGAGAGTGAGAGAGTGAGAAAGTGAGAAAGTGAGAGAGTGAGAGAGTGAGAGAGTGAGAGTGAGAGAGCGAGTGAGTGAGAGAGTGAGAGAGTGAGAGAGTGAGAGAGTAAAAGAGTGAGAGAGTGAGACAGTAAGAGAGTGAGAGAGTCAGGGAGTAAGAGAGTGAGAGAGTGAGAGAGTGAGCTAGTGAGAGAGTGAGAGAGTAAGAGAGTAAGAGAGTGAGAGAGTGAGAGAGAGAGAGAGTGAAAAAGTGGGAGAGTGAGAACGTGACAGAGTAAGAGAGTGAGAGAGCGAGAGAGTTGGAAAGTGAGAGAGTGAGAGAGTGAGAGAGTGAGAGATCAAGCGAGCGCGAGAGCAAAAGAACGAAAGAGCGAGAGAGCGAGAAAGCGAGTAGGCATGAGAGTGAGAGAGCGAGAGAGTGAGAGAGTGAGAAATCGAGAGAGTGAGAGAGTGAAAGCGTGAAGAAGTAAGAGAGTTGAGGAGCGAGAGAGTGAAGGGGTGAGAGAGAGAGAGAGTGTGTGAGTGAGTGAGAGAGTGAGAGAAGGAGGGAGTGAGAAAGTGAGAGAGTGAGGAAGTGAGTGAGTAAGAGAGGAGGGAGTGGAGGAGTGAGAGTGAAAGAGTGAGAGAGTAAGGGAGTGAAAGAGTAGGAGAGTAAGAGAGCGAGAGAGTGAGGGAGTAAAAAAGTAGGAGAGTGCGAAAGCGAAAGAGCAAGAGATCGAGAGAGCAAGAGAGCGAGAGAGCGAGAGAGCAAGACAGCGAGACAGCGAGAGAGCGAAAAAGTAAGAGAGCGAGATACTGAGAGAGTGAGAAAGTGAGAAAGGCAGAGAGTCAGAGAGTTAGAAAGTGACAGAGAGATAAAGCGAGAGAGTGAGAAAGTAATTAAGTAAGGAAAAGAGAGAGTAACAGAGTAAAAGATCTAGAGAGTTAAAGAGTGACGGAGTAAGAGAAAGCAGGAGTGAGAGAGTAAGAGAGTGAGAAAGTAAGAGAGTAAGAAAGTGAGAGAGTGAAAGAGTGGGATAGTAAAAGAGTGAGAAAGTGAGAGAATCAGAGAGTGAAGGAATGAGAGAGTGAGAGATCGAGAGAGTGAGTGAGTGAGAGAGTGAAAGAGTGAGGGAGTGAGAGTGAAAGAGAGAAAGTGAGGGATTAAGAGACGGACAGAGTGAGAGAGTCAAAAAGTGGAAGAGTGAGAAAGTGAAAGAGTAAGAGAATGAGAGTGTAAGGGAGTAAGAGAGTGAGAGAGTGAGAGAGCAAAAGAGTGAGAGAGCGAAAGAGGAAAAAACGAGTGACTGAAAGAGCGAGAGAGTTAGAGAGTGTGAGAGTGAGAGATTAAGAAAGCAAGAGCGCGAAAGGGCAAGAGAGCGAGAGAGCAAAAGAGCGAGAGAGCGAGAGAGCGATAAAGCGAGAAAGCGAGAGAGCAAGAGAGCGAAAGAGCGAAAGAGCGAGAGAGCGAGACAGCGAAAGAATAAGAGAGTGAAGAAGTGAGAGAGTGAGAGAGTTAGAATGTAGAAGAGTGAGAAAGTGAGAGAGTTAGAGAGTAGGAAAGTGAGAGAGTGAGAGAGTGAGAGAGCGAGAGAGTAAGTGAGTGAAAGAGTGAGAGAGGGAGGGAGTAAGAGAGTGAGAGAGGGAGGGAGTAAGAGAGTGAAAGAGTAAGAGAGTAAGAACGTGAGAGAGTGAGAGAGTGAGAGAGTGAGAGAGTGAGAGAGTGAGAGAGTGAGAGAGTGAGAGAGTGAGAGAGTGAGAGAGTGAGAGAGTGAGAGAGTGAGAGAGTGAGAGAGTGAGAGAGTGAGAGAGTGAGAGAGTGAGAGAGTGAGAGAGTGAGAGAGTGAGAGAGTGAGAGAGTAAGTGAGTGAAAGAGTAAGCAAGTAAAGGGATGAGAAACTGAGGGAGTGTAAGACTGAGAGAGTGTGAGAGTGAAAGATTTAAAAAGTGAGAAAGTGGGAGAGTGGGAAAGGGAGAGAGTGAGAGAGTGAGAGAGTGAGAGAGTGAGAGAGTGAGAGAGTGAGAGAGTGAGAGAGTGAGAGAGTGAGATAGTGAGAGAGTGAGAGAGTAAGAGAGTGAGAGAGTGAGAGAGTGAGAGAGTGAGAGAGTGAGAGAGTGAGAGAGTGAGAGAGTGAGAGAGTGAGAGTGTAAAAGAGTGAGAGAGTGAGAGCGTGAGAGAGTAAGAGAGTGGGAGAGTGAGAGAGTAAACTAGTGAGCAAGTGAAAGAGTGAGAATGTGAGTATGTGAGAATGTGAGAATGTGAAAATGTGATAATGTGAGAATGTGAGGATGTAAGGATGTGAGAATGTCAGAATATCAGAACGTAGAAGAGCAAGAGGTCGAGAGAGTGAGAGAGTGAGTAAGAAAGTGACAAAGTGAAAGAGTGGAAAAGTGGGAGAGTGGGCGAGTGGAAGAGTGGCAGAGTCGGAAAGTGAAAGAGTGAGAGAGTGAGAGAGTGAGAGAGTAAGAGAGTGAGAGAGTGAGAGTGTGAGAAAGTGAGAGAACGAGGGAGTAAAAGAGTGAGAGAGTGAGGGACTGAGAGAGTGTGAGAGTGAGAGAGTAAGCAAGTGAGGGAGTGAGAGAGTCAGAGGGTAAGAGAGTGAGAGAGTGAGAGGTTGAGAGAGTGAGAGAGTGGGAGAGTGAGAGAGTGAGAGAGTAAGAGAGTGAGAGAGTGAGAGTGTGAGAAAGTGAGAGAACGAGGGAGTTAAAGAGTGAGAGAGTGAGGGACTGAGAGAGTGTGAGAGTGAGAGAGTAAGCAAGTGAGGGAGTGAGAGAGTCAGAGGGTAAGAGAGTGAGAGAGTGAGAGGTTGAGAGAGTGAGAGAGTGGGAGAGTGAGAGAGTGAGAGGGTGAGAGAGTAAGAGAGTGAAAGAGTGAGAGAGTGAGAGAGTGAGAGAGTGAGAGAGTGAGAGAGTGAGAGAGTGAGAGAGTGAGAGAGTGTGAGAGTGAGAGAGTGAGAGAGTGAGAGAGTGAGAGAGTGAGAGAGTGAGAGAGTGAGAGAGTGAGAGAGTGAGAGAGTGAGAGAGTGAGAGAGTGAGAGAGTGAGTGAGTAAGAGGTCGAGAGAGTGAGAGAGTGAAAGAGTGAGTGAGTAAGAGAGTGAGCGAGTGAGGGAGTGAGGGAGTAAGAGAGTGAGCAAGTGAGCGAGTGAGAATGTGAGAATGTGAGTATGTGAGAATGTGCAAATGTGAGAATGCGAGAATGTAAAAATGTGAGAATGTAAGAATGTGAAAACGTGAGAATGTAAAAATGTGACAATGTCAGAAGGTCAGAATGCGAGAGAGTGAGAGAGTAAGTGAGTGAGAAAGTGGGAAAGTGAGAGAGTGGAAAAGTGGGAGGTTGGGAGAGTTGGAGAGTGAAAAAGTGAGAGAGGGAGGGAGTAAAATAGTGAGAGAGTGAGAAAGTAAGAGAGTAACAGGGTGAGAGAGTGAGAGAAAGAGTGAGAGAGTGAGGAAGTGGGGGAGTAAAAAAGTGAGAGAGTAAGAGGGTGAGAGGGTAAGAGAGTGAGAGAGTGAGAGAGTGAGAGAGTGAGAGAGTGAGAGAGTGAGAGAGTGAGAGAGTGAGAGAGTGAGAGAGTGAGAGAGTGAGAGAGTGAGAGAGTGAGAGAGCGAGAGAGTAAGTGAGTGAAAGAGTGAGAGAGGGAGGGAGTAAGAGAGTGAAAGAGTAAGAGAGTAAGAACGTGAGAGAGTGAGAGAGTGAGAGAGTCAGAGAGTGAGAGAGTGAGAGAAAGAGAGAGCGAGAGAGTCAGAGAGTGAGATAGTGAAAGCGAGAAGGAGTGAGAGACTGAGAGAGTGAGTGAGTGAGAGAGTAAGAGAGTTAGGGAGTACGAGACTGAGAGAGTGTAAGACTGGGAGAGTAAGAGAGTGAAAAATTCAAAGGGTGAGAGAGTGGGAGAGTAAGAGAGTGAGAGAGTGAGAAAGTGAGAGAGTGAGAGAGTAAGAGAGTAAGAGAGAGATAGAGTGAAAGAGTGAGAGAGTGAGAGAGTGAGGGGGTAAGAGAGTGGAAGAGTGAAAGAGTAAGATAGTAACAGAGTAAGAGAGTAAAGAAGTGAAAGAGTAAGAGAGTAAAAGAGTGAGAAAACGACAGACTAAGAGAGTGAGAGAGTAGGAGAGTAAGAGAGTAAGAGAGTGAGAGAGCAAGAGAGTGAGAGAGTAAGAGAGTGAGAGAGTAAGAGAGTGAGAGAGTAAGAGAGTGAGAGAGTAAGAGATAAAGTGAGCGAGAGAGCAAAAGAGCGGAAGAGCGAAAGAGCGAGAGAGCGAAAGAGAAGAGAGCGAGAGAGCGAGATAGCGAGAAAGCGAGAGAGCGAGAGAGTGCGGGAGTGAGAAATCGAGAGAGTGAGAGTGTGAGAGAGTAAGAGAGTGAGTGAGTAAGAGAGTGAGAGAGTAAGAGATAAAGCGAGCGAGAGAGCAAAAGAGCGGAAGAGCGAGAGAGCGAGAAAGCGAGAGAGCGAGAGAGTGAGGGAGTAAGAAATCGAGAGAGTGAGAGAGTGAGAGTGTGGAGTAGTGAAAGAGTGAAGGCGTAAGAGAGTGCGAGAGTAAGTAAGTTAGAGAGTGCGAGAGTGAGGAAGTGAGGAAGTAAGGGAGTAAGAGAGTGAGCAAGTGAGAGTGTGAGAATGTGAGTATGTGAGAATGTGAAAATGTGAGAACGTGAGAATGTGAGAATGTGAGGATGTGAGGATGTAAGGATGTGAGAATGTCAGAATATCAGGATGTAAGAGAGCAAGAGAGTGAGACAGTAAGAGAGTGAGTGAGAAAGTGACAAAGTAAGAGCGTGGAAAAGTGGGAGAGTGAGCGAGTGGAAGAGTGGCAGAGTGGGACAGTGAGAGAGTGAGAGAGTGAGAGAGTGAGAGAGTGAGAGAGTGAGAGAGTGAGAGAGTGAGAGAGTGAGTGAGTAAAAGGTCGAGAGACTGAGAGAGTGAAAGAGTGAGTGAGTAAGAGAGTGAGCGAGTGAGGGAGTGAGGGAGTAAGAGAGTGAGCAAGTGAGCGAGTGAGAATGTGAGTATGTGAGAATGTGCAAATGTGAGAATGCGAGAATGTAAAAATGTGAGAATAAAAGAATGTGAAAACGTGAGAATGTAAAAATGTGACAATGTCAGAAGGTCAGAATGCGAGAGAGTGAGAGAGTAAGTGAGTGAGAAAGTGGGAAAGTGAGAGAGTGGAAAAGTGGGAGGTTGGGAGAGTTGGAGAGTGAAAAAGTGAGAGAGGGAGGGAGTAAAATAGTGAGAGAGTGAGAAAGTAAGACAGTAACAGGGTGAGAGAGTGAGAGAAAGAGTGAGAGAGTGAGGAAGTGGGGGAGTAAAAAAGTGAGAGAGTAAGAGGGTGAGAGGGTAAGAGAGTGAGAGAGTGAGAGAGTGAGAGAGTGAGAGAGTAAGAGAGTGAGAGAGTGAGAGAGTGAGAGAGTGAGAGAGCGAGAGAGTAAGTGAGTGAAAGAGTGAGAGAGGGAGGGAGTGAGAGAGTGAAAGAGTAAGAGAGTAAGAACGTGAGAGAGTGAGAGAGTGAGAGAGTCAGAGAGTCAGAGAGTGAGAGAAAGAGAGAGCGAGAGAGTCAGAGAGTGAGATAGTGAAAGCGAGAAGGAGTGAGAGACTGAGAGAGTGAGTGAGTGAGAGAGTAAGAGAGTTAGGGAGTACGAGAGTGAGAGAGTGTAAGACTGGGAGAGTAAGAGAGTGAAAAATTCAAAGGGTGAGAGAGTGGGAGAGTAAGAGAGTGAGAGAGTGAGAAAGTGAGAGAGTGAGAGAGTAAGAGAGTAAAAGAGAGATAGAGTGAAAGAGTGAGAGAGTGAGAGAGTGAGAGAGTGAGGGGGTAAGAGAGTGGAAGAGTGAAAGAGTAAGATAGTAACAGAGTAAGAGAGTAAAGAAGTGAAAGAGTAAGAGAGTAAAAGAGTGAGAAAACGACAGACTAAGAGAGTGAGAGAGTAGGAGAGTAAGAGAGTAAGAGAGTGAGAGAGCAAGAGAGTGAGAGAGTAAGAGAGTGAGAGAGTAAGAGAGTGAGAGAGTAAGAGAGTGAGAGAGTAAGAGATAAAGCGAGCGAGAGAGCAAAAGAGCGGAAGAGCGAAAGAGCGAGAGAGCGAAAGAGAAGAGAGCGAGAGAGCGAGAAAGCGAGAGAGCGAGAGAGTGAGGGAGTGAGAAATCGAGAGAGTGAGAGAGTGAGAGTGTGAGAGAGTAAGAGAGTGAGAGAGTAAGAGAGTGAGAGAGTAAGAGATAAAGCGAGCGAGAGAGCAAAAGAGCGGAAGAGCGAGAGAGCGAGAAAGCGAGAGAGCGAGAGAGTGAGGGAGTGAGAAATCGAGAGAGTGAGAGAGTGAGAGTGTGGAGTAGTGAAAGAGTGAAGGCGTAAGAGAGTGCGAGAGTAAGTAAGTTAGAGAGTGCGAGAGTGAGGAAGTGAGGAAGTAAGGGAGTAAGAGAGTGAGCAAGTGAGAGAGTGAGAATGTGAGTATGTGAGAATGTGAAAATGTGAGAACGTGAGAATGTGAGAATGTGAGGATGTGAGGATGTAAGGATGTGAGAATGTCAGAATATCAGGATGTAAGAGAGCAAGAGAGTGAGACAGTAAGAGAGTGAGTGAGAAAGTGACAAAGTAAGAGCGTGGAAAAGTGGGAGAGTGAGCGAGTGGAAGAGTGGCAGAGTGGGAAAGTGAGAGAGTGAGCGAGTGAGAGAGTGAGAGAGTGAGAGAGTGAAAGAGTGAGAGAGTGAGAGAGTGAGAGAGTGAGAGAGTGAGAGAGTGAGAGAGTGAGAGAGTGAGAGAGTGAGAGAGTGAGGGCGTGAGAGAGTGAGAGAGTAAGAGAGTAAGAGAGTAAGAGAGACAGAGAGTGAGAGAGTAAAAAAGTAAGAGAGTGAGAGGGTAAGGAAGTGAGAGAGTGGGAGAGTGAGAGAGTGAGAGAGTGAGAGAGTGAGAGAGTGAGAGTGTAAGAGAGTGAGAAAGTGAAAGACTGAACTAGTAAAAAAGTGAAAGAGTAAGAGAGTAAGTGAGTGAGTCAGTGAGGGAGTGAGAGAGTAAGAGTGAAAGAGTGAGGGAGTAAGGGAGTGAGAGAGTAAGTGAGTAAGAGAGTGAGAAAGTTATGGAGTAAGAAAGTGGGAGAGTGCGAGAGCGAGAGAGTGAGAAAGTGAGAGTGTAAAAGAGTGAGAGAGTGAGAGCGTGAGAGAGTAAGAGAGTGGAAGAGTGAGAGAGTAAACTAGTGAGCAAGTGAAAGAGTGAGAATGTGAGTATGTGAGAATGTGAGAATGTGAAAATGTGATAATGTGAGAATGTGAGGATGTAAGGATGTGAGAATGTCAGAATATCAGAACGTAGAAGAGCAAGAGATCGAGAGAGTGAGAGAGTGAGTGAGAAAGTGACAAAGTGAAAGAGTGGAAAAGTGGGAGAGTGGGCGAGTGGAAGAGTGGCAGAGTCGGAAAGTGAAAGAGTGAGACAGTGAGAGAGTGAGAGAGTAAGAGAGTGAGAGAGTGAGAGTGTGAGAAAGTGAGAGAACGAGGGAGTAAAAAAGTAAGAGAGTGAGGGACTGAGAGAGTGTGAGAGTGAGAGAGTAAGCAAGTGAGGGAGTGAGAGAGTGAGAGAGTGAGAGGTTGAGAGTGAGAGAGTGGGAGAGTGAGAGAGTGAGAGGGTGAGAGAGTAAGAGAGTGAAAGAGTGAGAGAGTGAGAGAGTGAGAGAGTGAGAGAGTGAGAGAGTGAGAGAGTGAGAGTGTGTGAGAGTGAGAGAGTGAGAGAGTGAGAGAGTGAGAGAGTGAGAGAGTGAGAGAGTGAGTGAGTAAAAGGTCGAGAGAGTGAGAGAGTGAAAGAGTGAGTGAGTAAGAGAGTGAGCGAGTGAGGGAGTGAGGGAGTAAGAGAGTGAGCAAGTGAGCGAGTGAGAATGTGAGAATGTGAGTATGTGAGAATGTGCAAATGTGAGAATGCGAGAATGTAAAAATGTGAGAATGTAAGAATGTGAAAACGTGAGAATGTAAAAATGTGACAATGTCAGAAGGTCAGAATGCGAGAGAGTGAGAAAGTAAGTGAGTGAGAAAGTGGGAAAGTGAGAGAGTGGAAAAGTGGGAGGTTGGGAGAGTTGGAGAGTGAAAAAGTGAGAGAGGGAGGGAGTAAAATAGTGAGAGAGTGAGAAAGTAAGAGAGTAACAGGGTGAGAGAGTGAGAGAAAGAGTGAGAGAGTGAGGAAGTGGGGGAGTAAAAAAGTGAGAGAGTAAGAGGGTGAGAGGGTAAGAGAGTGAGAGAGTGAGAGAGTGAGAGAGTGAGAGAGTGAGAGAGTGAGAGAGTGAGAGAGTGAGAGAGCGAGAGAGTAAGTGAGTGAAAGAGTGAGAGAGGGAGGGAGTAAGAGAGTGAAAGAGTAAGAGAGTAAGAACGGGAGAGAGTGAGAGAGTGAGAGAGTCAGAGAGTGAGAGAGTGAGAGAAAGAGAGAGCGAGAGAGTCAGAGAGTGAGATAGTGAAAGCGAGAAGGAGTGAGAGACTTAGAGAGTGAGTGAGTGAGAGAGTAAGAGAGTTAGGGAGTACGAGAGTGAGAGAGTGTAAGACTGGGAAAGTAAGAGAGTGAAAAATTCAAAGGGTGAGAGAGTGGGAGAGTAAGAGAGTGAGAGAGTGAGAAAGTGAGAGAGTGAGAGAGTAAGAGAGTAAGAGAGAGATAGAGTGAAAGAGTGAGAGAGTGAGAGAGTGAGAGAGTGAGGGGGTAAGAGAGTGGAAGAGTAAAAGAGTAAGATAGTAACAGAGTAAGAGAGTAAAGAAGTGAAAGAGTAAGAGAGTAAAAGAGTGAGAAAACGACAGACTAAGAGAGTGAGAGAGTAGGAGAGTAAGAGAGTAAGAGAGTGAGAGAGCAAGAGAGTGAGAGAGTAAGAGAGTGAGAGAGTAAGAGAGTGAGAGAGTAAGAGAGTGAGAGAGTAAGAGATAAAGCGAGCGAGAGAGCAAAAGAGCGGAAGAGCGAAAGAGCGAGAGAGCGAAAGAGAAGAGAGCGAGAGAGCGAGAGAGCGAGAAAGCGAGAGAGCGAGAGAGTGAGGGAGTGAGAAATCGAGAGAGTGAAAGAGTGAGAGTGTGAGAGAGTAAGACAGTGAGAGAGTAAGAGAGTGAGAGAGTAAGAGATAAAGCGAGCGAGAGAGCAAAAGAGCGGAAGAGCGAGAGAGCGAGAAAGCGAGAGAGCGAGAGAGTGAGGGAGTGAGAAATCGAGAGAGTGAGAGAGTGAGAGTGTGGAGTAGTGAAAGAGTGAAGGCGTAAGAGAGTGCGAGAGTAAGTAAGTTAGAGAGTGCGAGAGTGAGGAAGTGAGGAAGTAAGGGAGTAAGAGAGTGAGCAAGTGAGAGAGTGAGAATGTGAGTATGTGAGAATGTGAAAATGTGAGAACGTGAGAATGTGAGAATGTGAGGATGTGAGGATGTAAGGATGTGAGAATGTCAGAATATCAGGATGTAAGAGAGCAAGAGAGTGAGACAGTAAGAGAGTGAGTGAGAAAGTGACAAAGTAAGAGCGTGGAAAAGTGGGAGAGTGAGCGAGTGGAAGAGTGGCAGAGTGGGAAAGTGAGAGAGTGAGAGAGTGAGAGAGTGAGAGAGTGAGAGAGTGAGAGAGTGAGAGAGTGAGAGAGTGAGAGAGTGAGAGAGTGAGAGAGTGAGAGAGTAAGAGAGTAAGAGAGTAAGAGAGACAGAGAGTGAGAGAGTAAAAAAGTAAGAGAGTGAGAGGGTAAGGAAGTGAGAGAGTGGGAGAGTGAGAGAGTGAGAGAGTGAGAGAGTGAGAGAGTGAGAGTGTAAGAGAGTGAGAAAGTGAAAGAGTGAACTAGTAAAAAAGTGAAAGAGTAAGAGAGTAAGTGAGTGAGTCAGTGAGGGAGTGAGAGAGTAAGAGTGAAAGAGTGAGGGAGTAAGGGAGTGAGAGAGTAAGTGAGTAAGAGAGTGAGAGTGTTAGGGAGTAAGAAAGTGGGAGAGTGCGAGAGCGAGAGAGTGAGAAAGTGAGAGAGTAAGAGTGGGAGAGAGTGACAGATCAAGCGAGCGAGGGAGCGAGAGAGCGAAAGAGGGAGAGAGCGAGAGAGCGATAAAGCGAGAGAGCGAGAGATCAAGAGATCGAGAGAGCGAGAGAGCGAGAGAGCGAGAGAGCGAGAGAGCGAGAGGGCGAGAGAGCGAGAGAGCGAGACAGCAAGACAGCGAGGGAGCGAGAGAGTAAGAGAGCGAACGACTGAGAGAGTGAGAAAGTGAGGAAGTGAGAGAATCAGAGAGTAAGAGAGGGGAAGCGAGAGAGCGAAAGCGCAGAAAAGCGAGAGAGCGGGAGAGCAAGGCAGCGAGAGAGCAAGAGAGCAAGAGAGCGGGATCGCGAGAGAGCGGGGGAGTACAATAGTGAGAAAGTTGGAGAGTGAGAGAGCGAGAGAGTGAGAGAGAGAGAAAGTGAGGGAGTGAGGGAGTGAAGGAGTCAAAGAGTGCAAGAGTGAGAGAGTGAAGGCATAAGAGAGTGAGAGATCGAGAGAGTTAGTGAGTGAGAGAGTGCGGGAGTAAGGGAGTGAGAGTGAGAGAGAGAAAGTGAGAGATTGAGAGAGTGAGAGAGTAAGAGAGTAAGGAAGTGGGAGAGTGAGAGAGTGAGAGAGTAAGAGAATGGGAGAGTAAGGGAGTGAGAGAGTAAGAGAGTAAGAGAGTGAAAGAGTGAGAGAGTGAGAGAGCAAAAGAGTGAGAGAGCGAAAAAGGGAGAGAGCGAGAGAGTGAGAGAGTCAGAGAGTAAGAAAGTGTGAGAGTAAGAGATCAAGAGAGTAAGAGCGCGAGAAAGCGAGAAAGCGAGAGCGAGAGAGCGAGAAAGCAAGAGAGCGACAGAGCGAAAGAGCGAGAGAGCTAGAGAGCGAGACAGCGAAAAAGTGGGAGAGTGAAAAAGCGAGAGAGTGAGAGAGTTAAAATGTGAAAAAGTGAGACAGTGAGAGAGTGAGAAAGTGAGAGAGTTAGAGAGTGGGAAAGTGAGAGAGTAAGAGAGTGAGAGATCAAGAGAGTAAGTGAGTAAAAGAGTGAGAGAGTGAGGGAATGAGAGAGAGAGAGAGTACAAGAGTGAGAAAGTTAGAGACTGAGAAAGTGAGAGAAAGAGAGTGAGAGAGAGTAAGATTGAGAGAGTGGGACAGTAAGACAGTGAGAGAGTGTAAGAGTAAGAGAGTGAGAGAGTGCGAGAGTAAGAAAGTAAGAAAGTGAGAGAGTAAAATAGCGAGAGAGTGAGAGATCAAGAGAGCAAAAGCGCGAGAGCGCGAGAGAGCAAGGCAGCGAGAGAGCAAGAAAGCAAGAGAGTGAGAAAATCAGAGAGTTAGTGAGTTAGAGAGTGAGAGAGTGAGAGAGTGAGAAAGTGAGATACTGAGAGAGTGAAAGGGTGAAAGAGTAGAAGAAAGGTAAAGTTAGAGAGTGAGAAGGTGAGCGTGAATATAACCTAAATATAACCTAAATATAATACGGGCCGAATGTGCAGGAGCTCCATCGTGCTGGTAGATGATGCCGCCTCCATGGAGGTCGGCTGGAGCTCCCGCAATAATTTCCGGGATGTTGATTCGTAAAAAATCACGATATATCGGTGCGTCCAGACGAGGCGGGAGGAACCGGATGAACTAAACAAGAAGAAGAATGGAGCAATCAAGAATCAGTCTCTTTACGCAACGATAACTGTACGGAAAATAGGTGATTCCTGCACGGTTATCATATTGTAAAGGGCCCAATGCGTGTAAATTATCAAACTGATCGTACGTGGAGAAAAATGGCTGATAAAATTTTTTGTGCTGTGCACGGCGATGTTGTGGCATGCACTCATCAAAAAAATTAAAGGACCACTTCAGGCATCTGTATCTTCGCGAAAAATAGTCGGATTCAGATAGTTCACAGCATGTTTATGAGCTTGAATCTTTGACTTCTCCAATCAAAGGTTGAAAATTCTTTATCATGCCCTGCTGCTCTGTGCCAAGGGCAAAAACAAACAAAAAACGGTTGTCTCAATTTGTATGAAAATTCGGGAAGGTGCGCGGCGTTCGACAAATTTTTTATAGAAAATTTATCGAAACTTTCGATACCCTGTCCATTTCTGTGCAAAATGTTTTTTTATTTATTGCTGTGCGATTTTTTTTAACTAAGTTATTCACTCCCAAAGCAAAAAACACAATTTTTTTCGTCGCAGTATTGACACTTCAAAAACAAGGAAAAAATTAATTCTCTCTCTTCACTTAGTTCTGTGGCCGCCATATTGTAAAAAATCTCAAAATTTCAAATGTAGACCTAGCATTTCTAAGTTCATACTGTCATCAACAATCGTGCTAAATTTCGAGTCGCTACGATTTTTTTTTCTGCGTGTTCGCAGCTGTCAAATGTTTGACCCAATTGAGGGATAATTTTTTCGTCATTTTTATTGATAAAAAAGATCCAAATTTTTTGAATTGCTGTATCTCTGCAAAAAAAAAACTTTTATTAATCAGAGCATTTTTTAGATTCTTAATTTTCATGAATAAAAAAAATTCCGATATCTTTTTCGCTTCTTGCTGCTACATTCTCAACGGTTAAAGACTTAAAATAGTCATTTCTTAATTTTTAGTGAAGATTGGAAACATCTGTAGGGCACAGATACAGGTGCCTAAGATTCCGACAAATTTCGACTATTTTCAAGTGGTCCTTCAATTTTTTTTGATGAGTGTAGTTGTCGTTATAGAAATCTTGGCCACGGAAAATTGTATCGTGAGCACGGCAAATGCTACTGTTCTGCCCATTAATTGCTTACTAAGGTTGCAACAAAAAATGTTTACACCGTAACGAAAATGAGCTTACCGGAACTATGCTGCAATATTGCCGTGCACAGCACAACAAATTTTATGAGGCACTCCTCTCCGTGTAAATTACAAGAAATCGAACTAACCAATCTGTCATCGATCATTCCACCCCAGACATTGACACTGAAACGATGCTGATACGACCTGTCTAGGGTGCAATGGGGATTTTCTTCGGACCACGTGTGCTCGTTGTGTAGATTGATGACGGAATCTTGATCGAATTTCGACTCATCGGTGAACAGAATTCGTCTTTGATGAAGATCGGGATGCTCTTCATGCTGGTTCACGTACCAGTGGGCAAAGTGCAACCGGCTTTCAGGATCTATCGGCTCCAGATGCTGAACCTTCGTAAAATGGAACGGCTTCCTATTGTCTTCTCTAAGAGTGCGCCAAACTTCCATCCGACTCGACCTCAAAAATGCAGCACCCCGTCGAGTACTTTCCCGCGGGTTTCTCTCAAAAAATTCTAAGATGGCGTCTTCGTCATCATGCCGTGGACGACCAGCGTTAGTTCCCACAGGCTGCAGCGAAACCTCTCCAGTGACAATCCGATCGCGCAATCTGACGAACACCATGCGGGACGGGGCTCTTCGGTTAGGGAATTGTTCAGCGTATGCGGTTGCTGCTAACCCCTCATTCCCTCCGCATCGACCGAGCATCATAAGCATATCGAAGTACTCCCGGTTTTCGTAGGCCATAGCTTGATATAAATAGTGATAATCACATATTAATCGATATGAATGAAAGATCTGTGAACAACACTCCTCTAACAATTAAAGGACAGCTTGAAAACAGCCAAATTTGTTAAAATGTCATGCATCTGTATCCCCGCGACAAATCGTTGGTTGGTTTATCGTTTGATAAAATTATCAAAAAATTGTCTTTGAGGGTGGCTAGAGTCCTCGGGGGGTTGAAATTTTGAAAATTAATCATGCTACGGGGTTCAGTCAATGATATTTCGAGAGCAAACAATTAGCAAAGAATTCTAGTGCAAAGAAAATAAGCGATATCGATGAATTATCAAAAATTTGTCCTTGAGGGTCGCTAGAGTCCTCGGGGGGTGGAAATTTCGAAAAATAATAATGCTACGGGGTTCAGTCAATGATATTTCGAGAGCAAACGATTGGCAAAGAATTCTAGTGCGAAGAAAAAAAGCGATATCGATGGATTATCAAAAATTTGTCTTTGAGGGTGGCTAGAGTCCTCGGGGGGTTGAAATTTTGAAAATCAATCATGCTACGGGGTTCAGTCAATGATATTTCAAGAGCAAACAATAAGCAAGGAATTCTAGTGCAAAGAAAATAAGCGATATCGATGAATTATCAAAAATTTGTCCTTGAGGGTCGCTAGAGTCCTCGGGGGGTGGAAATTTCGAAAAATAATAATGCTCCGGGGTTCAGTCAATGATATTTCGAGAGCAAACAATTGGCAAAGAATTCTAGTGCAAAGAAAAAAAGCGATATCGATGAATTATCAAAAATTTGTCTTTGAGGGTGGCTAGAGTCTTCGGGGGGTTGAAATTTTGAAAATTAATCATGCTACGGGGTTCAGTCAATGATATTTCGAGAGCAACCAATTAGCAAAGAATTCTAGTGCAAAGAAAATAGGCGATATCGATGAATTATCAAAAATTTGTCCTTGAGGGTCGCTAGAGTCCTCGGGGGGTGGAAATTTCGAAAAATAATAATGCTACGGGGTTCAGTCGTTGATATTTCGAGAGCAAATAATTGGCAAAGAATTCTAGTGCAAAGAAAAAAAGCGATATCGATGAATTATCAAAAATTTGTCTTTGAGGGTGGCTAGAGTCCTCGGGGGGTTGAAATTTTGAAAATTAATCATGCTAAGGGGTTTAGTCAATGATATTTCGAGAGCAAACAATTAGCAAAGAATTCTAGTGCAAAGAAAATAGGCGATATCGATGAATTATCAAAAATTTGTCCATGAGGGTCGCTAGAGTCCTCGGGGGGTGGAAATTTCGAAAAATAATAATGCTACGGGGTTCAGTCATTGATATTTCGGGAGCAAATAATTGGCAAAGAATTCTAGTGCAAAGAAAAAAAGCGATATCGATGAATTATGAAAAATTTGTCTTTGAGGGTGGCTAGAGTCCTCGGGGGGTTGAAATTTTGAAAATTAATCATGCTACGGGGTTTAGTTAATGATATTTCGAGAGCAAACAATTAGCAAAGAATTCTAGTGCAAAGAAAATAAGCGATATCGATGAATTATCAAAAATTTGTCCTTGAGGGTCGCTAGAGTCCTCGGGGGGTGGAGATTTCGAAGAATAATAATGCTACGGCGTTCAGTCAATGATATTTCGAGAGCAAACAATTAGCAAAGAATTCTAGTGCAAAGAAAATAAGTGTTATCGATGAATTATCAAAAATTTGTCCTTGAGGGTGGCTAGAGTCCTCGGGGGGTGGAAATTTTGAAAATTAATCATGCTACGGGGTTGAGTCAATGATATTTCGAGAGCAAACAATTGGCAAAGAATTCTAGTGCAAAGAAAAAAAAGCGATATCGATGAATTATCAAAAATTTGTCCTTGAGGGTCGCTAGAGTCCTCGGGGGGTGGAAATTTCGAAAAATAATAATGCTACGGGGTTCAGTCAATGATATTTCGAGAGCAAACAATTGGCAAAGAATTCTAGTGCAAAGAAAAAAAGCGATATCGATGAATTATCAAAAATTTGTCTTTGAGGGTGGCTAGAGTCCTCGGGGGGTTGAAATTTTGAAAATTAATCATGCTACGGGGTTCAGTCAATGATATTTCGAGAGCAACCAATTAGCAAAGAATTCTAGTGCAAAGAAAATAGGCGATATCGATGAATTCTCAAAAATTTGTCCTTGAGGGTCGCTAGAGTCCTCGGGGGGTGGAAATTTCGAAAAATAATAATGCTACGGGGTTCAGTCATTGATATTTCGAGAGCAAATAATTGGCAGAGAATTCTAGTGCAAAGAAAAAAAGCGATATCGATGAATTATCAAAAATTTGTCTTTGAGGGTGGCTAGAGTCCTCGGGGGGTTGAAATTTTGAAAATTAATCATGCTACGGGGTTTAGCCAATGATATTTCGGGAGCAAACAATTAGCGAAGAACTCTAGTGCAAAGAAAATAAGCGATATCGATGAGTTATAAAAAATTTGTCCTTGAGGGTCGCTAGAGTCCTCGGGGGGTGGAAATTTCGAAAAATAATAATGCTACGGGGTTCAGTCATTGATATTTCGAGAGCAAATAATTAGCAAAGAATTCTAGTGCAAAGAAAAAAAGCGATATCGATGAATTATCAAAAATTTGTCCTTGAGGGTCGCTAGAGTCCTCGGGGGGTGGAGATTTCGAAAAATAATAATGCTACGGCGTTCAGTCAATGATATTTCGAGAGCAAACAATTAGCAAAGAATTCTAGTGCAAAGAAAATAAGCGATATCGATGAATTATCAAAAATTTGTCCTTGAGGGTCGCTAGAGTCCTCGGGGGGTTGAAATTTTGAAAATTAATCATGCTACGGGGTTCAGTCAATGATATTTCGAGAGCAACCAATTAGCGAAGAACTCTAGTGCAAAGAAAATAAGCGATATCGATGAATTATCAAAAATTTGTCCTTGAGGGTCGCTAGAGTCCTCGGGGGGTGGAAATTTCGAAAAATAATAATGCTACGGGATTCAGTCAATGATATTTCGAAAGCAAACAATTGGCAAAGAATTCTAGTGCAAAGAAAAAAAGCGATATCGATGAATTATCAAAAATTTGTCTTTGAGGGTGGCTAGAGTCCTCGGGGGGTTGAAATTTTGAAAATTAATCATGCTACGGGGTTTAGTCAATGATATTTCGAGAGCAAACAATTAGCAAAGAATTCTAGTGCAAAGAAAATAAGCAATATCGATGAATTATCAAAAATTTGTCTTTGAGGGTGGCTAGAGTCCTCGGGGGGTGGAAATTTCGAAAAATAATAATGCTACGGGGTTCAGTCAATGATATTTCGAGAGCAACCAATTAGCGAAAAATTCTAGTGCAAAGAAAATAAGCAATATCGATGAATTATCAAAAATTTGTCCTTGAGGGTCGCTAGAGTCCTCGGGGGGTGGAAATTTCGAAAAATAATAATGCTACGGGGTTTAGTCAATGATATTTCAAGAGCAAACAATTGGCAAAGAATTCTAGTGCAAAGAAAAAAAAGCGATATCGATGAATTATCAAAAATTTGTCCTTGAGGGTCGCTAGAGTCCTCGGGGGGTGGAAATTTCGAAAAATAATAATGCTACGGGGTTCAGTCAATGATATTTCGAGAGCAAACAATTGGCAAAGAATTCTAGTGCAAAGAAAATAAGTGTTATCGATGAATTATCAAAAATTTGTCCTTGAGGGTCGCTAGAGTCCTCGGGGGGTGGAAATTTTGAAAAATAATAATGCTACGGGGTTGAGTCAATGATATTTCGAGAGCAAACAATTGGCAAAGAATTCTAGTGCAAAGAAAAAAAAGCGATATCGATGAATTATCAAAAATTTGTCTTTGAGGGTGGCTAGAGTCCTCGGGGGGTTGAAATTTTGAAAATTAATCATGCTACGGGGTTCAGTCAATGATATTTCGAGAGCAACCAATTAGCGAAGAATCTAGTGCAAAGAAGATAAGCGATATCGATGAATTATCAAAAATTTGTCCTTGAGGGTCGCTAGAGTCCTCGGGGGGTGGAAATTTCGAAAAATAATAATGCTACGGGGTTCAATCAATGATATTTCGAGAGCAAACAATTGGCAAAGAATTCTAGTGCAAAGAAAAAAAGCGATATCGATGAATTATCAAAAATTTGTCTTTGAGGGTGGCTAGAGTCCTCGGGGGGTTGAAATTTTGAAAATTAATCATGCTACGGGGTTTAGTCAATGATATTTCGAGAGCAAACAATTAGCAAAGAATTCTAGTGCAAAGAAAATAAGCAATATCGATGAATTATCTAAAATTTGTCTTTGAGGGTGGCTAGAGTCCTCGGGGGGTGGAAATTTCGAAAAATAATAACGCTACGGGGTTCAGTCAATGATATTTCGAGAGCAACCAATTAGCGAAGAATTCTAGTGCAAAAAAAATAAGCGATATCGATGAATTATCAAAAATTTGTCCTTGAGGGTCGCTAGAGTCCTCGGGGGGTGGAGATTTCGAAAAATAATAATGCTACGGCGTTCAGTCAATGATATTTCGAGAGCAAACAATTAGCAAAGAATTCTAGTGCAAAGAAAATAAGTGTTATCGATGAATTATCAAAAATTTGTCCTTGAGGGTCGCTAGAGTCCTCGGGGGGTGGAAATTTTGAAAAATAATAATGCTACGGGGTTGAGTCAATGATATTTCGAGAGCAAACAATTGGCAAAGAATTCTAGTGCAAAGAAAAAAAAGCGATATCGATGAATTATCAAAAATTTGTCTTTGAGGGTGGCTAGAGTCCTCGGGGGGTTGAAATTTTGAAAATTAATCATGCTACGGGGTTCAGTCAATGATATTTCGAGAGCAACCAATTAGCAAAGAATTCTAGTGCAAAGAAAATAGGCGATATCGATGAATTATCAAAAATTTGTCCTTGAGGGTCGCTAGAGTCCTCGGGGGGTGGAAATTTCGAAAAATAATAATGCTACGGGGTTCAGTCATTGATATTTCGAGAGCAAATAATTGGCAAAGAATTCTAGTGCAAAGAAAAAAAGCGATATCGATGAATTATCAAAAATTTGTCTTTGAGGGTGGCTAGAGTCCTCGGGGGGTTGAAATTTTTGAAAATTAATCATGCTACGGGGTTTAGTTAATGATATTTCGAGAGCAAACAATTAGCAAAGAATTCTAGTGCAAAGAAAATAGGCGATATCGATGAATTATCAAAAATTTGTCCTTGAGGGTCGCTAGAGTCCTCGGGGGGTGGAAATTTCGAAAAATAATAATGCTACGGGGTTCAGTCATTGATATTTCGAGAGCAAATAATTGGCAAAGAATTCTAGTGCAAAGAAAAAAAGCGATATCGATGAATTATGAAAAATTTGTCTTTGAGGGTGGCTAGAGTCCTCGGGGGGTTGAAATTTTGAAAATTAATCATGCTACGGGGTTTAGTCAATGATATTTCGAGAGCAAACAATTAGCAAAGAATTCTAGTGCAAAGAAAATAAGCGATATCGATGAATTATCAAAAATTTGTCCTTGAGGGTCGCTAGAGTCCTCGGGGGGTGGAGATTTCGAAAAATAATAATGCTACGGCGTTCAGTCAATGATATTTCGAGAGCAAACAATTAGCAAAGAATTCTAGTGCAAAGAAAATAAGTGTTATCGATGAATTATCAAAAATTTGTCCTTGAGGGTGGCTAGAGTCCTCGGGGGGTTGAAATTTTGAAAATTTATCATGCTACGGGGTTGAGTCAATGATATTTCGAGAGCAAACAATTGGCAAAGAATTCTAGTGCAAAGAAAAAAAAGCGATATCGATGAATTATCAAAAATTTGTCCTTGAGGGTCGCTAGAGTCCTCGGGGGGTGGAAATTTCGAAAAATAATAATGCTACGGGGTTCAGTCAATGATATTTCGAGAGCAAACAATTGGCAAAGAATTCTAGTGCAAAGAAAAAAAGCGATATCGATGAATTATCAAAAATTTGTCTTTGAGGGTGGCTAGAGTCCTCGGGGGGTTGAAATTTTGAAAATTAATCATGCTACGGGGTTCAGTCAATGATATTTCGAGAGCAACCAATTAGCAAAGAATTCTAGTGCAAAGAAAATAGGCGATATCGATGAATTATCAAAAATTTGTCCTTGAGGGTCGCTAGAGTCCTCGGGGGGTGGAAATTTCGAAAAATAATAATGCTACGGGGTTCAGTCATTGATATTTCGGGAGCAAATAATTGGCAAAGAATTCTAGTGCAAAGAAAAAAAGCGATATCGATGAATTATCAAAAATTTGTCTTTGAGGGTGGCTAGAGTCCTCGGGGGGTTGAAATTTCGAAAATTAATCATGCTACGGGGTTTAGCCAATGATATTTCGAGAGCAAACAATTAGCGAAGAACTCTAGTGCAAAGAAAATAAGCGATATCGGTGAATTATCAAAAATTTGTCCTTGAGGGTCGCTAGAGTCCTCGGGGGGGTGGAAATTTCGAAAAATAATAATGCTACGGGGTTCAGTCAATGATATTTCGAGAGCAAACAATTGGCAAAGAATTCTAGTGCAAAGAAAAAAAGCGATATCGATGAATTATCAAAAATTTGTCTTTGAGGGTGGCTAGAGTCCTCGGGGGGTTGAAATTTTGAAAATTAATCATGCTACGGGGTTCAGTCAATGATATTTCGAGAGCAACCAATTAGCGAAGAATTCTAGTGCAAAGAAAATAAGCAATATCGATGAATTATCAAAAATTTGTCCTTGAGGGTCGCTAGAGTCCTCGGGGGGTTGAAATTTTGAAAATTAATCATGCTACGGGGTTCAGTCAATGATATTTCGAGAGCAACGAATTAGCGAAGAACTCTAGTGCAAAGAAAATAAGCGATATCGATGAATTATCAAAAATTTGTCCTTGAGGGTCGCTAGAGTCCTCGGGGGGTGGAAATTTCGAAAAATAATAATGCTACGGGGTTCAGTCAATGATATTTCGAGAGCAAACAATTGGCAAAGAATTCTAGTGCAAAGAAAAAAAGCGATATCGATGAATTATCAAAAATTTGTCTTTGAGGGTGGCTAGAGTCCTCGGGGGGTTGAAATTTTGAAAATTAATCATGCTACGGGGTTTAGTCAATGATATTTCGAGAGCAAACAATTAGCAAAGAATTCTAGTGCAAAGAAAATAAGCAATATCGATGAATTATCAAAAATTTGTCTTTGAGGGTGGCTAGAGTCCTCGGGGGGTGGAAATTTCGAAAAATAATAATGCTACGGGGTTCAGTCAATGATATTTCGAGAGCAACCAATTAGCGAAGAATTCTAGTGCAAAGAAAATAAGCAATATCGATGAATTATCAAAAATTTGTCCTTGAGGGTCGCTAGAGTCCTCGGGGGGTGGAAATTTCGAAAAATAATAATGCTACGGGGTTCAGTCATTGATATTTCGAGAGCAAATAATTGGCAAAGAATTCTAGTGCAAAGAAAAAAAGCGATATCGATGAATTATGAAAAATTTGTCTTTGAGGGTGGCTAGAGTCCTCGGGGGGTTGAAATTTTGAAAATTAATCATGCTACGGGGTTTAGTCAATGATATTTCGAGAGCAAACAATTAGCAAAGAATTCTAGTGCAAAGAAAATAAGCGATATCGATGAATTATCAAAAATTTGTCCTTGAGGGTCGCTAGAGTCCTCGGGGGGTGGAGATTTTGAAAAATAATAATGCTACGGCGTTCAGTCAATGATATTTCGAGAGCAAACAATTAGCAAAGAATTCTAGTGCAAAGAAAATAAGTGTTATCGATGAATTATCAAAAATTTGTCCTTGAGGGTGGCTAGAGTCCTCGGGGGGTTGAAATTTCGAAAATTAATCATGCTACGGGGTTTAGCCAATGATATTTCGAGAGCAAACAATTAGCGAAGAACTCTAGTGCAAAGAAAATAAGCGATATCGATGAATTATCAAAAATTTGTCCTTGAGGGTCGCTAGAGTCCTCGGGGGGTGGAAATTTCGAAAAATAATAATGCTACGGGGTTCAGTCAATGAGATTTCGAGAGCAAACAATTGGCAAAGAATTCTAGTGCAAAGAAAAAAAGCGATATCGATGAATTATCAAAAATTTGTCTTTGAGGGTGGCTAGAGTCCTCGGGGGGTTGAAATTTTGAAAATTAATCATGCTACGGGGTTCAGTCATCGATATTTCGAGAGCAACCAATTAGCAAAGAATTCTAGTGCAAAGAAAATAGGCGATATCGATGAATTATCAAAAATTTGTCCTTGAGGGTCGCTAGAGTCCTCGGGGGGTTGAAATTTTGAAAATTAATCATGCTACGGGGTTCAGTCAATGATATTTCGAGAGCAACCAATTAGCGAAGAACTCTAGTGCAAAGAAAATAAGCGATATCGATGAATTATCAAAAATTTGTCCTTGAGGGTCGCTAGAGTCCTCGGGGGGTGGAAATTTCGAAAAATAATAATGCTACGGGGTTCAGTCAATGATATTTCGAGAGCAAACAATTGGCAAAGAATTCTAGTGCAAAGAAAAAAAGCGATATCGATGAATTATCAAAAATTTGTCTTTGAGGGTGGCTAGAGTCCTCGGGGGGTTGAAATTTTGAAAATTAATCATGCTACGGGGTTTAGTCAATGATATTTCGAGAGCAAACAATTAGCAAAGAATTCTAGTGCAAAGAAAATAAGCAATATCGATGAATTATCAAAAATTTGTCTTTGAGGGTGGCTAGAGTCCTCGGGGGGTGGAAATTTCGAAAAATAATAATGCTACGGGGTTCAGTCAATGATATTTCGAGAGCAACCAATTAGCGAAGAATTCTAGTGCAAAGAAAATAAGCAATATCGATGAATTATCAAAAATTTGTCCTTGAGGGTCGCTAGAGTCCTCGGGGGGTGGAAATTTCGAAAAATAATAATGCTACGGGGTTTAGTCAATGATATTTCGAGAGCAAACAATTGGCAGAGAATTCTAGTGCAAAGAAAAAAAAGCGATATCGATGAATTATCAAAAATTTGTCCTTGAGGGTCGCTAGAGTCCTCGGGGGGTGGAAATTTCGAAAAATAATAATGCTACGGGGTTCAGTTCATGATATTTCGAGAGCAAACAATTGGCAAAGAATTCTAGTGCAAAGAAAATAAGTGTTATCGATGAATTATCAAAAATTTGTCCTTGAGGGTCGCTAGAGTCCTCGGGGGGTGGAAATTTTGAAAAATAATAATGCTACGGGGTTGAGTCAATGATATTTCGAGAGCAAACAATTGGCAAAGAATTCTAGTGCAAAGAAAAAAAAGCGATATCGATGAATTATCAAAAATTTGTCTTTGAGGGTGGCTAGAGTCCTCGGGGGGTTGAAATTTTGGAAATTAATCATGCTACGGGGTTCAGTCAATGATATTTCGAGAGCAACCAATTAGCGAAGATCTCTAGTGCAAAGAAAATAAGCGATATCCATGAATTATCAAAAATTTGTCTTTGAGGGTGGCTAGAGTCCTCGGGGGGTGGAAATTTCGAAAAATAATAATGCTACGGGGTTCAGTCAATGATATTTCGAGAGCAACCAATTAGCGAAGAATTCTAGTGCAAAGAAAATAAGCAATATCGATGAATTATCAAAAATTTGTCCTTGAGGGTCGCTAGAGTCCTCGGGGGGTGGAAATTTCGAAAAATAATAATGCTACGGGGTTTAGTCAATGATATTTCGAGAGCAAACAATTGGCAAAGAATTCTAGTGCAAAGAAAAAAAAGCGATATCGATGAATTATCAAAAATTTGTCCTTGAGGGTCGCTAGAGTCCTCGGAAGGGTGGAAATTTCGAAAAATAATAATGCTACGGGGTTCAGTCAATGATATTTCGAGAGCAAACAATTGGCAAAGAATTCTAGTGCGAAGAAAATAAGTGTTATCGATGAATTATCAAGAATTTGTCCTGGAGGGTCGCTAGAGTCCTCGGGGGGTGGAGATTTCGAAAAATAATAATGCTACGGCGTTCAGTCAATGATATTTCGAGAGCAAACAATTAGCAAAGAATTCTAGTGCAAAGAAAATAAGTGTTATCGATGAATTATCAAAAATTTGTCCTTGAGGGTCGCTAGAGTCCTCGGGGGGTGGAAATTTTGAAAAATAATAATGCTACGGGGTTGAGTCAATGATATTTCGAGAGCAAACAATTGGCAAAGAATTCTAGTGCAAAGAAAAAAAAGCGATATCGATGAATTATCAAAAATTTGTCTTTGAGGGTGGCTAGAGTCCTCGGGGGGTTGAAATTTTGAAAATTAATTATGCTACGGGGTTCAGTCAATGATATTTCGAGAGCAACCAATTAGCAAAGAATTCTAGTGCAAAGAAAATAGGCGATATCGATGAATTATCAAAAATTTGTCCTTGAGGGTCGCTAGAGTCCTCGGGGGGTGGAAATTTCGAAAAATAATAATGCTACGGGGTTCAGTCATTGATATTTCGAGAGCAAATAATTGGCAAAGAATTCTAGTGCAAAGAAAAAAAGCGATATCGATGAATTATCAAAAATTTGTCTTTGAGGGTGGCTAGAGTCCTCGGGGGGTTGAAATTTCGAAAATTAATCATGCTACGGGGTTTAGTCGATGATATTTCGAGAGCAAACAATTAGCAAAGAATTCTAGTGCAAAGAAAATAAGCGATATCGATGAATTATCAAAAATTTGTCCTTGAGGGTCGCTAGAGTCCTCGGGGGGTGGAGATTTCGAAAAATAATAATGCTACGGCGTTCAGTCAATGATATTTCGAGAGCAAACAATTAGCAAAGAATTCTAGTGCAAAGAAAATAAGTGTTATCGATGAATTATCAAAAATTTGTCCTTGAGGGTCGCTAGAGTCCTTGGGGGGGTGGAAATTTTGAAAAATAATAATGCTACGGGGTTGAGTCAATGATATTTCGAGAGCAAACAATTGGCAAAGAATTCTAGTGCAAAGAAAAAAAAGCGATATCGATGAATTATCAAAAATTTGTCTTTGAGGGTGGCTAGAGTCCTCGGGGGGTTGAAATTTTGGAAATTAATCATGCTACGGGGTTCAGTCAATGATATTTCGAGAGCAACCAATTAGCGAAGAACTCTAGTGCAAAGAAAATAAGCGATATCGATGAATTATCAAAAATTTGTCTTTGAGGGTGGCTAGAGTCCTCGGGGGGTGGAAATTTCGAAAAATAATAATGCTACGGGGTTCAGTCAATGATATTTCGAGAGCAACCAATTAGCGAAGAATTCTAGTGCAAAGAAAATAAGCAATATCGATGAATTATCAAAAATTTGTCCTTGAGGGTCGCTAGAGTCCTCGGGGGGTGGAAATTTCGAAAAATAATAATGCTACGGGGTTTAGTCAATGATATTTCGAGAGCAAACAATTGGCAAAGAATTCTAGTGCAAAGAAAAAAAAGCGATATCGATGAATTATCAAAAATTTGTCCTTGAGGGTCGCTAGAGTCCTCGGGGGGTGGAAATTTTGAAAAATAATAATGCTACGGGGTTCAGTCAATGATATTTCGAGAGCAAACAATTGGCAAAGAATTCTAGTGCGAAGAAAATAAGTGTTATCGATGAATTATCAAGAATTTGTCCTGGAGGGTCGCTAGAGTCCTCGGGGTGTGGAAATTTTGAAAAATAATAATGCTACGGGGTTGAGTCAATGATATTTTGAGAGCAAACAATTGGCAAAGAATTCTAGTGCAAAGAAAAAAAAGCGATATCGATGAATTATCAAAAATTTGTCCTTGAGGGTCGCTAGAGTCCTCGGGGGGTGGAAATTTCGAAAAATAATAATGCTACGGGGTTCAGTCATTGATATTTCGAGAGCAAATAATTGGCAAAGAATTCTAGTGCAAAGAAAAAAAGCGATATCGATGAATTATCAAAAATTTGTCTTTGAGGGTGGCTAGAGTCCTCGGGGGGTTGAAATTTTGAAAATTAATCATGCGACGGGGTTTAGTCAATGATATTTCGAGAGCAAACAATTAGCAAAGAATTCTAGTGCAAAGAAAATAGGCGATATCGATGAATTATCAAAAATTTGTCCTTGAGGGTCGCTAGAGTCCTCGGGGGGTGGAAATTTCGAAAAATAATAATGCTACGGGGTTCAGTCATTGATATTTCGAGAGCAAGTAATTGGCAACGAATTCTAGTGCAAAGAAAAAAAGCGATATCGATGAATTATCAAAAATTTGTCTTTGAGGGTGGCTAGAGTCCTCGGGGGGTTGAAATTTTGAAAATTAATCATGCTACGGGGTTTAGTCAATGATATTTCGAGAGCAAACAATTAGCAAAGAATTCTAGTGCAAAGAAAATAAGCGATATCGATGAATTATCAAAAATTTGTCCTTGAGGGTCGCTAGAGTCCTCGGGGGGTGGAGATTTCGAAAAATAATAATGCTACGGCGTTCAGTCAATGATATTTCGAGAGCAAACAATTAGCAAAGAATTCTAGTGCAAAGAAAATAAGTGTTATCGATGAATTATCAAAAATTTGTCCTTGAGGGTGGCTAGAGTCCTCGGGGGGTTGAAATTTTGAAAATTAATCATGCTACGGGGTTGAGTCAATGATATTTCGAGAGCAAACAATTGGCAAAGAATTCTAGTGCAAAGAAAAAAAAGCGATATCGATGAATTATCAAAAATTTGTCTTTGAGGGTGGCTAGAGTCCTCGGGGGGTTGAAATTTTGAAAATTAATCATGCTACGGGGTTGAGTCAATGATATTTCGAGAGCAAACAATTGGCAAAGAATTCTAGTGCAAAGAAAAAAAAGCGATATCGATGAATTATCAAAAATTTGTCCTTGAGGGTCGCTAGAGTCCTCGGGGGGTGGAAATTTCGAAAAATAATAATGCTACGGGGTTCAGTCAATGATATTTCGAGAGCAAACAATTGGCAAAGAATTCTAGTGCAAAGAAAAAAAGCGATATCGATGAATTATCAAAAATTTGTCTTTGAGGGTGGCTAGAGTCCTCGGGGGGTTGAAATTTTGAAAATTAATCATGCTACGGGGTTCAGTCAATGATATTTCGAGAGCAACCAATTAGCAAAGAATTCTAGTGCAAAGAAAATAGGCGATATCGATGAATTATCAAAAATTTGTCCTTGAGGGTCGCTAGAGTCCTCGGGGGGTGGAAATTTCGAAAAATAGTAATGCTACGGGGTTCAGTCATTGATATTTCGAGAGCAAATAATTGGCAAAGAATTCGAGTGCAAAGAAAAAAAGCGATATCGATGAATTATCAAAAATTTGTCTTTGAGGGTGGCTAGAGTCCTCGGGGGGTTGAAATTTTGAAAATTAATCATGCTACGGGGTTTAGCCAATGATATTTCGAGAGCAAACAATTAGCGAAGAACTCTAGTGCAAAGAAAATAAGCGATATCGATGAATTATCAAAAATTTGTCCTTGAGGGTCGCTAGAGTCCTCGGGGGGTGGAAATTTCGAAAAATAATAATGCTACGGGGTTCAGTCATTGATATTTCGAGAGCAAATAATTAGCAAAGAATTCTAGTGCAAAGAAAAAAAGCGATATCGATGAATTATCAAAAATTTGTCCTTGAGGGTCGCTAGAGTCCTCGGGGGGTGGAGATTTCGAAAAATAATAATGCTACGGCGTTCAGTCAATGATATTTCGAGAGCAAACAATTAGCAAAGAATTCTAGTGCAAAGAAAATAAGTGTTATCGATGAATTATCAAAAATTTGTCCTCGAGGGTGGCTAGAGTCCTCGGGGGGTTGAAATTTTGAAAATTAATCATGCTACGGGGTTGAGTCAATGATATTTCGAGAGCAAACAATTGGCAAAGAATTCTAGTGCAAAGAAAAAAAAGCGATATCGATGAATTATCAAAAATTTGTCTTTGAGGGTGGCTAGAGTCCTCGGGGGGTTGAAATTTTGAAAATTAATCATGCTACGGGGTTCAGTCAATGATATTTCGAGAGCAACCAATTAGCGAAGAACTCTAGTGCAAAGAAAATAAGCGATATCGATGAATTATCAAAAATTTGTCCTTGAGGGTCGCTAGAGTCCTCGGGGGGTGGAAATTTCGAAAAATAATAATGCTACGGGGTTCAGTCAATGATATTTCGAGAGCAAACAATTGGCAAAGAATTCTAGTGCAAAGAAAAAAAGCGATATCGATGAATTATCAAAAATTTGTCTTTGAGGGTGGCTAGAGTCCTCGGGGGGTTGAAATTTTGAAAATTAATCATGCTACGGGGTTCAGTCAATGATATTTCGAGAGCAACCAATTAGCAAAGAATTCTAGTGCAAAGAAAATAGGCGATATCGATGAATTATCAAAAATTTGTCCTTGAGGGTCGCTAGAGTCCTCGGGGGGTGGAAATTTCGAAAAATAATAATGCTACGGGGTTCAGTCAATGAGATTTCGAGAGCAAACAATTGGCAAAGAATTCTAGTGCAAAGAAAAAAAGCGATATCGATGAATTATCAAAAATTTGTCTTTGAGGGTGGCTAGAGTCCTCGGGGGGTTGAAATTTTGAAAATTAATCATGCTACGGGGTTCAGTCATCGATATTTCGAGAGCAACCAATTAGCAAAGAATTCTAGTGCAAAGAAAATAGGCGATATCGATGAATTATCAAAAATTTGTCCTTGAGGGTCGCTAGAGTCCTCGGGGGGTTGAAATTTTGAAAATTAATCATGCTACGGGGTTCAGTCAATGATATTTCGAGAGCAACCAATTAGCGAAGAACTCTAGTGCAAAGAAAATAAGCGATATCGATGAATTATCAAAAATTTGTCCTTGAGGGTCGCTAGAGTCCTCGGGGGGTGGAAATTTCGAAAAATAATAATGCTACGGGGTTCAGTCAATGATATTTCGAGAGCAAACAATTGGCAAAGAATTCTAGTGCAAAGAAAAAAAGCGATATCGATGAATTATCAAAAATTTGTCTTTGAGGGTGGCTAGAGTCCTCGGGGGGTTGAAATTTTGAAAATTAATCATGCTACGGGGTTTAGTCAATGATATTTCGAGAGCAAACAATTAGCAAAGAATTCTAGTGCAAAGAAAATAAGCAATATCGATGAATTATCAAAAATTTGTCTTTGAGGGTGGCTAGAGTCCTCGGGGGGTGGAAATTTCGAAAAATAATAATGCTACGGGGTTCAGTCAATGATATTTCGAGAGCAACCAATTAGCGAAGAATTCTAGTGCAAAGAAAATAAGCAATATCGATGAATTATCAAAAATTTGTCCTTGAGGGTCGCTAGAGTCCTCGGGGGGTGGAAATTTCGAAAAATAATAATGCTACGGGGTTTAGTCAATGATATTTCGAGAGCAAACAATTGGCAGAGAATTCTAGTGCAAAGAAAAAAAAGCGATATCGATGAATTATCAAAAATTTGTCCTTGAGGGTCGCTAGAGTCCTCGGGGGGTGGAAATTTCGAAAAATAATAATGCTACGGGGTTCAGTTCATGATATTTCGAGAGCAAACAATTGGCAAAGAATTCTAGTGCAAAGAAAATAAGTGTTATCGATGAATTATCAAAAATTTGTCCTTGAGGGTCGCTAGAGTCCTCGGGGGGTGGAAATTTTGAAAAATAATAATGCTACGGGGTTGAGTCAATGATATTTCGAGAGCAAACAATTGGCAAAGAATTCTAGTGCAAAGAAAAAAAAGCGATATCGATGAATTATCAAAAATTTGTCTTTGAGGGTGGCTAGAGTCCTCGGGGGGTTGAAATTTTGGAAATTAATCATGCTACGGGGTTCAGTCAATGATATTTCGAGAGCAACCAATTAGCGAAGAACTCTAGTGCAAAGAAAATAAGCGATATCGATGAATTATCAAAAATTTGTCTTTGAGGGTGGCTAGAGTCCTCGGGGGGTGGAAATTTCGAAAAATAATAATGCTACGGGGTTCAGTCAATGATATTTCGAGAGCAACCAATTAGCGAAGAATTCTAGTGCAAAGAAAATAAGCAATATCGATGAATTATCAAAAATTTGTCCTTGAGGGTCGCTAGAGTCCTCGGGGGGTGGAAATTTCGAAAAATAATAATGCTACGGGGTTTAGTCAATGATATTTCGAGAGCAAACAATTGGCAAAGAATTCTAGTGCAAAGAAAAAAAAGCGATATCGATGAATTATCAAAAATTTGTCCTTGAGGGTCGCTAGAGTCCTCGGAAGGGTGGAAATTTCGAAAAATAATAATGCTACGGGGTTCAGTCAATGATATTTCGAGAGCAAACAATTGGCAAAGAATTCTAGTGCGAAGAAAATAAGTGTTATCGATGAATTATCAAGAATTTGTCCTGGAGGGTCGCTAGAGTCCTCGGGGGGTGGAGATTTCGAAAAATAATAATGCTACGGCGTTCAGTCAATGATATTTCGAGAGCAAACAATTAGCAAAGAATTCTAGTGCAAAGAAAATAAGTGTTATCGATGAATTATCAAAAATTTGTCCTTGAGGGTCGCTAGAGTCCTCGGGGGGTGGAAATTTTGAAAAATAATAATGCTACGGGGTTGAGTCAATGATATTTCGAGAGCAAACAATTGGCAAAGAATTCTAGTGCAAAGAAAAAAAAGCGATATCGATGAATTATCAAAAATTTGTCTTTGAGGGTGGCTAGAGTCCTCGGGGGGTTGAAATTTTGAAAATTAATTATGCTACGGGGTTCAGTCAATGATATTTCGAGAGCAACCAATTAGCAAAGAATTCTAGTGCAAAGAAAATAGGCGATATCGATGAATTATCAAAAATTTGTCCTTGAGGGTCGCTAGAGTCCTCGGGGGGTGGAAATTTCGAAAAATAATAATGCTACGGGGTTCAGTCATTGATATTTCGAGAGCAAATAATTGGCAAAGAATTCTAGTGCAAAGAAAAAAAGCGATATCGATGAATTATCAAAAATTTGTCTTTGAGGGTGGCTAGAGTCCTCGGGGGGTTGAAATTTCGAAAATTAATCATGCTACGGGGTTTAGTCGATGATATTTCGAGAGCAAACAATTAGCAAAGAATTCTAGTGCAAAGAAAATAAGCGATATCGATGAATTATCAAAAATTTGTCCTTGAGGGTCGCTAGAGTCCTCGGGGGGTGGAGATTTCGAAAAATAATAATGCTACGGCGTTCAGTCAATGATATTTCGAGAGCAAACAATTAGCAAAGAATTCTAGTGCAAAGAAAATAAGTGTTATCGATGAATTATCAAAAATTTGTCCTTGAGGGTCGCTAGAGTCCTTGGGGGGGTGGAAATTTTGAAAAATAATAATGCTACGGGGTTGAGTCAATGATATTTCGAGAGCAAACAATTGGCAAAGAATTCTAGTGCAAAGAAAAAAAAGCGATATCGATGAATTATCAAAAATTTGTCTTTGAGGGTGGCTAGAGTCCTCGGGGGGTTGAAATTTTGGAAATTAATCATGCTACGGGGTTCAGTCAATGATATTTCGAGAGCAACCAATTAGCGAAGAACTCTAGTGCAAAGAAAATAAGCGATATCGATGAATTATCAAAAATTTGTCTTTGAGGGTGGCTAGAGTCCTCGGGGGGTGGAAATTTCGAAAAATAATAATGCTACGGGGTTCAGTCAATGATATTTCGAGAGCAACCAATTAGCGAAGAATTCTAGTGCAAAGAAAATAAGCAATATCGATGAATTATCAAAAATTTGTCCTTGAGGGTCGCTAGAGTCCTCGGGGGGTGGAAATTTCGAAAAATAATAATGCTACGGGGTTTAGTCAATGATATTTCGAGAGCAAACAATTGGCAAAGAATTCTAGTGCAAAGAAAAAAAAGCGATATCGATGAATTATCAAAAATTTGTCCTTGAGGGTCGCTAGAGTCCTCGGGGGGTGGAAATTTTGAAAAATAATAATGCTACGGGGTTCAGTCAATGATATTTCGAGAGCAAACAATTGGCAAAGAATTCTAGTGCGAAGAAAATAAGTGTTATCGATGAATTATCAAGAATTTGTCCTGGAGGGTCGCTAGAGTCCTCGGGGTGTGGAAATTTTGAAAAATAATAATGCTACGGGGTTGAGTCAATGATATTTTGAGAGCAAACAATTGGCAAAGAATTCTAGTGCAAAGAAAAAAAGCGATATCGATGAATTATGAAAAATTTGTCTTTGAGGGTGGCTAGAGTCCTCGGGGGGTTGAAATTTTGAAAATTAATCATGCTACGGGGTTTAGCCAATGATATTTCGAGAGCAAACAATTAGCGAAGAACTCTAGTGCAAAGAAAATAAGCGATATCGATGAATTATCAAAAATTTGTCCTTGAGGGTCGCTAGAGTCCTCGGGGGGTGGAAATTTCGAAAAATAATAATGCTACGGGGTTCAGTCAATGATATTTCGAGAGCAAACAATTGGCAAAGAATTCTAGTGCAAAGAAAAAAAGCGATATCGATGAATTATCAAAAATTTGTCTTTGAGGGTGGCTAGAGTCCTCGGGGGGTTGAAATTTTGAAAATTAATCATGCTACGGGGTTCAGTCAATGATATTTCGAGAGCAACCAATTAGCAAAGAATTCTAGTGCAAAGAAAATAGGCGATATCGATGAATTATCAAAAATTTGTCCTTGAGGGTCGCTAGAGTCCTCGGGGGGTGGAAATTTCGAAAAATAGTAATGCTACGGGGTTCAGTCATTGATATTTCGAGAGCAAATAATTGGCAAAGAATTCGAGTGCAAAGAAAAAAAGCGATATCGATGAATTATCAAAAATTTGTCTTTGAGGGTGGCTAGAGTCCTCGGGGGGTTGAAATTTTGAAAATTAATCATGCTACGGGGTTTAGCCAATGATATTTCGAGAGCAAACAATTAGCGAAGAACTCTAGTGCAAAGAAAATAAGCGATATCGATGAATTATCAAAAATTTGTCCTTGAGGGTCGCTAGAGTCCTCGGGGGGTGGAAATTTCGAAAAATAATAATGCTACGGGGTTCAGTCATTGATATTTCGAGAGCAAATAATTAGCAAAGAATTCTAGTGCAAAGAAAAAAAGCGATATCGATGAATTATCAAAAATTTGTCCTTGAGGGTCGCTAGAGTCCTCGGGGGGTGGAGATTTCGAAAAATAATAATGCTACGGCGTTCAGTCAATGATATTTCGAGAGCAAACAATTAGCAAAGAATTCTAGTGCAAAGAAAATAAGCGATATCGATGAATTATCAAAAATTTGTCCTTGAGGGTCGCTAGAGTCCTCGGGGGGTGGAGATTTCGAAAAATAATAATGCTACGGCGTTCAGTCAATGATATTTCGAGAGCAAACAATTAGCAAAGAATTCTAGTGCAAAGAAAATAAGTGTTATCGATGAATTATCAAAAATTTGTCCTCGAGGGTGGCTAGAGTCCTCGGGGGGTTGAAATTTTGAAAATTAATCATGTGTTACGTCTGGGGTAACAATATCTTAGAATTGCCCTGTTTTTGACCTTAGCAAATGCTAATTGGTCAGGGATACGGGCTGACGATTTGATAAAGTGTTATTTTTATTAAAATGTATTAAAATATTTATTGAGAGAGAAATATAAAATGTATGTGTGGGTTAGTGTGTGTGATAAAGGTCCGCGTGGGTACGCGTTACCTTTATATCTAAAACTAATGTTAATTTAATTAGTAAAAGAATGGGAGTCCGCGTGGGTACGCGTTACTCCCGTGATTTAGGATGAGAGTCCGCGTGGGTACGCGTTACTCTCGGATTTGGATTTTATGAAGGTCCGCGTGGGTACGCGTTACCTTCGGGTTAAGGAGATGAGAGTCCGCGTGGGTACGCGTTACTCTCGGAGTTGGAAGGATGTGAGTCCGCGTGGGTACGCGTTACTCACAAGGGGTAATTTGGTAGTTGGAAAGAGGATTGAGAGGAAACTTACAAAAACTTAGAGTCCTTTTTCTTCTTGTTTAAACTTTGAAAATATTTATTAGTTGGGACTGGGCCCGAAATGATTTTAAGAGATGTTGAGACGTCGGAGGTTGAATAATAACTGAATAAAAGACGCGTGTGTGGCCCTTTTATACAATTTCGGGACCACACAAAATATTGAACAAGGTTGGAGAGGGTAGTTTTCCTTATTTATAATTGGTTGAAAACACCGTCTCCCACCTTCTTATTCTCTAAGACGCGTTTCGCTTTTAAACTACGAAGCTAGTGGTAAGGGTGGGAAAGGGCAAATTTTCTTTGTATCTCATTGGTTAAAATTTCCCGTTTCCCACTTCTTAGTTTTATGCAATAAGGTGGGAAGAATCTTATCTTTTCGAGCTGAAGGCCCAAGAGTCCCCTCCCTTATATCCTTGTATGCCCCTTGAAGAAGGCCATACACTCGCGCCTGTGCTTCGAGGGTTGCAGCCCTTCAGGCGTCTGTGTGATGGCGTTACGGGGACGTAACACCTCCCTGCTGAGATTAAATGTCGGGTTAGAAGATTAAAAACGACATTTAAAGTTTGAGAGAAAAAGAAAGAATACGGAGTCTTTGTTATTTTACATTAGGGATTCGATACAATTCAAATTCTTTAATTCGAGGAGGTGTCCTAAACTAGTTCGTATAACAATTATTTTATAGCGATTTGATATTATATGTGTATATTTCTATGAATAATTTTATTTATTTGTGTTCTTATTATTATTATTTTTTTATACATTTTTTTTATTTTATTTTTTATTTAGGTATTAATTTAACTTGGTAGAAGATTAATATTGCATATTAAAAAGAGAATAGTCGAAGAAGTTAAAATATTTGGCGCAGGATATCAATCAATTTAAGTATCTCGATCGTTGACCCGCCTTCTTCTTTCTTCAGTGGTGGTTTCGTTGGTCCATTAGCCTTTCAACGAGAAGGCGCCAATGGGATGGTCCGGTGCAGGTGGGGCAATGTCGTTCCGGATTTGAGATTAATTCGATCGGTATCTAGCTGTACAGATGCTTCGTATTGCATTAACGTGATTTTGACAGTTGCTTGTACTACTACCTCGTCCCAGCTTCCATATGGATCGGAAAACTGAGATCCATGGCATGTTCCATCATTACCTACTGATCCCGCTAGGGTTATGCTACGGGTTGCCGTTTCGTTTTTGCGTATACCGGTGATGAAAGCATTGCCAATTCTATAATCTCCTGATACATGTAATTGTTGGCATGCGTCGCGTGAAATCTCTGACAAATATTCTAGCTGCCCGTGTGCCACAATTGAAATATGGGAATTCATTCCACAATAATAAATGATTCGATGAATTTCGACTTTGCATTGTATGACTCGATTACTTGTGAACTGATTCAATTGTAACAGTTGTATATGCACGGGGTCTGCGATTACTTCTGGAACAAGTATATTACATTCGCCTACGTCGAGTAATGATAGTGTAGTTATATTTAAATTCGATGATCCACAATCGTACCCAATTATGGCCGTCGTTTCGACTATTGCACATAGCAATAATGACAGGAGTAACATATCCTTGATCATCATTTTAAGCGAGAAAGAAAGAATTTTTGTATAAATTTTTTTTTATGTGTAATAATTTTTTATAGTAGATTTTACGATATTCTTATTATTATTATTTATTTATTTATTTTTGTTTTTAGGTACGAATGTATATAATATATACATATATATATGTATATGTCTATGTATCTCGATATATAGTTTTATTCTTTTTTTTTTCAAAAATTATTTATTTATTTAGTTGGTGGAAAAACCCTTGGTTTGAACTCCTTCCTTTTCTTTTCCCTTTTTTTTTGCTGAAATGAAAGAGATTAATTATTGGTTGGAGCTAGTGGTGTGATATATGAGAGGCGTAGCCTATTTATATTCACGACTCGAGTTTTATTTTTTATTTGAATTTTGATATTCCCTTTTGGGTTTGTTTCTAAAACTTCATGAGGACCAGTGTAATGGTCTTCTAATTTTCCCGGTTTAGGCCCTTTCTGAAGAAAAACAAAATCACCAGTCTTTAACGTTTGGGGCTTTATTTTCCGATCATAGAACCCTTTTGATTTTACTTTAGCATCGATTAAATTGTCTCTAGCCAAACTCTGAAACTCGTGCAATCGGGTTACTAAATTTGTGAGATAATCGTCGTAAGTAATTTCATGATCGTTTAGAGGTGGATCGCTGGATGGGAGCCTTGCTAACTTTCCGAATACTAGTTCGAATGGCGTGTGTCTAGTGCCTTCATGTGTGCTTGTATTATATGAGAAGGTTGCAAGTTCCAACCACTCGTCCCACTCTTGATCTTGATTTGTAAATTGTTTTAGATATTCTCCTAGGACGTGATGGGATCTTTCAATGGAACCGTTGGATTGAGGATGAAATGCCGTGGTTTTGAATTGTTTAATTCTGAATTGTTTCGCTAAATTTTTTAGTACTTTGCTGAGAAAATTGCTACCTTGATCTGTTAGAACAGATCTTGGTGCTCCAAAAATACAAATAAATCGTTTTATGAAAGCAATGCTTATTGTTACTGCTGTTGCGTTCGGTAATGGAATTGCTAATGAATATTTTGTTAACTGGTCTTGAATTGTTAATATGTACTCGTTATCGTTTTTCGTTCGCGCGAGAGGACCCACGATATCCATGGCGATTTTATCAAACGCCGTTCTCGGTGTATCGGTTATCACCATCGGATTTCGGTTTTTCACGCGGACTAATTTTTTTAACTGACAACCGAGACAGTTTCTTATGAATTGTTGTATATCTAATTTCATATTCTCCCAGAAATAACGTTGTCTGATTCTACTGTATGTTTTCGATACTCCTTTATGGCCACCGAGTGCGGATGAATGCATTTCCTGAATAATTTCTTTACGTTTTGTTGATTCTACATATTGGATTGCTCCTGTACATATAATTATTTTTGTGTTCCAAGTTTCGCTAATTTCGCACAAGATTTTTCTGATTAACGACCATTCTATTGTTTCTATTTCGTTTGTCTTAGCGATGCTAATGGATTTTAAACCCAATTCGGTTGCTAATTCTTTAAGACTACGAAATGAATTTTTTATGTCTGATATTACATCCGTGAGACCTTCGCTAAATTGTCGTAACGGTAATGCAATATGAAATTTATTTTTAAACTCTTTTGCTTGGGCTACTCCCGGTTCGATATTTTCAAATTTCGGTAATTGATAGTTTTTACTAAATTGAGATTGTCCTAGGTCGCATGGTTCACCGTTACGATCCACGAAATATGCATAATTGTCTCTCCTCATAAATAGCTGATCTTTAGATTCGAGTATATTCCGTGGATATCGTAATTTTCCTATTTCATTATGTTCATCTATTGTTTCCAATACTCTATCTTCGTTATGCTTCCTAATTTCTTCCGTTTCACTATCTTCATTTGTTGTTTCTGAATCGCTTGATTGGTTATGAATTTCGTCGAGAGTCGCTTGTGTCGTTTTTTCGGTATGTTTGTTATGGGTTTTTGTATTTTTATCCTTTTTCGGTTTTACGGGGCTATCTACCTGAGCGTCCCATTCGTCCCTTAATCTCTGGGGTCCCTTTTTATTTCGCGTACTCTTTCTTACCGTAAGTTCAGTTTCTTTTGATTTTGGCTCTTCGTGAATCATTGCTTCTACCGTAACCGCGTTTGCTGGAATTTTACTGTTTTTTACTACCTTCACGTGTTGTTGTTCGACCGGGTTGCGAGACAGAGCGTCTGCATTGACATTCGATTTCCCAGCTTTATAGATAATATCGTAATCATGGTCCCCGAGTTTAAATCTCCATTTAGTGACTCGAGATGTTGGATCCTTCGAATTTTTGAACCAAATAAGCGGTTTATGATCCGTGACGATCGTAAATTTCCTCCCGTATACGTATGGGTGGAATTGTTTTACAGCATAAACTATCGCGAGAGCTTCTTTTTCATAAACTTCGTAATTTTTCTCGGCAGTGTTAAGAGTACGTGAAACGTAAGAGATTGGTAAATCTTTACCTATTTCGCCCTGAGATAATATGCCTCCGATTGCATAACCTGATGCGTCAGTAGTAATTATAAAAGGTTTCGTAAAATCAGGGTGTCTCAGTATTGGTTCCTTGCATAGGATTTCTTTCAATTCTTCGAATGCATTTTTTTCTTTTTCACCCCATAAAAATACTGTATCCTTTTTTAGAAGATTAGTTATTGGTTTAGCAATTTTTGAATATCCTTTTACGAACCGCCGATAATAACCGGTCAACCCTAAAAATTGTCTCACCCCTTTGACGTTGCGAGGGGCAGGGTACCCTCTCACTGCAGCGATATTTTTGGGGTCGGGTTTGATACCGTTTTCTGTAATTAAATGTCCCAAATAAGTTACTTCTTTCCGCAGAAACTCGCACTTATCTGGTTGTAATTTTAAATTTGCATCGGCGAGTCGAGTTATCAATTTTCTATATTTTATTTTGTGCTCCTCTAGCGAGGATGCGTAGATAACAATGTCGTCAAGGTAAACAAATAATTCGATACCTTGAAGACCGCTCAAGACTCGGTCCATTAATCTCTGAAATGTTGCTGGGGCATTTTTCAACCCGAAAGGCATTCGAGAAAACTCATAATGCCCGAAAGGTGTTGAAAAAGCTGTTTTATGTGAATCTTCTGATTTTACTTTAATTTGATGGAAACCAGATGCAAGATCGAATACTGAGAAGTACTTTGCTCCCCCGAGTTGGTCCAATATATCCGTTATATTTGGTAAAGGGTATGAATCACCTATCGTTTTTTCATTGAGATCTCGAAAATCTAAAACCATTCTCCAACGCTTATTACCTTTGGAGTCCGGTTTTTTTGGAACAATCCATACGGGACTGTTGTATGGGGATTGTGAAGTTTTTATTATGCCTCCGTCATAAAGTTCCTGTACTTGTCGCGTGATTTCGTCTTTATGTATAGGAGGATATCGATATTGTCGGGTGTTGATGGGATGCTCATCGGTTGTGCAAATTGGGTGTTCTAATTTTGAAGTAGCTCCCAATTTTTCACCCGGAATATGAAATTGTTCTACGCTTTCTTCTAATAATTCATTTACGCTTGCTCTTTCTTCGGAATTTAAGTGTTCGAGACGGAGCAGCGATTTTATTTTTTCTACACGGTTGTCTTGGTTCGTATTTCTTGCGATTGCCAAGCAGAGCGTGTTCGATTTGAGAGATTTTGACGAGTTCGTCGAGTTTGTTGGATTTGTAGATTTAGTAGATTTAGTAGATTTAGTAGATTTAGTAGATTTAGTGGATTTAGTAGATTTAGTGGATTTAGTGGATTTTGTAGATTTTGTATTCTCTTCAAATTCTTGAAGAGTGAGAGTAGGAACTTCGATATCGATATCTTCCTCTCTCGTGTTGTAGACTTTGGTGTACGCGACACCTTGAATATTTGTGACTAACGCTTTACCGAAATAAATATTTTCTCCGACCTCTAGTTTGGGTAAATAACCTTCTGTAATTTCAGTGTTTTTTACTCTCACATAAAAAGTTGAAATTGAGCGCGCAGGAATGGTTACTACCTCCGGACTCGAGAATCGGATTTTATTATCCTTCCAATACAGACAGTGTTCTTTGAAATCAATTGTGGCCTTATATCTCTGGAAAAATTCATTACCCAATATCCCAGCTTGTTCGATCGGAAAATCGTTTGCAACTATATGGAAAACGACTGGACTTCCTAAGATGTCTACCGAGAAGGACCCTAAGGTTTCTACGAGTGTCGCCGTTATTCCGTGCAATTCTAAGATATCCCACTTATCTATATGAGATTCCGATTTCACGTAAGCCTTTTTCACGAGATTGGGTTCAGAACCAGAATCGACCATTAATTCTACGGGAGAATTCACAACTGATGACTCTATCTGTATTGTCGGGGGTCGGCAGCGTTGTCTCAAATTCACGTAAGCTATTCGGACTCGTTTTGTGTTGATATCGCGAAGGCTGTACGAGGGATTTCTTTGTATGTATTTGGGGTCTCCCGATGAACCCCGTTCTTCGAGAGACCGTTGGAGTTTCCCTGAGCTCGCTGTTTATTATTATAATCCCTCTTCCTACATTCATCGATAATATGTCCGTCTTTTTTACAGTAACGGCAAGTTTTTTGGGGTTGCGTGATATTATTCCTGTTTACTAACGGCTTATCCGCTCCTCGAGCGGGTCGAGTGTCCTTATCTCGAGGAGGCCCGGCGCCTTGGTTCCTGAACCAACATAGGTCGGCCGTATGACCCGCGCGTTTACAAATTTGACAATTTATGGCGCTTGTCTGAACCGTCCCTACGTCTCGCCGAGGTGTAGATTTACTTGTAGGTTTGGGGTTGCGTAGTTCGTTCATAGTCGTCTGTTTTCTGTCGATTTTAATTGCGTCCTTACCGGCGTCCGTTAGCGTAGCGTACGTCTTCTCCATTCGTATTTGTATATCTGGCCTAAGGCCGTCGAGAAAACTTTCTACGCACTCTTTTTCGACAGAATTTTTATTTTCGTCGTTTATTTCCCCGTTATTGTTACTTTTGAAGGCTTCGATAATATGATTTCCGATTTCGCGCACGCGATTTATATATTTTATAATATCTTCATTTTCTAGCTGTACTAACGTCCCTAATTCTCGTCGTACCTGATTAACTGTTCTCGCGGGGGCGTATAAATCTTTTAAATACGCGGCTAAAGTCTTTAAATTCTCGAATTTAACTCCCTGAATGGATCTTTTTGCTTCGCCCGTTATCGCGGTCCTAATTAATTTTACGAAATTTGCTTCCACGTTTGCAGGAAGCATACTTAATGCTTCCTCGCAACTATCGATAAATTCAAAAACGGGGATATTGTATCCGTCGAATTCAGATACAACTTTGATTGCATCCTTAAGGGATACAATCTGTGATGCTCCCACAGGCATTTCGGCGGATGGGGGTATAACGTTTTGACTAGGAATAAGAGGGTTTGTTGAAATATTTACTTTTTTATTTGGGGTGTGGTCAACTGGCATGACTTAGGATCAAATCGTCTTTGTATCCCACCGCTGTCACCAAAAAGAAAGGTATGTTACGTCTGGGGTAACAATATCTTAGAATTGCCCTGTTTTTGACCTTAGCAAATGCTAATTGGTCAGGGATACGGGCTGACGATTTGATAAAGTGTTATTTTTATTAAAATGTATTAAAATATTTATTGAGAGAGAAATATAAAATGTATGTGTGGGTTAGTGTGTGTGATAAAGGTCCGCGTGGGTACGCGTTACCTTTATATCTAAAACTAATGTTAATTTAATTAGTAAAAGAATGGGAGTCCGCGTGGGTACGCGTTACTCCCGTGATTTAGGATGAGAGTCCGCGTGGGTACGCGTTACTCTCGGATTTGGATTTTATGAAGGTCCGCGTGGGTACGCGTTACCTTCGGGTTAAGGAGATGAGAGTCCGCGTGGGTACGCGTTACTCTCGGAGTTGGAAGGATGTGAGTCCGCGTGGGTACGCGTTACTCACAAGGGGTAATTTGGTAGTTGGAAAGAGGATTGAGAGGAAACTTACAAAAACTTAGAGTCCTTTTTCTTCTTGTTTAAACTTTGAAAATATTTATTAGTTGGGACTGGGCCCGAAATGATTTTAAGAGATGTTGAGACGTCGGAGGTTGAATAATAACTGAATAAAAGACGCGTGTGTGGCCCTTTTATACAATTTCGGGACCACACAAAATATTGAACAAGGTTGGAGAGGGTAGTTTTCCTTATTTATAATTGGTTGAAAACACCGTCTCCCACCTTCTTATTCTCTAAGACGCGTTTCGCTTTTAAACTACGAAGCTAGTGGTAAGGGTGGGAAAGGGCAAATTTTCTTTGTATCTCATTGGTTAAAATTTCCCGTTTCCCACTTCTTAGTTTTATGCAATAAGGTGGGAAGAATCTTATCTTTTCGAGCTGAAGGCCCAAGAGTCCCCTCCCTTATATCCTTGTATGCCCCTTGAAGAAGGCCATACACTCGCGCCTGTGCTTCGAGGGTTGCAGCCCTTCAGGCGTCTGTGTGGTGGCGTTACGGGGACGTAACACATGCTACGGGGTTGAGTCAATGATATTTCGAGAGCAAACAATTGGCAAAGAATTCTAGTGCAAAGAAAAAAAAGCGATATCGATGAATTATCAAAAATTTGTCTTTGAGGGTGGCTAGAGTCCTCGGGGGGTTGAAATTTTGAAAATTAATCATGCTACGGGGTTCAGTCAATGATATTTCGAGAGCAACCAATTAGCGAAGAACTCTAGTGCAAAGAAAATAAGCGATATCGATGAATTATCAAAAATTTGTCCTTGAGGGTCGCTAGAGTCCTCGGGGGGTGGAAATTTCGAAAAATAATAATGCTACGGGGTTCAGTCAATGATATTTCGAGAGCAAACAATTGGCAAAGAATTCTAGTGCAAAGAAAAAAAGCGATATCGATGAATTATCAAAAATTTGTCTTTGAGGGTGGCTAGAGTCCTCGGGGGGTTGAAATTTTGAAAATTAATCATGCTACGGGGTTCAGTCAATGATATTTCGAGAGCAACCAATTAGCAAAGAATTCTAGTGCAAAGAAAATAGGCGATATCGATGAATTATCAAAAATTTGTCCTTGAGGGTCGCTAGAGTCCTCGGGGGGTGGAAATTTCGAAAAATAATAATGCTACGGGGTTCAGTCAATGAGATTTCGAGAGCAAACAATTGGCAAAGAATTCTAGTGCAAAGAAAAAAAGCGATATCGATGAATTATCAAAAATTTGTCTTTGAGGGTGGCTAGAGTCCTCGGGGGGTTGAAATTTTGAAAATTAATCATGCTACGGGGTTCAGTCATCGATATTTCGAGAGCAACCAATTAGCAAAGAATTCTAGTGCAAAGAAAATAGGCGATATCGATGAATTATCAAAAATTTGTCCTTGAGGGTCGCTAGAGTCCTCGGGGGGTTGAAATTTTGAAAATTAATCATGCTACGGGGTTCAGTCAATGATATTTCGAGAGCAACCAATTAGCGAAGAACTCTAGTGCAAAGAAAATAAGCGATATCGATGAATTATCAAAAATTTGTCCTTGAGGGTCGCTAGAGTCCTCGGGGGGTGGAAATTTCGAAAAATAATAATGCTACGGGGTTCAGTCAATGATATTTCGAGAGCAAACAATTGGCAAAGAATTCTAGTGCAAAGAAAAAAAGCGATATCGATGAATTATCAAAAATTTGTCTTTGAGGGTGGCTAGAGTCCTCGGGGGGTTGAAATTTTGAAAATTAATCATGCTACGGGGTTTAGTCAATGATATTTCGAGAGCAAACAATTAGCAAAGAATTCTAGTGCAAAGAAAATAAGCAATATCGATGAATTATCAAAAATTTGTCTTTGAGGGTGGCTAGAGTCCTCGGGGGGTGGAAATTTCGAAAAATAATAATGCTACGGGGTTCAGTCAATGATATTTCGAGAGCAACCAATTAGCGAAGAATTCTAGTGCAAAGAAAATAAGCAATATCGATGAATTATCAAAAATTTGTCCTTGAGGGTCGCTAGAGTCCTCGGGGGGTGGAAATTTCGAAAAATAATAATGCTACGGGGTTTAGTCAATGATATTTCGAGAGCAAACAATTGGCAGAGAATTCTAGTGCAAAGAAAAAAAAGCGATATCGATGAATTATCAAAAATTTGTCCTTGAGGGTCGCTAGAGTCCTCGGGGGGTGGAAATTTCGAAAAATAATAATGCTACGGGGTTCAGTTCATGATATTTCGAGAGCAAACAATTGGCAAAGAATTCTAGTGCAAAGAAAATAAGTGTTATCGATGAATTATCAAAAATTTGTCCTTGAGGGTCGCTAGAGTCCTCGGGGGGTGGAAATTTTGAAAAATAATAATGCTACGGGGTTGAGTCAATGATATTTCGAGAGCAAACAATTGGCAAAGAATTCTAGTGCAAAGAAAAAAAAGCGATATCGATGAATTATCAAAAATTTGTCTTTGAGGGTGGCTAGAGTCCTCGGGGGGTTGAAATTTTGGAAATTAATCATGCTACGGGGTTCAGTCAATGATATTTCGAGAGCAACCAATTAGCGAAGAACTCTAGTGCAAAGAAAATAAGCGATATCGATGAATTATCAAAAATTTGTCTTTGAGGGTGGCTAGAGTCCTCGGGGGGTGGAAATTTCGAAAAATAATAATGCTACGGGGTTCAGTCAATGATATTTCGAGAGCAACCAATTAGCGAAGAATTCTAGTGCAAAGAAAATAAGCAATATCGATGAATTATCAAAAATTTGTCCTTGAGGGTCGCTAGAGTCCTCGGGGGGTGGAAATTTCGAAAAATAATAATGCTACGGGGTTTAGTCAATGATATTTCGAGAGCAAACAATTGGCAAAGAATTCTAGTGCAAAGAAAAAAAAGCGATATCGATGAATTATCAAAAATTTGTCCTTGAGGGTCGCTAGAGTCCTCGGAAGGGTGGAAATTTCGAAAAATAATAATGCTACGGGGTTCAGTCAATGATATTTCGAGAGCAAACAATTGGCAAAGAATTCTAGTGCGAAGAAAATAAGTGTTATCGATGAATTATCAAGAATTTGTCCTGGAGGGTCGCTAGAGTCCTCGGGGGGTGGAGATTTCGAAAAATAATAATGCTACGGCGTTCAGTCAATGATATTTCGAGAGCAAACAATTAGCAAAGAATTCTAGTGCAAAGAAAATAAGTGTTATCGATGAATTATCAAAAATTTGTCCTTGAGGGTCGCTAGAGTCCTCGGGGGGTGGAAATTTTGAAAAATAATAATGCTACGGGGTTGAGTCAATGATATTTCGAGAGCAAACAATTGGCAAAGAATTCTAGTGCAAAGAAAAAAAAGCGATATCGATGAATTATCAAAAATTTGTCTTTGAGGGTGGCTAGAGTCCTCGGGGGGTTGAAATTTTGAAAATTAATTATGCTACGGGGTTCAGTCAATGATATTTCGAGAGCAACCAATTAGCAAAGAATTCTAGTGCAAAGAAAATAGGCGATATCGATGAATTATCAAAAATTTGTCCTTGAGGGTCGCTAGAGTCCTCGGGGGGTGGAAATTTCGAAAAATAATAATGCTACGGGGTTCAGTCATTGATATTTCGAGAGCAAATAATTGGCAAAGAATTCTAGTGCAAAGAAAAAAAGCGATATCGATGAATTATCAAAAATTTGTCTTTGAGGGTGGCTAGAGTCCTCGGGGGGTTGAAATTTCGAAAATTAATCATGCTACGGGGTTTAGTCGATGATATTTCGAGAGCAAACAATTAGCAAAGAATTCTAGTGCAAAGAAAATAAGCGATATCGATGAATTATCAAAAATTTGTCCTTGAGGGTCGCTAGAGTCCTCGGGGGGTGGAGATTTCGAAAAATAATAATGCTACGGCGTTCAGTCAATGATATTTCGAGAGCAAACAATTAGCAAAGAATTCTAGTGCAAAGAAAATAAGTGTTATCGATGAATTATCAAAAATTTGTCCTTGAGGGTCGCTAGAGTCCTTGGGGGGGTGGAAATTTTGAAAAATAATAATGCTACGGGGTTGAGTCAATGATATTTCGAGAGCAAACAATTGGCAAAGAATTCTAGTGCAAAGAAAAAAAAGCGATATCGATGAATTATCAAAAATTTGTCTTTGAGGGTGGCTAGAGTCCTCGGGGGGTTGAAATTTTGGAAATTAATCATGCTACGGGGTTCAGTCAATGATATTTCGAGAGCAACCAATTAGCGAAGAACTCTAGTGCAAAGAAAATAAGCGATATCGATGAATTATCAAAAATTTGTCTTTGAGGGTGGCTAGAGTCCTCGGGGGGTGGAAATTTCGAAAAATAATAATGCTACGGGGTTCAGTCAATGATATTTCGAGAGCAACCAATTAGCGAAGAATTCTAGTGCAAAGAAAATAAGCAATATCGATGAATTATCAAAAATTTGTCCTTGAGGGTCGCTAGAGTCCTCGGGGGGTGGAAATTTCGAAAAATAATAATGCTACGGGGTTTAGTCAATGATATTTCGAGAGCAAACAATTGGCAAAGAATTCTAGTGCAAAGAAAAAAAAGCGATATCGATGAATTATCAAAAATTTGTCCTTGAGGGTCGCTAGAGTCCTCGGGGGGTGGAAATTTTGAAAAATAATAATGCTACGGGGTTCAGTCAATGATATTTCGAGAGCAAACAATTGGCAAAGAATTCTAGTGCGAAGAAAATAAGTGTTATCGATGAATTATCAAGAATTTGTCCTGGAGGGTCGCTAGAGTCCTCGGGGTGTGGAAATTTTGAAAAATAATAATGCTACGGGGTTGAGTCAATGATATTTTGAGAGCAAACAATTGGCAAAGAATTCTAGTGCAAAGAAAAAAAAGCGATATCGATGAATTATCAAAAATTTGTCCTTGAGGGTCGCTAGAGTCCTCGGGGGGTGGAAATTTCGAAAAATAATAATGCTACGGGGTTCAGTCATTGATATTTCGAGAGCAAATAATTGGCAAAGAATTCTAGTGCAAAGAAAAAAAGCGATATCGATGAATTATCAAAAATTTGTCTTTGAGGGTGGCTAGAGTCCTCGGGGGGTTGAAATTTTGAAAATTAATCATGCGACGGGGTTTAGTCAATGATATTTCGAGAGCAAACAATTAGCAAAGAATTCTAGTGCAAAGAAAATAGGCGATATCGATGAATTATCAAAAATTTGTCCTTGAGGGTCGCTAGAGTCCTCGGGGGGTGGAAATTTCGAAAAATAATAATGCTACGGGGTTCAGTCATTGATATTTCGAGAGCAAGTAATTGGCAACGAATTCTAGTGCAAAGAAAAAAAGCGATATCGATGAATTATCAAAAATTTGTCTTTGAGGGTGGCTAGAGTCCTCGGGGGGTTGAAATTTTGAAAATTAATCATGCTACGGGGTTTAGTCAATGATATTTCGAGAGCAAACAATTAGCAAAGAATTCTAGTGCAAAGAAAATAAGCGATATCGATGAATTATCAAAAATTTGTCCTTGAGGGTCGCTAGAGTCCTCGGGGGGTGGAGATTTCGAAAAATAATAATGCTACGGCGTTCAGTCAATGATATTTCGAGAGCAAACAATTAGCAAAGAATTCTAGTGCAAAGAAAATAAGTGTTATCGATGAATTATCAAAAATTTGTCCTTGAGGGTGGCTAGAGTCCTCGGGGGGTGGAAATTTCGAAAAATAATAATGCTACGGGGTTCAGTCAATGATATTTCGAGAGCAAACAATTGGCAAAGAATTCTAGTGCAAAGAAAAAAAGCGATATCGATGAATTATCAAAAATTTGTCTTTGAGGGTGGCTAGAGTCCTCGGGGGGTTGAAATTTTGAAAATTAATCATGCTACGGGGTTCAGTCAATGATATTTCGAGAGCAACCAATTAGCAAAGAATTCTAGTGCAAAGAAAATAGGCGATATCGATGAATTATCAAAAATTTGTCCTTGAGGGTCGCTAGAGTCCTCGGGGGGTGGAAATTTCGAAAAATAATAATGCTACGGGGTTCAGTCAATGAGATTTCGAGAGCAAACAATTGGCAAAGAATTCTAGTGCAAAGAAAAAAAGCGATATCGATGAATTATCAAAAATTTGTCTTTGAGGGTGGCTAGAGTCCTCGGGGGGTTGAAATTTTGAAAATTAATCATGCTACGGGGTTCAGTCATCGATATTTCGAGAGCAACCAATTAGCAAAGAATTCTAGTGCAAAGAAAATAGGCGATATCGATGAATTATCAAAAATTTGTCCTTGAGGGTCGCTAGAGTCCTCGGGGGGTTGAAATTTTGAAAATTAATCATGCTACGGGGTTCAGTCAATGATATTTCGAGAGCAACCAATTAGCGAAGAACTCTAGTGCAAAGAAAATAAGCGATATCGATGAATTATCAAAAATTTGTCCTTGAGGGTCGCTAGAGTCCTCGGGGGGTGGAAATTTCGAAAAATAATAATGCTACGGGGTTCAGTCAATGATATTTCGAGAGCAAACAATTGGCAAAGAATTCTAGTGCAAAGAAAAAAAGCGATATCGATGAATTATCAAAAATTTGTCTTTGAGGGTGGCTAGAGTCCTCGGGGGGTTGAAATTTTGAAAATTAATCATGCTACGGGGTTTAGTCAATGATATTTCGAGAGCAAACAATTAGCAAAGAATTCTAGTGCAAAGAAAATAAGCAATATCGATGAATTATCAAAAATTTGTCTTTGAGGGTGGCTAGAGTCCTCGGGGGGTGGAAATTTCGAAAAATAATAATGCTACGGGGTTCAGTCAATGATATTTCGAGAGCAACCAATTAGCGAAGAATTCTAGTGCAAAGAAAATAAGCAATATCGATGAATTATCAAAAATTTGTCCTTGAGGGTCGCTAGAGTCCTCGGGGGGTGGAAATTTCGAAAAATAATAATGCTACGGGGTTTAGTCAATGATATTTCGAGAGCAAACAATTGGCAGAGAATTCTAGTGCAAAGAAAAAAAAGCGATATCGATGAATTATCAAAAATTTGTCCTTGAGGGTCGCTAGAGTCCTCGGGGGGTGGAAATTTCGAAAAATAATAATGCTACGGGGTTCAGTTCATGATATTTCGAGAGCAAACAATTGGCAAAGAATTCTAGTGCAAAGAAAATAAGTGTTATCGATGAATTATCAAAAATTTGTCCTTGAGGGTCGCTAGAGTCCTCGGGGGGTGGAAATTTTGAAAAATAATAATGCTACGGGGTTGAGTCAATGATATTTCGAGAGCAAACAATTGGCAAAGAATTCTAGTGCAAAGAAAAAAAAGCGATATCGATGAATTATCAAAAATTTGTCTTTGAGGGTGGCTAGAGTCCTCGGGGGGTTGAAATTTTGGAAATTAATCATGCTACGGGGTTCAGTCAATGATATTTCGAGAGCAACCAATTAGCGAAGAACTCTAGTGCAAAGAAAATAAGCGATATCGATGAATTATCAAAAATTTGTCTTTGAGGGTGGCTAGAGTCCTCGGGGGGTGGAAATTTCGAAAAATAATAATGCTACGGGGTTCAGTCAATGATATTTCGAGAGCAACCAATTAGCGAAGAATTCTAGTGCAAAGAAAATAAGCAATATCGATGAATTATCAAAAATTTGTCCTTGAGGGTCGCTAGAGTCCTCGGGGGGTGGAAATTTCGAAAAATAATAATGCTACGGGGTTTAGTCAATGATATTTCGAGAGCAAACAATTGGCAAAGAATTCTAGTGCAAAGAAAAAAAAGCGATATCGATGAATTATCAAAAATTTGTCCTTGAGGGTCGCTAGAGTCCTCGGAAGGGTGGAAATTTCGAAAAATAATAATGCTACGGGGTTCAGTCAATGATATTTCGAGAGCAAACAATTGGCAAAGAATTCTAGTGCGAAGAAAATAAGTGTTATCGATGAATTATCAAGAATTTGTCCTGGAGGGTCGCTAGAGTCCTCGGGGGGTGGAGATTTCGAAAAATAATAATGCTACGGCGTTCAGTCAATGATATTTCGAGAGCAAACAATTAGCAAAGAATTCTAGTGCAAAGAAAATAAGTGTTATCGATGAATTATCAAAAATTTGTCCTTGAGGGTCGCTAGAGTCCTCGGGGGGTGGAAATTTTGAAAAATAATAATGCTACGGGGTTGAGTCAATGATATTTCGAGAGCAAACAATTGGCAAAGAATTCTAGTGCAAAGAAAAAAAAGCGATATCGATGAATTATCAAAAATTTGTCTTTGAGGGTGGCTAGAGTCCTCGGGGGGTTGAAATTTTGAAAATTAATTATGCTACGGGGTTCAGTCAATGATATTTCGAGAGCAACCAATTAGCAAAGAATTCTAGTGCAAAGAAAATAGGCGATATCGATGAATTATCAAAAATTTGTCCTTGAGGGTCGCTAGAGTCCTCGGGGGGTGGAAATTTCGAAAAATAATAATGCTACGGGGTTCAGTCATTGATATTTCGAGAGCAAATAATTGGCAAAGAATTCTAGTGCAAAGAAAAAAAGCGATATCGATGAATTATCAAAAATTTGTCTTTGAGGGTGGCTAGAGTCCTCGGGGGGTTGAAATTTCGAAAATTAATCATGCTACGGGGTTTAGTCGATGATATTTCGAGAGCAAACAATTAGCAAAGAATTCTAGTGCAAAGAAAATAAGCGATATCGATGAATTATCAAAAATTTGTCCTTGAGGGTCGCTAGAGTCCTCGGGGGGTGGAGATTTCGAAAAATAATAATGCTACGGCGTTCAGTCAATGATATTTCGAGAGCAAACAATTAGCAAAGAATTCTAGTGCAAAGAAAATAAGTGTTATCGATGAATTATCAAAAATTTGTCCTTGAGGGTCGCTAGAGTCCTTGGGGGGGTGGAAATTTTGAAAAATAATAATGCTACGGGGTTGAGTCAATGATATTTCGAGAGCAAACAATTGGCAAAGAATTCTAGTGCAAAGAAAAAAAAGCGATATCGATGAATTATCAAAAATTTGTCTTTGAGGGTGGCTAGAGTCCTCGGGGGGTTGAAATTTTGGAAATTAATCATGCTACGGGGTTCAGTCAATGATATTTCGAGAGCAACCAATTAGCGAAGAACTCTAGTGCAAAGAAAATAAGCGATATCGATGAATTATCAAAAATTTGTCTTTGAGGGTGGCTAGAGTCCTCGGGGGGTGGAAATTTCGAAAAATAATAATGCTACGGGGTTCAGTCAATGATATTTCGAGAGCAACCAATTAGCGAAGAATTCTAGTGCAAAGAAAATAAGCAATATCGATGAATTATCAAAAATTTGTCCTTGAGGGTCGCTAGAGTCCTCGGGGGGTGGAAATTTCGAAAAATAATAATGCTACGGGGTTTAGTCAATGATATTTCGAGAGCAAACAATTGGCAAAGAATTCTAGTGCAAAGAAAAAAAAGCGATATCGATGAATTATCAAAAATTTGTCCTTGAGGGTCGCTAGAGTCCTCGGGGGGTGGAAATTTTGAAAAATAATAATGCTACGGGGTTCAGTCAATGATATTTCGAGAGCAAACAATTGGCAAAGAATTCTAGTGCGAAGAAAATAAGTGTTATCGATGAATTATCAAGAATTTGTCCTGGAGGGTCGCTAGAGTCCTCGGGGTGTGGAAATTTTGAAAAATAATAATGCTACGGGGTTGAGTCAATGATATTTTGAGAGCAAACAATTGGCAAAGAATTCTAGTGCAAAGAAAAAAAAGCGATATCGATGAATTATCAAAAATTTGTCCTTGAGGGTCGCTAGAGTCCTCGGGGGGTGGAAATTTCGAAAAATAATAATGCTACGGGGTTCAGTCATTGATATTTCGAGAGCAAATAATTGGCAAAGAATTCTAGTGCAAAGAAAAAAAGCGATATCGATGAATTATCAAAAATTTGTCTTTGAGGGTGGCTAGAGTCCTCGGGGGGTTGAAATTTTGAAAATTAATCATGCGACGGGGTTTAGTCAATGATATTTCGAGAGCAAACAATTAGCAAAGAATTCTAGTGCAAAGAAAATAGGCGATATCGATGAATTATCAAAAATTTGTCCTTGAGGGTCGCTAGAGTCCTCGGGGGGTGGAAATTTCGAAAAATAATAATGCTACGGGGTTCAGTCATTGATATTTCGAGAGCAAGTAATTGGCAACGAATTCTAGTGCAAAGAAAAAAAGCGATATCGATGAATTATCAAAAATTTGTCTTTGAGGGTGGCTAGAGTCCTCGGGGGGTTGAAATTTTGAAAATTAATCATGCTACGGGGTTTAGTCAATGATATTTCGAGAGCAAACAATTAGCAAAGAATTCTAGTGCAAAGAAAATAAGCGATATCGATGAATTATCAAAAATTTGTCCTTGAGGGTCGCTAGAGTCCTCGGGGGGTGGAGATTTCGAAAAATAATAATGCTACGGCGTTCAGTCAATGATATTTCGAGAGCAAACAATTAGCAAAGAATTCTAGTGCAAAGAAAATAAGTGTTATCGATGAATTATCAAAAATTTGTCCTTGAGGGTGGCTAGAGTCCTCGGGGGGTTGAAATTTTGAAAATTAATCATGCTACGGGGTTGAGTCAATGATATTTCGAGAGCAAACAATTGGCAAAGAATTCTAGTGCAAAGAAAAAAAAGCGATATCGATGAATTATCAAAAATTTGTCTTTGAGGGTGGCTAGAGTCCTCGGGGGGTTGAAATTTTGAAAATTAATCATGCTACGGGGTTGAGTCAATGATATTTCGAGAGCAAACAATTGGCAAAGAATTCTAGTGCAAAGAAAAAAAAGCGATATCGATGAATTATCAAAAATTTGTCCTTGAGGGTCGCTAGAGTCCTCGGGGGGTGGAAATTTCGAAAAATAATAATGCTACGGGGTTCAGTCAATGATATTTCGAGAGCAAACAATTGGCAAAGAATTCTAGTGCAAAGAAAAAAAGCGATATCGATGAATTATCAAAAATTTGTCTTTGAGGGTGGCTAGAGTCCTCGGGGGGTTGAAATTTTGAAAATTAATCATGCTACGGGGTTCAGTCAATGATATTTCGAGAGCAACCAATTAGCAAAGAATTCTAGTGCAAAGAAAATAGGCGATATCGATGAATTATCAAAAATTTGTCCTTGAGGGTCGCTAGAGTCCTCGGGGGGTGGAAATTTCGAAAAATAGTAATGCTACGGGGTTCAGTCATTGATATTTCGAGAGCAAATAATTGGCAAAGAATTCTAGTGCAAAGAAAAAAAGCGATATCGATGAATTATCAAAAATTTGTCTTTGAGGGTGGCTAGAGTCCTCGGGGGGTTGAAATTTTGAAAATTAATCATGCTACGGGGTTTAGCCAATGATATTTCGAGAGCAAACAATTAGCGAAGAACTCTAGTGCAAAGAAAATAAGCGATATCGATGAATTATCAAAAATTTGTCCTTGAGGGTCGCTAGAGTCCTCGGGGGGTGGAAATTTCGAAAAATAATAATGCTACGGGGTTCAGTCATTGATATTTCGAGAGCAAATAATTAGCAAAGAATTCTAGTGCAAAGAAAAAAAGCGATATCGATGAATTATCAAAAATTTGTCCTTGAGGGTCGCTAGAGTCCTCGGGGGGTGGAGATTTCGAAAAATAATAATGCTACGGCGTTCAGTCAATGATATTTCGAGAGCAAACAATTAGCAAAGAATTCTAGTGCAAAGAAAATAAGCGATATCGATGAATTATCAAAAATTTGTCCTTGAGGGTCGCTAGAGTCCTCGGGGGGTGGAGATTTCGAAAAATAATAATGCTACGGCGTTCAGTCAATGATATTTCGAGAGCAAACAATTAGCAAAGAATTCTAGTGCAAAGAAAATAAGTGTTATCGATGAATTATCAAAAATTTGTCCTCGAGGGTGGCTAGAGTCCTCGGGGGGTTGAAATTTTGAAAATTAATCATGCTACGGGGTTGAGTCAATGATATTTCGAGAGCAAACAATTGGCAAAGAATTCTAGTGCAAAGAAAAAAAAGCGATATCGATGAATTATCAAAAATTTGTCTTTGAGGGTGGCTAGAGTCCTCGGGGGGTTGAAATTTTGAAAATTAATCATGCTACGGGGTTCAGTCAATGATATTTCGAGAGCAACCAATTAGCGAAGAACTCTAGTGCAAAGAAAATAAGCGATATCGATGAATTATCAAAAATTTGTCCTTGAGGGTCGCTAGAGTCCTCGGGGGGTGGAAATTTCGAAAAATAATAATGCTACGGGGTTCAGTCAATGATATTTCGAGAGCAAACAATTGGCAAAGAATTCTAGTGCAAAGAAAAAAAGCGATATCGATGAATTATCAAAAATTTGTCTTTGAGGGTGGCTAGAGTCCTCGGGGGGTTGAAATTTTGAAAATTAATCATGCTACGGGGTTCAGTCAATGATATTTCGAGAGCAACCAATTAGCAAAGAATTCTAGTGCAAAGAAAATAGGCGATATCGATGAATTATCAAAAATTTGTCCTTGAGGGTCGCTAGAGTCCTCGGGGGGTGGAAATTTCGAAAAATAATAATGCTACGGGGTTCAGTCAATGATATTCCGAGAGCAACCAATTAGCGAAGAATTCTAGTGCAAAGAAAATAAGCAATATCGATGAATTATCAAAAATTTGTCCTTGAGGGTCGCTAGAGTCCTCGGGGGGTGGAAATTTCGAAAAATAATAATGCTACGGGGTTTAGTCAATGATATTTCGAGAGCAAACAATTGGCAAAGAATTCTAGTGCAAAGAAAAAAAAGCGATATCGATGAATTATCAAAAATTTGTCCTTGAGGGTCGCTAGAGTCCTCGGGGGGTGGAAATTTCGAAAAATAATAATGCTACGGGGTTCAGTCAATGATATTTCGAGAGCAAACAATTGGCAAAGAATTCTAGTGCAAAGAAAATAAGTGTTATCGATGAATTATCAAAAATTTGTCTTTGAGGGTGGCTAGAGTCCTCGGGGGGTTGAAATTTTGAAAATTAATCATGCTACGGGGTTTAGTCAATGATATTTCGATAGCAAACAATTGGCAAAGAATTCTAGTGCAAAGAAAAAAAGCGATATCGATGAATTATCAAAAATTTGTCTTTGAGGGTGGCTAGAGTCCTCGGGGGGTTGAAATTTTGAAAATTAATCATGCTACGGGGTTTAGTCAATGATATTCCGAGAGCAAACAATTAGCAAAGAATTCTAGTGCAAAGAAAATAAGCAATATCGATGAATTATCAAAAATTTGTCTTTGAGGGTGGCTAGAGTCCTCGGGGGGTGGAAATTTCGAAAAATAATAATGCTACGGGGTTCAGTCAATGATATTTCGAGAGCAACCAATTAGCGAAGAATTCTAGTGCAAAGAAAATAAGCGATATCGATGAATTATCAAAAATTTGTCCTTGAGGGTCGCTAGAGTCCTCGGGGGGTGGAGATTTCGAAAAATAATAGGGCTACGGCGTTTAGTCAATGATATTTCGAGAGCAAACAATTAGCAAAGAATTCTAGTGCAAAGAAAATAAGTGTTATCGATGAATTATCAAAAATTTGTCCTTGAGGGTCGCTAGAGTCCTCGGGGGGTAGAAATTTTGAAAAATAATAATGCTACGGGGTTGAGTCATTGATATTTCGAGAGCAAATAATTGGCAAAGAATTCTAGTGCAAAGAAAAAAAGCGATATCGATGAATTATCAAAAATTTGTCTTTGAGGGTGGCTAGAGTCCTCGGGGGGTTGAAATTTTGAAAATTAATCATGCTACGGGGTTTAGTCAATGATGTTTCGAGAGCAAACAATTAGCAAAGAATTCTAGTGCAAAGAAAATAGGCGATATCGATGAATTATCAAAAATTTGTCCTTGAGGGTCGCTAGAGTCCTCGGGGGGGTGGAAATTTTGAAAAATAATAATGCTACGGGGTTGAGTCAATGATATTTCGAGAGCAAACAATTGGCAAAGAATTCTAGTGCAAAGAAAAAAAAGCGATATCGATGAATTATCAAAAATTTGTCTTTGAGGGTGGCTAGAGTCCTCGGGGGGTTGAAATTTTGAAAAATAACAATGCTACGGCGTTCAGTCAATGATATTTCGAGAGCAAACAATTAGCAAAGAATTCTAGTGCAAAGAAAATAAGTGTTATCGATGAATTATCAAAAATTTGTCCTTGAGGGTCGCTAGAGTCCTCGGGGGGTGGAAATTTCGAAAAATAATAATGCTACGGGGTTGAGTCATCGATATTTCGAGAGCAAACAATTGGCAAAGAATTCTAGTGCAAAGAAAAAAAAGCGATATCGATGAATTATCAAAAATTTGTCTTTGAGGGTGGCTAGAGTCCTCGGGGGGTTGAAATTTTGAAAATTAATCATGCTACGGAGTTCAGTCAATGATATTTCGAGAGCAACCAATTAGCAAAGAATTCTAGTGCAAAGAAAATAGGCGATATCGATGAATTATCAAAAATTTGTCCTTGAGGGTCGCTAGAGTCCTCGGGGGGTGGAAATTTCGAAAAATAATAATGCTACGGGGTTTAGTCATTGATATTTCGAGAGCAAATAATTGGCAAAGAATTCTAGTGCAAAGAAAAAAAGCGATATCGATGAATTATCAAAAATTTGTCTTTGAGGGTGGCTAGAGTCCTCGGGGGGTTGAAATTTTGAAAATTAATCATGCTACGGGGTTTAGTCGATGATATTTCGAGAGCAAACAATTAGCAAAGAATTCTAGTGCAAAGAAAATAAGCGATATCGATGAATTATCAAAAATTTGTCCTTGAGGGTCGCTAGAGTCCTCGGGGGGTGGAGATTTCGAAAAATAATAATGCTACGGCGTTCAGTCAATGATATTTCGAGAGCAAACAATTAGCAAAGAATTCTAGTGCAAAGAAAATAAGTGTTATCGATGAATTATCAAAAATTTGTCCTTGAGGGTCGCTAGAGTCCTCGGGGGGTGGAAATTTTGAAAAATAATAATGCTACGGGGTTAAGTCAATGATATTTCGAGAGCAAACAATTGGCAAAGAATTCTAGTGCAAAGAAAAAAAAGCGATATCGATGAATTATCAAAAATTTGTCTTTGAGGGTGGCTAGAGTCCTCGGGGGGTTGAAATTTTAAAAATTAATCATGCTACGGGGTTCAGTCAATGATATTTCGAGAGCAACCAATTAGCGAAGAACTCTAGTGCAAAGAAAATAAGCGATATCGATGAATTATCAAAAATTTGACCTTGAGGGTCGCTAGAGTCCTCGGGGGGTGGAAATTTCGAAAAATAATAATGCTACGGGGTTCAGTCATTGATATTTCGAGAGCGAATAATTGGCAAAGAATTCTAGTGCAAAGAAAAAAAGCGATATCGATGAATTATCAAAAATTTGTCTTTGAGGGTGGCTAGAGTCCTCGGGGGGTTTAAATTTTGAAAATTAATCATGCTACGGGGTTTAGTCGATGATATTTCGAGAGCAAACAATTAGCGAAGAATTCTAGTGCAAAGAAAATAAGCGATATCGATGAATTATCAAAAATTTGTCCTTGAGGGTCGCTAGAGTCCTCGGGGGGTGGAGATTTCGAAAAATAATAATGCTACGGCGTTCAGTCAATGATATTTCGAGAGCAAACAATTAGCAAAGAATTCTAGTGCAAAGAAAATAAGTGTTATCGATGAATTATCAAAAATTTGTCCTTGAGGGTCGCTAGAGTCCTCGGGGGGTGGAAATTTTGAAAAATAATAATGCTACGGGGTTGAGTCAATGATATTTCGAGAGCAAACAATTGGCAAAGAATTCTAGTGCAAAGAAAAAAAAGCGATATCGATGAATTATCAAAAATTTGTCTTTGAGGGTGGCTAGAGTCCTCGGGGGGTTGAAATTTTAAAAATTAATCATGCTACGGGGTTCAGTCAATGATATTTCGAGAGCAACCAATTAGCGAAGAACTCTAGTGCAAAGAAAATAAGCGATATCGATGACTTATCAAACATTTGACCTTGAGGGTCGCTAGAGTCCTCGGGGGGTGGAAATTTCGAAAAATAATAATGCTACGGGGTTCAATCAATGATATTTCGAGAGCGAACAATTGGCAAAGAATTCTAGTGCAAAGAAAAAAAGCGATATCGATGAATTATCGAAAAATTTGTCTTTGAGGGTGGCTAGAGTCCTCGGGGGGTTGAAATTTTGAAAATTAATCATGCTACGGGGTTTAGTCAATGATATTTCGAGAGCAAACAATTTGCAAAGAATTCTAGTGCAAAGAAAATAAGCAATATCGATGAATTATCAAAAATTTGTCTTTGAGGGTGGCTAGAGTCCTCGGGGGGTGGAAATTTCGAAAAATAATAATGCTACGGGGTTCAGTCAATGATATTTCGAGAGCAACCAATTAGCGAAGAATTCTAGTGCAAAGAAAATAAGCAATATCGATGAATTATCAAAAATTTGTCCTTGAGGGTCGCTAGAGTCCTCGGGGGGTGGAAATTTCGAAAAATAATAATGCTACGGGGTTTAGTCAATGATATTTCGAGAGCAAACAATTGGCAAAGAATTCTAGTGCAAAGAAAAAAAAGCGATATCGATGAATTATCAAAAATTTGTCCTTGAGGGTCGCTAGAGTCTTCGGGGGGTGGAAATTTTGAAAATTAATCATGCTACGGGGTTTAGTCAATGATATTTCGAGAGCAAACAATTAGCAAAGAATTCTAGTGCAAAGAAAATAAGCGATATCGATGAATTATCAAAAATTTGTCCTTGAGGGTCGCTAGAGTCCTCGGGGGGTGGAGATTTCGAAAAATAATAATGCTACGGCGTTCAGTCAATGATATTTCGAGAGCAAACAATTAGCAAAGAATTCTAGTGCAAAGAAAATAAGTGTTATCGATGAATTATCAAAAATTTGTCCTTGAGGGTGGCTAGAGTCCTCGGGGGGTTGAAATTTTGAAAATTAATCATGCTCCGGGGTTAAGTCAATGATATTTCGAGAGCAAACAATTGGCAAAGAATTCTAGTGCAAAGAAAAAAAAGCGATATCGATGAATTATCAAAAATTTGTCTTTGAGGGTGGCTAGAGTCCTCGGGGGGTTGAAATTTTGAAAATTAATCATGCTACGGGGTTCAGTCAATGATATTTCGAGAGCAACCAATTAGCGAAGAACTCTAGTGCAAAGAAAATAAGCGATATCGATGAATTATCAAAAATTTGTCCTTGAGGGTCGCTAGAGTCCTCGGGGGGTGGAAATTTTGAAAAACAATAATGCTACGGGGTTCAGTCAATGATATTCCGAGAGCAAACAATTGGCAAAGAATTCTAGTGCAAAGAAAAAAAGCGATATCGATGAATTATCAAAAATTTGTCTTTGAGGGTGGCTAGAGTCCTCGGGGGGTTGAAATTTTGAAAATTAATCATGCTACGGGGTTCAGTCAATGATATTTCGAGAGCAACCAATTAGCAAAGAATTCTAGTGCAAAGAAAATAGGCGATATCGATGAATTATCAAAAATTTGTCCTTGAGGGTCGCTAGAGTCCTCGGGGGGTGGAAATTTCGAAAAATAATAATGCTACGGGGTTCAGTCATTGATATTTCGAGAGCAAATAATTGGCAAAGAATTCTAGTGCAAAGAAAAAAAGCGATATCGATGAATTATCAAAAATTTGTCTTTGAGGGTGGCTAGAGTCCTCGGGGGGTTGAAATTTTGAAAATTAATCATGCTACGGGGTTTAGCCAATGATATTTCGAGAGCAAACAATTAGCGAAGAACTCTAGTGCAAAGAAAATAAGCGATATCGATGAATTATCAAAAATTTGTCCTTGAGGGTCGCTAGAGTCCTCGGGGGGTGGAAATTTCGAAAAATAATAATGCTACGGGGTTCAGTCAATGATATTTCGAGAGCAAACAATTGGCAAAGAATTCTAGTGCAAAGAAAAAAAGCGATATCGATGAATTATCAAAAATTTGTCTTTGAGGGTGGCTAGAGTCCTCGGGGGGTTGAAATTTTGAAAATTAATCATGCTACGGGGTTCAGTCAATGATATTTCGAGAGCAACCAATTAGCAAAGAATTCTAGTGCAAAGAAAATAGGCGATATCGATGAATTATCAAAAATTTGTCCTTGAGGGTCGCTAGAGTCCTCGGGGGGTTGAAATTTTGAAAATTAATCATGCTACGGGGTTCAGTCAATGATATTTCGAGAGCAACCAATTAGCGAAGAACTCTAGTGCAAAGAAAATAAGCGATATCGATGAATTATCAAAAATTTGTCCTTGAGGGTCGCTAGAGTCCTCGGGGGGTGGAGATTTCGAAAAATAATAGGGCTACGGCGTTTAGTCAATGATATTTCGAGAGCAAACAATTAGCAAAGAATTCTAGTGCAAAGAAAATAAGTGTTATCGATGAATTATCAAAAATTTGTCCTTGAGGGTCGCTAGAGTCCTCGGGGGGTAGAAATTTTGAAAAATAATAATGCTACGGGGTTGAGTCATTGATATTTCGAGAGCAAATAATTGGCAAAGAATTCTAGTGCAAAGAAAAAAAGCGATATCGATGAATTATCAAAAATTTGTCTTTGAGGGTGGCTAGAGTCCTCGGGGGGTTGAAATTTTGAAAATTAATCATGCTACGGGGTTTAGTCAATGATGTTTCGAGAGCAAACAATTAGCAAAGAATTCTAGTGCAAAGAAAATAGGCGATATCGATGAATTATCAAAAATTTGTCCTTGAGGGTCGCTAGAGTCCTCGGGGGGGTGGAAATTTTGAAAAATAATAATGCTACGGGGTTGAGTCAATGATATTTCGAGAGCAAACAATTGGCAAAGAATTCTAGTGCAAAGAAAAAAAAGCGATATCGATGAATTATCAAAAATTTGTCTTTGAGGGTGGCTAGAGTCCTCGGGGGGTTGAAATTTTGAAAAATAACAATGCTACGGCGTTCAGTCAATAATATTTCGAGAGCAAACAATTAGCAAAGAATTCTAGTGCAAAGAAAATAAGTGTTATCGATGAATTATCAAAAATTTGTCCTTGAGGGTCGCTAGAGTCCTCGGGGGGTGGAAATTTCGAAAAATAATAATGCTACGGGGTTGAGTCATCGATATTTCGAGAGCAAACAATTGGCAAAGAATTCTAGTGCAAAGAAAAAAAAGCGATATCGATGAATTATCAAAAATTTGTCTTTGAGGGTGGCTAGAGTCCTCGGGGGGTTGAAATTTTGAAAATTAATCATGCTACGGAGTTCAGTCAATGATATTTCGAGAGCAACCAATTAGCAAAGAATTCTAGTGCAAAGAAAATAGGCGATATCGATGAATTATCAAAAATTTGTCCTTGAGGGTCGCTAGAGTCCTCGGGGGGTGGAAATTTCGAAAAATAATAATGCTACGGGGTTTAGTCATTGATATTTCGAGAGCAAATAATTGGCAAAGAATTCTAGTGCAAAGAAAAAAAGCGATATCGATGAATTATCAAAAATTTGTCTTTGAGGGTGGCTAGAGTCCTCGGGGGGTTGAAATTTTGAAAATTAATCATGCTACGGGGTTTAGTCGATGATATTTCGAGAGCAAACAATTAGCAAAGAATTCTAGTGCAAAGAAAATAAGCGATATCGATGAATTATCAAAAATTTGTCCTTGAGGGTCGCTAGAGTCCTCGGGGGGTGGAGATTTCGAAAAATAATAATGCTACGGCGTTCAGTCAATGATATTTCGAGAGCAAACAATTAGCAAAGAATTCTAGTGCAAAGAAAATAAGTGTTATCGATGAATTATCAAAAATTTGTCCTTGAGGGTCGCTAGAGTCCTCGGGGGGTGGAAATTTTGAAAAATAATAATGCTACGGGGTTAAGTCAATGATATTTCGAGAGCAAACAATTGGCAAAGAATTCTAGTGCAAAGAAAAAAAAGCGATATCGATGAATTATCAAAAATTTGTCTTTGAGGGTGGCTAGAGTCCTCGGGGGGTTGAAATTTTAAAAATTAATCATGCTACGGGGTTCAGTCAATGATATTTCGAGAGCAACCAATTAGCGAAGAACTCTAGTGCAAAGAAAATAAGCGATATCGATGAATTATCAAAAATTTGACCTTGAGGGTCGCTAGAGTCCTCGGGGGGTGGAAATTTCGAAAAATAATAATGCTACGGGGTTCAGTCATTGATATTTCGAGAGCGAATAATTGGCAAAGAATTCTAGTGCAAAGAAAAAAAGCGATATCGATGAATTATCAAAAATTTGTCTTTGAGGGTGGCTAGAGTCCTCGGGGGGTTTAAATTTTGAAAATTAATCATGCTACGGGGTTCAGTCGATGATATTTCGAGAGCAAACAATTAGCGAAGAATTCTAGTGCAAAGAAAATAAGCGATATCGATGAATTATCAAAAATTTGTCCTTGAGGGTCGCTAGAGTCCTCGGGGGGTGGAGATTTCGAAAAATAATAATGCTACGGCGTTCAGTCAATGATATTTCGAGAGCAAACAATTAGCAAAGAATTCTAGTGCAAAGAAAATAAGTGTTATCGATGAATTATCAAAAATTTGTCCTTGAGGGTCGCTAGAGTCCTCGGGGGGTGGAAATTTTGAAAAATAATAATGCTACGGGGTTGAGTCAATGATATTTCGAGAGCAAACAATTGGCAAAGAATTCTAGTGCAAAGAAAAAAAAGCGATATCGATGAATTATCAAAAATTTGTCTTTGAGGGTGGCTAGAGTCCTCGGGGGGTTGAAATTTTAAAAATTAATCATGCTACGGGGTTCAGTCAATGATATTTCGAGAGCAACCAATTAGCGAAGAACTCTAGTGCAAAGAAAATAAGCGATATCGATGACTTATCAAACATTTGACCTTGAGGGTCGCTAGAGTCCTCGGGGGGTGGAAATTTCGAAAAATAATAATGCTACGGGGTTCAATCAATGATATTTCGAGAGCGAACAATTGGCAAAGAATTCTAGTGCAAAGAAAAAAAGCGATATCGATGAATTATCGAAAAATTTGTCTTTGAGGGTGGCTAGAGTCCTCGGGGGGTTGAAATTTTGAAAATTAATCATGCTACGGGGTTTAGTCAATGATATTTCGAGAGCAAACAATTTGCAAAGAATTCTAGTGCAAAGAAAATAAGCAATATCGATGAATTATCAAAAATTTGTCTTTGAGGGTGGCTAGAGTCCTCGGGGGGTGGAAATTTCGAAAAATAATAATGCTACGGGGTTCAGTCAATGATATTTCGAGAGCAACCAATTAGCGAAGAATTCTAGTGCAAAGAAAATAAGCAATATCGATGAATTATCAAAAATTTGTCCTTGAGGGTCGCTAGAGTCCTCGGGGGGTGGAAATTTCGAAAAATAATAATGCTACGGGGTTTAGTCAATGATATTTCGAGAGCAAACAATTGGCAAAGAATTCTAGTGCAAAGAAAAAAAAGCGATATCGATGAATTATCAAAAATTTGTCCTTGAGGGTCGCTAGAGTCTTCGGGGGGTGGAAATTTTGAAAATTAATCATGCTACGGGGTTTAGTCAATGATATTTCGAGAGCAAACAATTAGCAAAGAATTCTAGTGCAAAGAAAATAAGCGATATCGATGAATTATCAAAAATTTGTCCTTGAGGGTCGCTAGAGTCCTCGGGGGGTGGAGATTTCGAAAAATAATAATGCTACGGCGTTCAGTCAATGATATTTCGAGAGCAAACAATTAGCAAAGAATTCTAGTGCAAAGAAAATAAGTGTTATCGATGAATTATCAAAAATTTGTCCTTGAGGGTGGCTAGAGTCCTCGGGGGGTTGAAATTTTGAAAATTAATCATGCTCCGGGGTTAAGTCAATGATATTTCGAGAGCAAACAATTGGCAAAGAATTCTAGTGCAAAGAAAAAAAAGCGATATCGATGAATTATCAAAAATTTGTCTTTGAGGGTGGCTAGAGTCCTCGGGGGGTTGAAATTTTGAAAATTAATCATGCTACGGGGTTCAGTCAATGATATTTCGAGAGCAACCAATTAGCGAAGAACTCTAGTGCAAAGAAAATAAGCGATATCGATGAATTATCAAAAATTTGTCCTTGAGGGTCGCTAGAGTCCTCGGGGGGTGGAAATTTTGAAAAACAATAATGCTACGGGGTTCAGTCAATGATATTCCGAGAGCAAACAATTGGCAAAGAATTCTAGTGCAAAGAAAAAAAGCGATATCGATGAATTATCAAAAATTTGTCTTTGAGGGTGGCTAGAGTCCTCGGGGGGTTGAAATTTTGAAAATTAATCATGCTACGGGGTTCAGTCAATGATATTTCGAGAGCAACCAATTAGCAAAGAATTCTAGTGCAAAGAAAATAGGCGATATCGATGAATTATCAAAAATTTGTCCTTGAGGGTCGCTAGAGTCCTCGGGGGGTGGAAATTTCGAAAAATAATAATGCTACGGGGTTCAGTCATTGATATTTCGAGAGCAAATAATTGGCAAAGAATTCTAGTGCAAAGAAAAAAAGCGATATCGATGAATTATCAAAAATTTGTCTTTGAGGGTGGCTAGAGTCCTCGGGGGGTTGAAATTTTGAAAATTAATCATGCTACGGGGTTTAGCCAATGATATTTCGAGAGCAAACAATTAGCGAAGAACTCTAGTGCAAAGAAAATAAGCGATATCGATGAATTATCAAAAATTTGTCCTTGAGGGTCGCTAGAGTCCTCGGGGGGTGGAAATTTCGAAAAATAATAATGCTACGGGGTTCAGTCAATGATATTTCGAGAGCAAACAATTGGCAAAGAATTCTAGTGCAAAGAAAAAAAGCGATATCGATGAATTATCAAAAATTTGTCTTTGAGGGTGGCTAGAGTCCTCGGGGGGTTGAAATTTTGAAAATTAATCATGCTACGGGGTTCAGTCAATGATATTTCGAGAGCAACCAATTAGCAAAGAATTCTAGTGCAAAGAAAATAGGCGATATCGATGAATTATCAAAAATTTGTCCTTGAGGGTCGCTAGAGTCCTCGGGGGGTTGAAATTTTGAAAATTAATCATGCTACGGGGTTCAGTCAATGATATTTCGAGAGCAACCAATTAGCGAAGAACTCTAGTGCAAAGAAAATAAGCGATATCGATGAATTATCAAAAATTTGTCCTTGAGGGTCGCTAGAGTCCTCGGGGGGTGGAGATTTCGAAAAATAATAGGGCTACGGCGTTTAGTCAATGATATTTCGAGAGCAAACAATTAGCAAAGAATTCTAGTGCAAAGAAAATAAGTGTTATCGATGAATTATCAAAAATTTGTCCTTGAGGGTCGCTAGAGTCCTCGGGGGGTAGAAATTTTGAAAAATAATAATGCTACGGGGTTGAGTCATTGATATTTCGAGAGCAAATAATTGGCAAAGAATTCTAGTGCAAAGAAAAAAAGCGATATCGATGAATTATCAAAAATTTGTCTTTGAGGGTGGCTAGAGTCCTCGGGGGGTTGAAATTTTGAAAATTAATCATGCTACGGGGTTTAGTCAATGATGTTTCGAGAGCAAACAATTAGCAAAGAATTCTAGTGCAAAGAAAATAGGCGATATCGATGAATTATCAAAAATTTGTCCTTGAGGGTCGCTAGAGTCCTCGGGGGGGTGGAAATTTTGAAAAATAATAATGCTACGGGGTTGAGTCAATGATATTTCGAGAGCAAACAATTGGCAAAGAATTCTAGTGCAAAGAAAAAAAAGCGATATCGATGAATTATCAAAAATTTGTCTTTGAGGGTGGCTAGAGTCCTCGGGGGGTTGAAATTTTGAAAAATAACAATGCTACGGCGTTCAGTCAATGATATTTCGAGAGCAAACAATTAGCAAAGAATTCTAGTGCAAAGAAAATAAGTGTTATCGATGAATTATCAAAAATTTGTCCTTGAGGGTCGCTAGAGTCCTCGGGGGGTGGAAATTTCGAAAAATAATAATGCTACGGGGTTGAGTCATCGATATTTCGAGAGCAAACAATTGGCAAAGAATTCTAGTGCAAAGGAAAAAAAGCGATATCGATGAATTATCAAAAATTTGTCTTTGAGGGTGGCTAGAGTCCTCGGGGGGTTGAAATTTTGAAAATTAATCATGCTACGGAGTTCAGTCAATGATATTTCGAGAGCAACCAATTAGCAAAGAATTCTAGTGCAAAGAAAATAGGCGATATCGATGAATTATCAAAAATTTGTCCTTGAGGGTCGCTAGAGTCCTCGGGGGGTGGAAATTTCGAAAAATAATAATGCTACGGGGTTTAGTCATTGATATTTCGAGAGCAAATAATTGGCAAAGAATTCTAGTGCAAAGAAAAAAAGCGATATCGATGAATTATCAAAAATTTGTCTTTGAGGGTGGCTAGAGTCCTCGGGGGGTTGAAATTTTGAAAATTAATCATGCTACGGGGTTTAGTCGATGATATTTCGAGAGCAAACAATTAGCAAAGAATTCTAGTGCAAAGAAAATAAGCGATATCGATGAATTATCAAAAATTTGTCCTTGAGGGTCGCTAGAGTCCTCGGGGGGTGGAGATTTCGAAAAATAATAATGCTACGGCGTTCAGTCAATGATATTTCGAGAGCAAACAATTAGCAAAGAATTCTAGTGCAAAGAAAATAAGTGTTATCGATGAATTATCAAAAATTTGTCCTTGAGGGTCGCTAGAGTCCTCGGGGGGTGGAAATTTTGAAAAATAATAATGCTACGGGGTTAAGTCAATGATATTTCGAGAGCAAACAATTGGCAAAGAATTCTAGTGCAAAGAAAAAAAAGCGATATCGATGAATTATCAAAAATTTGTCTTTGAGGGTGGCTAGAGTCCTCGGGGGGTTGAAATTTTAAAAATTAATCATGCTACGGGGTTCAGTCAATGATATTTCGAGAGCAACCAATTAGCGAAGAACTCTAGTGCAAAGAAAATAAGCGATATCGATGAATTATCAAAAATTTGACCTTGAGGGTCGCTAGAGTCCTCGGGGGGTGGAAATTTCGAAAAATAATAATGCTACGGGGTTCAGTCATTGATATTTCGAGAGCGAATAATTGGCAAAGAATTCTAGTGCAAAGAAAAAAAGCGATATCGATGAATTATCAAAAATTTGTCTTTGAGGGTGGCTAGAGTCCTCGGGGGGTTTAAATTTTGAAAATTAATCATGCTACGGGGTTTAGTCGATGATATTTCGAGAGCAAACAATTAGCGAAGAATTCTAGTGCAAAGAAAATAAGCGATATCGATGAATTATCAAAAATTTGTCCTTGAGGGTCGCTAGAGTCCTCGGGGGGTGGAGATTTCGAAAAATAATAATGCTACGGCGTTCAGTCAATGATATTTCGAGAGCAAACAATTAGCAAAGAATTCTAGTGCAAAGAAAATAAGTGTTATCGATGAATTATCAAAAATTTGTCCTTGAGGGTCGCTAGAGTCCTCGGGGGGTGGAAATTTTGAAAAATAATAATGCTACGGGGTTGAGTCAATGATATTTCGAGAGCAAACAATTGGCAAAGAATTCTAGTGCAAAGAAAAAAAAGCGATATCGATGAATTATCAAAAATTTGTCTTTGAGGGTGGCTAGAGTCCTCGGGGGGTTGAAATTTTAAAAATTAATCATGCTACGGGGTTCAGTCAATGATATTTCGAGAGCAACCAATTAGCGAAGAACTCTAGTGCAAAGAAAATAAGCGATATCGATGACTTATCAAACATTTGACCTTGAGGGTCGCTAGAGTCCTCGGGGGGTGGAAATTTCGAAAAATAATAATGCTACGGGGTTCAATCAATGATATTTCGAGAGCGAACAATTGGCAAAGAATTCTAGTGCAAAGAAAAAAAGCGATATCGATGAATTATCGAAAAATTTGTCTTTGAGGGTGGCTAGAGTCCTCGGGGGGTTGAAATTTTGAAAATTAATCATGCTACGGGGTTTAGTCAATGATATTTCGAGAGCAAACAATTTGCAAAGAATTCTAGTGCAAAGAAAATAAGCAATATCGATGAATTATCAAAAATTTGTCTTTGAGGGTGGCTAGAGTCCTCGGGGGGTGGAAATTTCGAAAAATAATAATGCTACGGGGTTCAGTCAATGATATTTCGAGAGCAACCAATTAGCGAAGAATTCTAGTGCAAAGAAAATAAGCAATATCGATGAATTATCAAAAATTTGTCCTTGAGGGTCGCTAGAGTCCTCGGGGGGTGGAAATTTCGAAAAATAATAATGCTACGGGGTTTAGTCAATGATATTTCGAGAGCAAACAATTGGCAAAGAATTCTAGTGCAAAGAAAAAAAAGCGATATCGATGAATTATCAAAAATTTGTCCTTGAGGGTCGCTAGAGTCTTCGGGGGGTGGAAATTTTGAAAATTAATCATGCTACGGGGTTTAGTCAATGATATTTCGAGAGCAAACAATTAGCAAAGAATTCTAGTGCAAAGAAAATAAGCGATATCGATGAATTATCAAAAATTTGTCCTTGAGGGTCGCTAGAGTCCTCGGGGGGTGGAGATTTCGAAAAATAATAATGCTACGGCGTTCAGTCAATGATATTTCGAGAGCAAACAATTAGCAAAGAATTCTAGTGCAAAGAAAATAAGTGTTATCGATGAATTATCAAAAATTTGTCCTTGAGGGTGGCTAGAGTCCTCGGGGGGTTGAAATTTTGAAAATTAATCATGCTCCGGGGTTAAGTCAATGATATTTCGAGAGCAAACAATTGGCAAAGAATTCTAGTGCAAAGAAAAAAAAGCGATATCGATGAATTATCAAAAATTTGTCTTTGAGGGTGGCTAGAGTCCTCGGGGGGTTGAAATTTTGAAAATTAATCATGCTACGGGGTTCAGTCAATGATATTTCGAGAGCAACCAATTAGCGAAGAACTCTAGTGCAAAGAAAATAAGCGATATCGATGAATTATCAAAAATTTGTCCTTGAGGGTCGCTAGAGTCCTCGGGGGGTGGAAATTTTGAAAAACAATAATGCTACGGGGTTCAGTCAATGATATTCCGAGAGCAAACAATTGGCAAAGAATTCTAGTGCAAAGAAAAAAAGCGATATCGATGAATTATCAAAAATTTGTCTTTGAGGGTGGCTAGAGTCCTCGGGGGGTTGAAATTTTGAAAATTAATCATGCTACGGGGTTCAGTCAATGATATTTCGAGAGCAACCAATTAGCAAAGAATTCTAGTGCAAAGAAAATAGGCGATATCGATGAATTATCAAAAATTTGTCCTTGAGGGTCGCTAGAGTCCTCGGGGGGTGGAAATTTCGAAAAATAATAATGCTACGGGGTTCAGTCATTGATATTTCGAGAGCAAATAATTGGCAAAGAATTCTAGTGCAAAGAAAAAAAGCGATATCGATGAATTATCAAAAATTTGTCTTTGAGGGTGGCTAGAGTCCTCGGGGGGTTGAAATTTTGAAAATTAATCATGCTACGGGGTTTAGCCAATGATATTTCGAGAGCAAACAATTAGCGAAGAACTCTAGTGCAAAGAAAATAAGCGATATCGATGAATTATCAAAAATTTGTCTTTGAGGGTGGCTAGAGTCCTCGGGGGGTTTAAATTTTGAAAATTAATCATGCTACGGGGTTCAGTCAATGATATTTCGAGAGCAACCAATTAGCGAAGAACTCTAGTGCAAAGAAAATAAGCGATATCGATGAATTATCAAAAATTTGTCCTTGAGGGTCGCTAGAGTCCTCGGGGGGTGGAAATTTCGAAAAATAATAATGCTACGGGGTTCAGTCAATGATATTTCGAGAGCAAACAATTGGCAAAGAATTCTAGTGCAAAGAAAAAAAGCGATATCGATGAATTATCAAAAATTTGTCTTTGAGGGTGGCTAGAGTCCTCGGGGGGTTGAAATTTTGAAAATTAATCATGCTACGGGGTTCAGTCAATGATATTTCGAGAGCAACCAATTAGCAAAGAATTCTAGTGCAAAGAAAATAGGCGATATCGATGAATTATCAAAAATTTGTCCTTGAGGGTCGCTAGAGTCCTCGGGGGGTGGAAATTTCGAAAAATAATAATGCTACGGGGTTCAGTCAATGATATTCCGAGAGCAACCAATTAGCGAAGAATTCTAGTGCAAAGAAAATAAGCAATATCGATGAATTATCAAAAATTTGTCCTTGAGGGTCGCTAGAGTCCTCGGGGGGTGGAAATTTCGAAAAATAATAATGCTACGGGGTTTAGTCAATGATATTTCGAGAGCAAACAATTGGCAAAGAATTCTAGTGCAAAGAAAAAAAAGCGATATCGATGAATTATCAAAAATTTGTCCTTGAGGGTCGCTAGAGTCCTCGGGGGGTGGAAATTTCGAAAAATAATAATGCTACGGGGTTCAGTCAATGATATTTCGAGAGCAAACAATTGGCAAAGAATTCTAGTGCAAAGAAAATAAGTGTTATCGATGAATTATCAAAAATTTGTCTTTGAGGGTGGCTAGAGTCCTCGGGGGGTTGAAATTTTGAAAATTAATCATGCTACGGGGTTTAGTCAATGATATTTCGATAGCAAACAATTGGCAAAGAATTCTAGTGCAAAGAAAAAAAGCGATATCGATGAATTATCAAAAATTTGTCTTTGAGGGTGGCTAGAGTCCTCGGGGGGTTGAAATTTTGAAAATTAATCATGCTACGGGGTTTAGTCAATGATATTCCGAGAGCAAACAATTAGCAAAGAATTCTAGTGCAAAGAAAATAAGCAATATCGATGAATTATCAAAAATTTGTCTTTGAGGGTGGCTAGAGTCCTCGGGGGGTGGAAATTTCGAAAAATAATAATGCTACGGGGTTCAGTCAATGATATTTCGAGAGCAACCAATTAGCGAAGAATTCTAGTGCAAAGAAAATAAGCGATATCGATGAATTATCAAAAATTTGTCCTTGAGGGTCGCTAGAGTCCTCGGGGGGTGGAGATTTCGAAAAATAATAGGGCTACGGCGTTTAGTCAATGATATTTCGAGAGCAAACAATTAGCAAAGAATTCTAGTGCAAAGAAAATAAGTGTTATCGATGAATTATCAAAAATTTGTCCTTGAGGGTCGCTAGAGTCCTCGGGGGGTAGAAATTTTGAAAAATAATAATGCTACGGGGTTGAGTCATTGATATTTCGAGAGCAAATAATTGGCAAAGAATTCTAGTGCAAAGAAAAAAAGCGATATCGATGAATTATCAAAAATTTGTCTTTGAGGGTGGCTAGAGTCCTCGGGGGGTTGAAATTTTGAAAATTAATCATGCTACGGGGTTTAGTCAATGATGTTTCGAGAGCAAACAATTAGCAAAGAATTCTAGTGCAAAGAAAATAGGCGATATCGATGAATTATCAAAAATTTGTCCTTGAGGGTCGCTAGAGTCCTCGGGGGGGTGGAAATTTTGAAAAATAATAATGCTACGGGGTTGAGTCAATGATATTTCGAGAGCAAACAATTGGCAAAGAATTCTAGTGCAAAGAAAAAAAAGCGATATCGATGAATTATCAAAAATTTGTCTTTGAGGGTGGCTAGAGTCCTCGGGGGGTTGAAATTTTGAAAAATAACAATGCTACGGCGTTCAGTCAATGATATTTCGAGAGCAAACAATTAGCAAAGAATTCTAGTGCAAAGAAAATAAGTGTTATCGATGAATTATCAAAAATTTGTCCTTGAGGGTCGCTAGAGTCCTCGGGGGGTGGAAATTTCGAAAAATAATAATGCTACGGGGTTGAGTCATCGATATTTCGAGAGCAAACAATTGGCAAAGAATTCTAGTGCAAAGAAAAAAAAGCGATATCGATGAATTATCAAAAATTTGTCTTTGAGGGTGGCTAGAGTCCTCGGGGGGTTGAAATTTTGAAAATTAATCATGCTACGGAGTTCAGTCAATGATATTTCGAGAGCAACCAATTAGCAAAGAATTCTAGTGCAAAGAAAATAGGCGATATCGATGAATTATCAAAAATTTGTCCTTGAGGGTCGCTAGAGTCCTCGGGGGGTGGAAATTTCGAAAAATAATAATGCTACGGGGTTTAGTCATTGATATTTCGAGAGCAAATAATTGGCAAAGAATTCTAGTGCAAAGAAAAAAAGCGATATCGATGAATTATCAAAAATTTGTCTTTGAGGGTGGCTAGAGTCCTCGGGGGGTTGAAATTTTGAAAATTAATCATGCTACGGGGTTTAGTCGATGATATTTCGAGAGCAAACAATTAGCAAAGAATTCTAGTGCAAAGAAAATAAGCGATATCGATGAATTATCAAAAATTTGTCCTTGAGGGTCGCTAGAGTCCTCGGGGGGTGGAGATTTCGAAAAATAATAATGCTACGGCGTTCAGTCAATGATATTTCGAGAGCAAACAATTAGCAAAGAATTCTAGTGCAAAGAAAATAAGTGTTATCGATGAATTATCAAAAATTTGTCCTTGAGGGTCGCTAGAGTCCTCGGGGGGTGGAAATTTTGAAAAATAATAATGCTACGGGGTTAAGTCAATGATATTTCGAGAGCAAACAATTGGCAAAGAATTCTAGTGCAAAGAAAAAAAAGCGATATCGATGAATTATCAAAAATTTGTCTTTGAGGGTGGCTAGAGTCCTCGGGGGGTTGAAATTTTAAAAATTAATCATGCTACGGGGTTCAGTCAATGATATTTCGAGAGCAACCAATTAGCGAAGAACTCTAGTGCAAAGAAAATAAGCGATATCGATGAATTATCAAAAATTTGACCTTGAGGGTCGCTAGAGTCCTCGGGGGGTGGAAATTTCGAAAAATAATAATGCTACGGGGTTCAGTCATTGATATTTCGAGAGCGAATAATTGGCAAAGAATTCTAGTGCAAAGAAAAAAAGCGATATCGATGAATTATCAAAAATTTGTCTTTGAGGGTGGCTAGAGTCCTCGGGGGGTTTAAATTTTGAAAATTAATCATGCTACGGGGTTTAGTCGATGATATTTCGAGAGCAAACAATTAGCGAAGAATTCTAGTGCAAAGAAAATAAGCGATATCGATGAATTATCAAAAATTTGTCCTTGAGGGTCGCTAGAGTCCTCGGGGGGTGGAGATTTCGAAAAATAATAATGCTACGGCGTTCAGTCAATGATATTTCGAGAGCAAACAATTAGCAAAGAATTCTAGTGCAAAGAAAATAAGTGTTATCGATGAATTATCAAAAATTTGTCCTTGAGGGTCGCTAGAGTCCTCGGGGGGTGGAAATTTTGAAAAATAATAATGCTACGGGGTTGAGTCAATGATATTTCGAGAGCAAACAATTGGCAAAGAATTCTAGTGCAAAGAAAAAAAAGCGATATCGATGAATTATCAAAAATTTGTCTTTGAGGGTGGCTAGAGTCCTCGGGGGGTTGAAATTTTAAAAATTAATCATGCTACGGGGTTCAGTCAATGATATTTCGAGAGCAACCAATTAGCGAAGAACTCTAGTGCAAAGAAAATAAGCGATATCGATGACTTATCAAACATTTGACCTTGAGGGTCGCTAGAGTCCTCGGGGGGTGGAAATTTCGAAAAATAATAATGCTACGGGGTTCAATCAATGATATTTCGAGAGCGAACAATTGGCAAAGAATTCTAGTGCAAAGAAAAAAAGCGATATCGATGAATTATCGAAAAATTTGTCTTTGAGGGTGGCTAGAGTCCTCGGGGGGTTGAAATTTTGAAAATTAATCATGCTACGGGGTTTAGTCAATGATATTTCGAGAGCAAACAATTTGCAAAGAATTCTAGTGCAAAGAAAATAAGCAATATCGATGAATTATCAAAAATTTGTCTTTGAGGGTGGCTAGAGTCCTCGGGGGGTGGAAATTTCGAAAAATAATAATGCTACGGGGTTCAGTCAATGATATTTCGAGAGCAACCAATTAGCGAAGAATTCTAGTGCAAAGAAAATAAGCAATATCGATGAATTATCAAAAATTTGTCCTTGAGGGTCGCTAGAGTCCTCGGGGGGTGGAAATTTCGAAAAATAATAATGCTACGGGGTTTAGTCAATGATATTTCGAGAGCAAACAATTGGCAAAGAATTCTAGTGCAAAGAAAAAAAAGCGATATCGATGAATTATCAAAAATTTGTCCTTGAGGGTCGCTAGAGTCTTCGGGGGGTGGAAATTTTGAAAATTAATCATGCTACGGGGTTTAGTCAATGATATTTCGAGAGCAAACAATTAGCAAAGAATTCTAGTGCAAAGAAAATAAGCGATATCGATGAATTATCAAAAATTTGTCCTTGAGGGTCGCTAGAGTCCTCGGGGGGTGGAGATTTCGAAAAATAATAATGCTACGGCGTTCAGTCAATGATATTTCGAGAGCAAACAATTAGCAAAGAATTCTAGTGCAAAGAAAATAAGTGTTATCGATGAATTATCAAAAATTTGTCCTTGAGGGTGGCTAGAGTCCTCGGGGGGTTGAAATTTTGAAAATTAATCATGCTCCGGGGTTAAGTCAATGATATTTCGAGAGCAAACAATTGGCAAAGAATTCTAGTGCAAAGAAAAAAAAGCGATATCGATGAATTATCAAAAATTTGTCTTTGAGGGTGGCTAGAGTCCTCGGGGGGTTGAAATTTTGAAAATTAATCATGCTACGGGGTTCAGTCAATGATATTTCGAGAGCAACCAATTAGCGAAGAACTCTAGTGCAAAGAAAATAAGCGATATCGATGAATTATCAAAAATTTGTCCTTGAGGGTCGCTAGAGTCCTCGGGGGGTGGAAATTTTGAAAAACAATAATGCTACGGGGTTCAGTCAATGATATTCCGAGAGCAAACAATTGGCAAAGAATTCTAGTGCAAAGAAAAAAAGCGATATCGATGAATTATCAAAAATTTGTCTTTGAGGGTGGCTAGAGTCCTCGGGGGGTTGAAATTTTGAAAATTAATCATGCTACGGGGTTCAGTCAATGATATTTCGAGAGCAACCAATTAGCAAAGAATTCTAGTGCAAAGAAAATAGGCGATATCGATGAATTATCAAAAATTTGTCCTTGAGGGTCGCTAGAGTCCTCGGGGGGTGGAAATTTCGAAAAATAATAATGCTACGGGGTTCAGTCATTGATATTTCGAGAGCAAATAATTGGCAAAGAATTCTAGTGCAAAGAAAAAAAGCGATATCGATGAATTATCAAAAATTTGTCTTTGAGGGTGGCTAGAGTCCTCGGGGGGTTGAAATTTTGAAAATTAATCATGCTACGGGGTTTAGCCAATGATATTTCGAGAGCAAACAATTAGCGAAGAACTCTAGTGCAAAGAAAATAAGCGATATCGATGAATTATCAAAAATTTGTCCTTGAGGGTCGCTAGAGTCCTCGGGGGGTGGAAATTTCGAAAAATAATAATGCTACGGGGTTCAGTCAATGATATTTCGAGAGCAAACAATTGGCAAAGAATTCTAGTGCAAAGAAAAAAAGCGATATCGATGAATTATCAAAAATTTGTCTTTGAGGGTGGCTAGAGTCCTCGGGGGGTTGAAATTTTGAAAATTAATCATGCTACGGGGTTCAGTCAATGATATTTCGAGAGCAACCAATTAGCAAAGAATTCTAGTGCAAAGAAAATAGGCGATATCGATGAATTATCAAAAATTTGTCCTTGAGGGTCGCTAGAGTCCTCGGGGGGTTGAAATTTTGAAAATTAATCATGCTACGGGGTTCAGTCAATGATATTTCGAGAGCAACCAATTAGCGAAGAACTCTAGTGCAAAGAAAATAAGCGATATCGATGAATTATCAAAAATTTGTGCTTGAGGGTCGCTAGAGTCCTCGGGGGGTGGAAATTTCGAAAAATAATAGTGCTACGGGGTTCAGTCAATAATATTTCGAGAGCAAACAATTGGCAAAGAATTCTAGTGCAAAGAAAAAAAGCGATAGCGATGAATTATCAAAAATTTGTCTTTGAGGGTGGCTAGAGTCCTCGGGGGGTTGAAATTTTGAAAATTAATCATGCTACGGGGTTTTGTCAATGATATTTCGAGAGCAAACAATTGGCAAAGAATTCTAGTGCAAAGAAAAAAAAGCGATATCGATGAATTATCAAAAATTTGTCCTTGAGGGTCGCTAGAGTCCTCGGGGGGTGGAAATTTCGAAAAATAATAATGCTACGGGGTTCAGTCAATGATATTTCGAGAGCAACCAATTAGCGAAGAATTCTAGTGCAAAGAAAATAAGCAATATCGATGAATTATCAAAAATTTGTCCTTGAGGGTCGCTAGAGTCCTCGGGGGGTTGAAATTTCGAAAAATAATAATGTTTAGTCAATGATATTTCGAGAGCAAACAATTGGCAAAGAATTCTAGTGCAAAGAAAAAAAAGCGATATCGATGAATTATCAAAAATTTGTCCTTGATGGTCGCTAGAGTCCTCGGGGGGTGGAAATTTCGAAAAATAATAATGCTACGGGGTTCAGTCAATGATATTTCGAGAGCAAACAATTGGCGAAGAATTCTAGTGCAAAGAAAATAAGTGTTATCGATGAATTATCAAAAATTCGTCCTTGAGGGTCGCTAGAGTCCTCGGGGGGTGGAAATTTTGAAAAATAATAATGCTACGGGGTTGAGTCAATGATATTTCGAGAGCAAACAATTGGCAAAGAATTCTAGTGCAAAGAAAAAAAAGCGATATCGATGAATTATCAAAAATTTGTCTTTGAGGGTGGCTAGAGTCCTCGGGTGGTTGAAATTTTGAAAATTAATCATGCTACGGGGTCTAGTCAATGATATTTCGAGAGCAAACAATTAGCAAAGAATTCTAGTGCAAAGAAAATAAGCAATATCGATGAATTATCAAAAATTTGTCTTTGAGGGTGGCTAGAGTCCTCGGGGGGTGGAAATTTCGAAAAATAATAATGCTACGGGGTTCAGTCAATAATATTTCGAGAGCAACCAATTAGCGAAGAATTCTAGTGCAAAGAAAATAAGCGATATCGATGAATTATCAAAAATTTGTCCTTGAGGGTCGCTAGAGTCCTCGGGGGGTGGAGATTTCGAAAAATAATAATGCTACGGCGTTCAGTCAATGATATTTCGAGAGCAAACAATTAGCAAAGAATTCTAGTGCAAAGAAAATAAGTGTTATCGATGAATTATCAAAAATTTGTCCTTGAGGGTCGCTAGAGTCCTCGGGGGGTGGAAATTTTGAAAAATAATAATGCTACGGGGTTGAGTCAATGATATTTCGAGAGCAAACATTCGGCAAAGAATTCTAGTGCAAAGAAAAAAAAGCGATATCGATGAATTATCAAAAATTTGTCTTTGAGGGTGGCTAGAGTCCTCGGGGGGTTGAAATTTTGAAAATTAATCAGGCTACGGGGTTCAGTCAATGATATTTCGGAAGCAACCAATTAGCACTGAATTCTAGTGCAAAGAAAATAGGCGATATCGATGAATTATCAAAAATTTGTCCTTGAGGGTCGCTAGAGTCCTCGGGGGGTGGAAATTTCGAAAAATAATAATGCTACGGGGTTCAGTCATTGATATTTCGAGAGCAAATAATTGGCAAAGAATTCTAGTGCAAAGAAAAAAAGCGATATCGATGAATTATCAAAAATTTGTCTTTGAGGGTGGCTAGAGTCCTCGGGGGGTTGAAATTTTGAAAATTAATCATGCTACGGGGTTTAGTCGATGATTTTTCGAGAGCAAACAATTAGCAAAGAATTCTAGTGCAAAGAAAATAAGCGATATCGATGAATTATCAAAAATTTGTCCTTGAGGTTCGCTAGAGTCCTCGGGGGGTGGAGATTTCGAAAAATAATAATGCTACGGCGTTCAGTCAATGATATTTCGAGAGCAAACAATTAGCAAAGAATTCTAGTGCAAAGAAAATAAGTGTTATCGATGAATTATCAAAAATTTGTCCTTGAGGGTCGCTAGAGTCCTCGGGGGGTGGAAATTTTGAAAAATAATAATGCTACGGGGTTGAGTCAATGATATTTCGAGAGCAAACAATTGGCAAAGAATTTTAGTGCAAAGAAAAAAAAAGCGATATCGATGAATTATCAAAAATTTGTCTTTGAGGGTGGCTAGAGTCCTCGGGGGGTTGAAATTTTGAAAATTAATCATGCTACGGGGTTTAGTCGATGATATTTCGAGAGCAAACAATTAGCGAAGAACTCTAGTGCAAAGAAAATAAGCGATATCGATGAATTATCAAAAATTTGTCCTTGAGGGTCGCTAGAGTCCTCGGGGGGTGAAGATTTCGAAAAATAATAATGCTACGGCGTTCAGTCAATGATATTTCGAGAGCAAACAATTAGCAAAGAATTCTAGTGCAAAGAAAATAAGTGTTATCGATGAATTATCGAAAAATTTGTCTTTGAGGGTGGCTAGAGTCCTCGGGGGGTTGAAATTTTGAAAAATAATAATGCTACGGGGTTGAGTCAATGATATTTCGAGAGCAAACAATTGGCAAAGAATTCTAGTGCAAAGAAAAAAAAGCGATATCGATGAATTATCAAAAATTTGTCTTTGAGGGTGGCTAGAGTCCTCGGGGGGTTGAAATTTTAAAAATTAATCATGCTACGGGGTTCAGTCAATGATATTTCGAGAGCAACCAATTAGCGAAGAACTCTAGTGCAAAGAAAATAAGCGATATCGATGAATTATCAAAAATTTGACCTTGAGGGTCGCTAGAGTCCTCGGGGGGTGGAAATTTCGAAAAATAATAATGCTACGGGGTTCAGTCATTGATATTTCGAGAGCGAATAATTGGCAAAGAATTCTAGTGCAAAGAAAAAAAGCGATATCGATGAATTATCAAAAATTTGTCTTTGAGGGTGGCTAGAGTCCTCGGGGGGTTGAAATTTTGAAAATTAATCATGCTACGGGGTTTAGTCGATGATATTTCGAGAGCAAACAATTAGCAAAGAATTCTAGTGCAAAGAAAATAAGCGATATCGATGAATTATCAAAAATTTGTCCTTGAGGGTCGCTAGAGTCCTCGGGGGGTGGAGATTTCGAAAAATAATAATGCTACGGCGTTCAGTCAATGATATTTCGAGAGCAAACAATTAGCAAAGAATTCTAGTGCAAAGAAAATAAGTGTTATCGATGAATTATCAAAAATTTGTCCTTGAGGGTCGCTAGAGTCCTCGGGGGGTGGAAATTTTGAAAAATAATAATGCTACGGGGTTCAGTCATTGATATTTCGAGAGCAAATAATTGGCAAAGAATTCTAGTGCAAAGAAAAAAAGCGATATCGATGAATTATCAAAAATTTGTCTTTGAGGGTGGCTAGAGTCCTCGGGGGGTTGAAATTTTGAAAATTAATCATGCTACGGGGTTTAGTCGATGATTTTTCGAGAGCAAACAATTAGCAAAGAATTCTAGTGCAAAGAAAATAAGCGATATCGATGAATTATCAAAAATTTGTCCTTGAGGTTCGCTAGAGTCCTCGGGGGGTGGAGATTTCGAAAAATAATAATGCTACGGCGTTCAGTCAATGATATTTCGAGAGCAAACAATTAGCAAAGAATTCTAGTGCAAAGAAAATAAGTGTTATCGATGAATTATCAAAAATTTGTCCTTGAGGGTCGCTAGAGTCCTCGGGGGGTGGAAATTTTGAAAAATAATAATGCTACGGGGTTGAGTCAATGATATTTCGAGAGCAAACAATTGGCAAAGAATTTTAGTGCAAAGAAAAAAAAAGCGATATCGATGAATTATCAAAAATTTGTCTTTGAGGGTGGCTAGAGTCCTCGGGGGGTTGAAATTTTGAAAATTAATCATGCTACGGGGTTTAGTCGATGATATTTCGAGAGCAAACAATTAGCGAAGAACTCTAGTGCAAAGAAAATAAGCGATATCGATGAATTATCAAAAATTTGTCCTTGAGGGTCGCTAGAGTCCTCGGGGGGTGGAGATTTCGAAAAATAATAATGCTACGGCGTTCAGTCAATGATATTTCGAGAGCAAACAATTAGCAAAGAATTCTAGTGCAAAGAAAATAAGTGTTATCGATGAATTATCGAAAAATTTGTCTTTGAGGGTGGCTAGAGTCCTCGGGGGGTTGAAATTTTGAAAAATAATAATGCTACGGGGTTGAGTCAATGATATTTCGAGAGCAAACAATTGGCAAAGAATTCTAGTGCAAAGAAAAAAAAGCGATATCGATGAATTATCAAAAATTTGTCTTTGAGGGTGGCTAGAGTCCTCGGGGGGTTGAAATTTTAAAAATTAATCATGCTACGGGGTTCAGTCAATGATATTTCGAGAGCAACCAATTAGCGAAGAACTCTAGTGCAAAGAAAATAAGCGATATCGATGAATTATCAAAAATTTGACCTTGAGGGTCGCTAGAGTCCTCGGGGGGTGGAAATTTCGAAAAATAATAATGCTACGGGGTTCAGTCATTGATATTTCGAGAGCGAATAATTGGCAAAGAATTCTAGTGCAAAGAAAAAAAGCGATATCGATGAATTATCAAAAATTTGTCTTTGAGGGTGGCTAGAGTCCTCGGGGGGTTGAAATTTTGAAAATTAATCATGCTACGGGGTTTAGTCGATGATATTTCGAGAGCAAACAATTAGCAAAGAATTCTAGTGCAAAGAAAATAAGCGATATCGATGAATTATCAAAAATTTGTCCTTGAGGGTCGCTAGAGTCCTCGGGGGGTGGAGATTTCGAAAAATAATAATGCTACGGCGTTCAGTCAATGATATTTCGAGAGCAAACAATTAGCAAAGAATTCTAGTGCAAAGAAAATAAGTGTTATCGATGAATTATCAAAAATTTGTCCTTGAGGGTCGCTAGAGTCCTCGGGGGGTGGAAATTTTGAAAAATAATAATGCTACGGGGTTGAGTCAATGATATTTCGAGAGCAAACAATTGGCAAAGAATTCTAGTGCAAAGAAAAAAAAGCGATATCGATGAATTATCAAAAATTTGTCTTTGAGGGTGGCTAGAGTCCTCGGGGGGTTGAAATTTTAAAAATTAATCATGCTACGGGGTTCAGTCAATGATATTTCGAGAGCAACCAATTAGCGAAGAACTCTAGTGCAAAGAAAATAAGCGATATCGATGACTTATCAAACATTTGACCTTGAGGGTCGCTAGAGTCCTCGGGGGGTGGAAATTTCGAAAAATAATAATGCTACGGGGTTCAATCAATGATATTTCGAGAGCGAACAATTGGCAAAGAATTCTAGTGCAAAGAAAAAAAGCGATATCGATGAATTATCGAAAAATTTGTCTTTGAGGGTGGCTAGAGTCCTCGGGGGGTTGAAATTTTGAAAATTAATCATGCTACGGGGTTTAGTCAATGATATTTCGAGAGCAAACAATTTGTAAAGAATTCTAGTGCAAAGAAAATAAGCAATATCGATGAATTATCAAAAATTTGTCTTTGAGGGTGGCTAGAGTCCTCGGGGGGTGGAAATATCGAAAAATAATAATGCTACGGGGTTCAGTCAATGATATTTCGAGAGCAACCAATTAGCGAAGAATTCTAGTGCAAAGAAAATAAGCAATATCGATGAATTATCAAAAATTTGTCCTTGAGGGTCGCTAGAGTCCTCGGGGGGTGGAAATTTCGAAAAATAATAATGCTACGGGGTTTAGTCAATGATATTTCGAGAGCAAACAATTGGCAAAGAATTCTAGTGCAAAGAAAAAAAAGCGATATCGATGAATTATCAAAAATTTGTCCTTGAGGGTCGCTAGAGTCCTCGGGGGGTGGAAATTTTGAAAATAAAATAAATTTAAAAAATTTAAAAAAACTCCCGGCTGGAGTAAAAATCGAACATAAAAAACGTAATCTGATAGAAAGCATGAATAAAATTCATGAATCTAAAAAGTATACAACAAAAAAGGATGAAATAATTCAAGAAGTCATCTTAGTTTATTCATAGTTTGAATTATGATCGTTCGTTTGTATGAGTTCAATTTTTTGAATCGTGGTAATTTCCTCACTGCCCTCAATTCAGTCGGGAGACGTCATTCATTAAACATAAGTCGGAGGACGTTTTCTTTCGTATCGTCGAACATCTAAATCCAGATCGTCTTCATGTTTAATCAATGGCGTCTTCTTTGCACTGTTAAACATCTATATCCTATATCATATTTATGTTTAATGAATGACGTCTCCCGACTGAATTGAGGGCAGTGAGGAAATTACCACGATTCAAAAAATTGAACTCATACAAACGAACGATCATAATTCAAACTATGAATAAACTAAGATGACTTCTTGAATTATTTCATCCTTTTTTGTTGTATACTTTTTAGATTCATGAATTTTATTCATGCTTTGTATCAGATTACGTTTTTTATGTTCGATTTTTACTCCAGCCGGGAGTTTTTTTAAATTTTTTAAATTTATTTTATTTCATACTTTTTAAAGATAATTCGATATAATTTTCTCCACGTCCGCCAATGATTGGAATCATTTAGCTCGAACAAGACGTCCACGTCACAAAACAATTTTTCCTACTAGTGTCATAATGTACTATTGTTTATCGATTCAATATCGTAAAACGTGACCACTGTATGGAAATTTGATGTGACAAGACTTTAAAAGTATCGACTAGCTGCGGCACATGCTGGTTGTCCTTGGGCGCAGTTGAGTACAGTCTCAGCAAAATGTCACCGCATCATGTGATTGTTCAGCGCGGCTCCATGTAGCCATGACAAATTGTCAGCCCATAGTGGAGTCTTGAGGGCGGCTTAATAGAGCCTTGACCAAATCTCAGTGCATTATGGAGATTTTAAGCGTGGCTCTATGTAGCCTAGACCAAATTTCTGTTCATTGTACAGTTTTTTGAGCCCGGCTTGACGTAGCCTTGACCAGATGTCAGCGCATTCCGCTCGTCCTTTCCAGTCATTACAAGTTTTGAATATGTCTTAAGCGAGTGAACATTGAATGAATGCTGCTTCGACGAGTGATCGTTGAATGAATGCTGCTTCGAAAAGGACCTGACTCATATAGGAAAAACAATGAAAACAAATATACATATTGTGCATTCTGACAAATCGCTTTGTCTAAAAGTTTTGTCGGTTGGAGGATAAAGTAAAAAATTAAATCCGACAACAATTTTTTTCTTTCAAATTGCCAATTCCACCGAGGTAGACAATATCACTGGGCATAACCACATCGTCTAGCTAAACATCGATATTCACGTTTTTCACAATCCTGATAACATTATCATACGTTGAATAAAAAATAATGAACTCATTACACAATTTCGTTCGTACGTGAAATCAGTTGATAATCATAAATAAAACAAAATCACCGGGCATAACCACGTCATCCGACCTAACCTCCACATTCACAAATATCTTAATTTCGCGCCCAAATACAAGTATCCAGAATTATTAATCCGACGTGATTGATGAAATCAGCAGTAGATCAATCCTGCTAACATTATTCAACGTTAAATAAAAAATGCACTCATGAAAAAAATATCGTTCGTACGTGAAATCAATCAATAAAATAAAGTTATTGGAACCACCGCTTAGATCCGTTAGATCCGCCCCTGTCGTCAAAGCGGACGACTCGACATCGGAATGAAGTTAGGCTATGAAGAACGATGCGAGTATTGCCTAGCCAATCAGCGGGCTCGCTGGAGCTCTACTGTGGCCAGCATCGATATGGAAATTTCGAAAGAACGCGTTTTTTTAACATCAATTATCTTTACGAGTTCACATCCGATCATAAATATTATGATTCATAAAACATCTGTGTGGTCAACGGAACCGATGTGCAAATATTCGTTTGTAGAAGATTAGTCGTTTGAGCAAACATTCGTGAATTAGGAATCGCTGTTTCGCGGGAACACGACGAAACACATAACTCCCGTTTTCAGCCGGGAGTTAATTAATCATGCTACGGGGTTTAGTCAATGATATTTCGAGAGCAAACAATTAGCAAAGAATTCTAGTGCAAAGAAAATAAGCGATATCGATGAATTATCAAAAATTTGTCCTTGAGGGTCGCTAGAGTCCTCGGGGGGTGGAGATTTCGAAAAATAATAATGCTACGGCGTTCAGTCAATGATATTTCGAGAGCAAACAATTAGCAAAGAATTCTAGTGCAAAGAAAATAAGTGTTATCGATGAATTATCAAAAATTTGTCCTTGAGGGTGGCTAGAGTCCTCGGGGGGTTGAAATTTTGAAAATTAATCATGCTACGGGGTTAAGTCAATGATATTTCGAGAGCAAACAATTGGCAAAGAATTCTAGTGCAAAGAAAAAAAAGCGATATCGATGAATTATCAAAAATTTGTCTTTGAGGGTGGCTAGAGTCCTCGGGGGGTTGAAATTTTGAAAATTAATCATGCTACGGGGTACAGTCAATGATATTTCGAGAGCAACCAATTAGCGAAGAACTCTAGTGCAAAGAAAATAAGCGATATCGATGAATTATCAAAAATTTGTCCTTGAGGGTCGCTAGAGTCCTCGGGGGGTGGAAATTTCGAAAAACAATAATGCTACGGGGTTCAGTCAATGATATTTCGAGAGCAAACAATTGGCAAAGAATTCTAGTGCAAAGAAAAAAAGCGATATCGATGAATTATCAAAAATTTGTCTTTGAGGGTGGCTAGAGTCCTCGGGGGGTTGAAATTTTGAAAATTAATCATGCTACGGGGTTCAGTCAATGATATTTCGAGAGCAACCAATTAGCAAAGAATTCTAGTGCAAAGAAAATAGGCGATATCGATGAATTATCAAAAATTTGTCCTTGAGGGTCGCTAGAGTCCTCGGGGGGTGGAAATTTCGAAAAATAATAATGCTACGGGGTTCAGTCATTGATATTTCGAGAGCAAATAATTGGCAAAGAATTCTAGTGCAAAGAAAAAAAGCGATATCGATGAATTATCAAAAATTTGTCTTTGAGGGTGGCTAGAGTCCTCGGGGGGTTGAAATTTTGAAAATTAATCATGCTACGGGGTTTAGCCAATGATATTTCGAGAGCAAACAATTAGCGAAGAACTCTAGTGCAAAGAAAATAAGCGATATCGATGAATTATCAAAAATTTGTCCTTGAGGGTCGCTAGAGTCCTCGGGGGGTGGAAATTTCGAAAAATAATAATGCTACGGGGTTCAGTCAATGATATTTCGAGAGCAAACAATTGGCAAAGAATTCTAGTGCAAAGAAAAAAAGCGATATCGATGAATTATCAAAAATTTGTCTTTGAGGGTGGCTAGAATCCTCGGGGGGTTGAAATTTTGAAAATTAATCATGCTACGGGGTTCAGTCAATGATATTTCGAGAGCAACCAATTAGCAAAGAATTCTAGTGCAAAGAAAATAGGCGATATCGATGAATTATCAAAAATTTGTCCTTGAGGGTCGCTAGAGTCCTCGGGGGGTTGAAATTTTGAAAATTAATCATGCTACGGGGTTCAGTCAATGATATTTCGAGAGCAACCAATTAGCGAAGAACTCTAGTGCAAAGAAAATAAGCGATATCGATGAATTATCAAAAATTTGTCCTTGAGGGTCGCTAGAGTCCTCGGGGGGTGGAAATTTCGAAAAATAATAATGCTACGGGGTTCAGTCAATAATATTTCGAGAGCAAACAATTGGCAAAGAATTCTAGTGCAAAGAAAAAAAGCGATAGCGATGAATTATCAAAAATTTGTCTTTGAGGGTGGCTAGAGTCCTCGGGGGGTTGAAATTTTGAAAATTAATCATGCTACGGGGTTTTGTCAATGATATTTCGAGAGCAAACAATTGGCAAAGAATTCTAGTGCAAAGAAAAAAAAGCGATATCGATGAATTATCAAAAATTTGTCCTTGAGGGTCGCTAGAGTCCTCGGGGGGTGGAAATTTCGAAAAATAATAATGCTACGGGGTTCAGTCAATGATATTTCGAGAGCAACCAATTAGCGAAGAATTCTAGTGCAAAGAAAATAAGCAATATCGATGAATTATCAAAAATTTGTCCTTGAGGGTCGCTAGAGTCCTCGGGGGGTTGAAATTTCGGAAAATAATAATGTTTAGTCAATGATATTTCGAGAGCAAACAATTGGCAAAGAATTCTAGTGCAAAGAAAAAAAAGCGATATCGATGAATTATCAAAAATTTGTCCTTGAGGGTCGCTAGAGTCCTCGGGGGGTGGAAATTTCGAAAAATAATAATGCTACGGGGTTCAGTCAATGATATTTCGAGAGCAAACAATTGGCAAAGAATTCTAGTGCAAAGAAAATAAGTGTTATCGATGAATTATCAAAAATTCGTCCTTGAGGGTCGCTAGAGTCCTCGGGGGGTGGAAATTTTGAAAAATAATAATGCTACGGGGTTGAGTTAATGATATTTCGAGAGCAAACAATTGGCAAAGAATTCTAGTGCAAAGAAAAAAAAGCGATATCGATGAATTATCAAAAATTTGTCTTTGAGGGTGGCTAGAGTCCTCGGGTGGTTGAAATTTTGAAAATTAATCATGCTACGGGGTTTAGTCAATGATATTTCGAGAGCAAACAATTAGCAAAGAATTCTAGTGCAAAGAAAATAAGCAATATCGATGAATTATCAAAAATTTGTCTTTGAGGGTGGCTAGAGTCCTCGGGGGGTGGAAATTTCGAAAAATAATAATGCTACGGGGTTCAGTCAATGATATTTCGAGAGCAACCAATAAGCGAAGAATTCTAGTGCAAAGAAAATAAGCGATATCGATGAATTATCAAAAATTTGTCCTTGAGGGTCGCTAGAGTCCTCGGGGGGTGGAGATTTCGAAAAATAATAATGCTACGGCGTTCAGTCAATGATATTTCGAGAGCAAACAATTAGCAAAGAATTCTAGTGCAAAGAAAATAAGTGTTATCGATGAATTATCAAAAATTTGTCCTTGAGGGTGGCTAGAGTCCTCGGGGGGTTGAAATTTTGAAAATTAATCATGCTACGGGGTTAAGTCAATGATATTTCGAGAGCAAACAATTGGCAAAGAATTCTAGTGCAAAGAAAAAAAAGCGATATCGATGAATTATCAAAAATTTGTCTTTGAGGGTGGCTAGAGTCCTCGGGGGGTTGAAATTTTGAAAATTAATCATGCTACGGGGTTCAGTCAATGATATTTCGAGAGCAACCAATTAGCGAAGAACTCTAGTGCAAAGAAAATAAGCGATATCGATGAATTATCAAAAATTTGTCCTTGAGGGTCGCTAGAGTCCTCGGGGGGTGGAAATTTCGAAAAACAATAATGCTACGGGGTTCAGTCAATGATATTTCGAGAGCAAACAATTGGCAAAGAATTCTAGTGCAAAGAAAAAAAGCGATATCGATGAATTATCAAAAATTTGTCTTTGAGGGTGGCTAGAGTCCTCGGGGGGTTGAAATTTTGAAAATTAATCATGCTACGGGGTTCAGTCAATGATATTTCGAGAGCAACCAATTAGCAAAGAATTCTAGTGCAAAGAAAATAGGCGATATCGATGAATTATCAAAAATTTGTCCTTGAGGGTCGCTAGAGTCCTCGGGGGGTGGAAATTTCGAAAAATAATAATGCTACGGGGTTCAGTCATTGATATTTCGAGAGCAAATAATTGGCAAAGAATTCTAGTGCAAAGAAAAAAAGCGATATCGATGAATTATCAAAAATTTGTCTTTGAGGGTGGCTAGAGTCCTCGGGGGGTTGAAATTTTGAAAATTAATCATGCTACGGGGTTTAGCCAATGATATTTCGAGAGCAAACAATTAGCGAAGAACTCTAGTGCAAAGAAAATAAGCGATATCGATGAATTATCAAAAATTTGTCCTTGAGGGTCGCTAGAGTCCTCGGGGGGTGGAAATTTCGAAAAATAATAATGCTACGGGGTTCAGTCAATGATATTTCGAGAGCAAACAATTGGCAAAGAATTCTAGTGCAAAGAAAAAAAGCGATATCGATGAATTATCAAAAATTTGTCTTTGAGGGTGGCTAGAATCCTCGGGGGGTTGAAATTTTGAAAATTAATCATGCTACGGGGTTCAGTCAATGATATTTCGAGAGCAACCAATTAGCAAAGAATTCTAGTGCAAAGAAAATAGGCGATATCGATGAATTATCAAAAATTTGTCCTTGAGGGTCGCTAGAGTCCTCGGGGGGTTGAAATTTTGAAAATTAATCATGCTACGGGGTTCAGTCAATGATATTTCGAGAGCAACCAATTAGCGAAGAACTCTAGTGCAAAGAAAATAAGCGATATCGATGAATTATCAAAAATTTGTCCTTGAGGGTCGCTAGAGTCCTCGGGGGGTGGAAATTTCGAAAAATAATAATGCTACGGGGTTCAGTCAATAATATTTCGAGAGCAAACAATTGGCAAAGAATTCTAGTGCAAAGAAAAAAAGCGATAGCGATGAATTATCAAAAATTTGTCTTTGAGGGTGGCTAGAGTCCTCGGGGGGTTGAAATTTTGAAAATTAATCATGCTACGGGGTTTTGTCAATGATATTTCGAGAGCAAACAATTGGCAAAGAATTCTAGTGCAAAGAAAAAAAAGCGATATCGATGAATTATCAAAAATTTGTCCTTGAGGGTCGCTAGAGTCCTCGGGGGGTGGAAATTTCGAAAAATAATAATGCTACGGGGTTCAGTCAATAATATTTCGAGAGCAACCAATTAGCGAAGAATTCTAGTGCAAAGAAAATAAGCAATATCGATGAATTATCAAAAATTTGTCCTTGAGGGTCGCTAGAGTCCTCGGGGGGTTGAAATTTCGGAAAATAATAATGTTTAGTCAATGATATTTCGAGAGCAAACAATTGGCAAAGAATTCTAGTGCAAAGAAAAAAAAGCGATATCGATGAATTATCAAAAATTTGTCCTTGAGGGTCGCTAGAGTCCTCGGGGGGTGGAAATTTCGAAAAATAATAATGCTACGGGGTTCAGTCAATGATATTTCGAGAGCAAACAATTGGCAAAGAATTCTAGTGCAAAGAAAATAAGTGTTATCGATGAATTATCAAAAATTCGTCCTTGAGGGTCGCTAGAGTCCTCGGGGGGTGGAAATTTTGAAAAATAATAATGCTACGGGGTTGAGTCAATGATATTTCGAGAGCAAACAATTGGCAAAGAATTCTAGTGCAAAGAAAAAAAAGCGATATCGATGAATTATCAAAAATTTGTCTTTGAGGGTGGCTAGAGTCCTCGGGTGGTTGAAATTTTGAAAATTAATCATGCTACGGGGTTTAGTCAATGATATTTCGAGAGCAAACAATTAGCAAAGAATTCTAGTGCAAAGAAAATAAGCAATATCGATGAATTATCAAAAATTTGTCTTTGAGGGTGGCTAGAGTCCTCGGGGGGTGGAAATTTCGAAAAATAATAATGCTACGGGGTTCAGTCAATGATATTTCGAGAGCAACCAATAAGCGAAGAATTCTAGTGCAAAGAAAATAAGCGATATCGATGAATTATCAAAAATTTGTCCTTGAGGGTCGCTAGAGTCCTCGGGGGGTGGAGATTTCGAAAAATAATAATGCTACGGCGTTCAGTCAATGATATTTCGAGAGCAAACAATTAGCAAAGAATTCTAGTGCAAAGAAAATAAGTGTTATCGATGAATTATCAAAAATTTGTCCTTGAGGGTTGCTAGAGTCCTCGGGGGGTGGAAATTTTGAAAAATAATAATGCTACGGGGTTGAGTCAATGATATTTCGAGAGCAAACATTCGGCAAAGAATTCTAGTGCAAAGAAAAAAAAGCGATATCGATGAATTATCAAAAATTTGTCTTTGAGGGTGGCTAGAGTCCTCGGGGGGTTGAAATTTTGAAAATTAATCATGCTACGGGGTTCAGTCAATGATATTTCGAAAGCAACCAATTAGCACTGAATTCTAGTGCAAAGAAAATAGGCGATATCGATGAATTATCAAAAATTTGTCCTTGAGGGTCGCTAGAGTCCTCGGGGGGTGGAAATTTCGAAAAATAATAATGCTACGGGGTTCAGTCATTGATATTTCGAGAGCAAATAATTGGCAAAGAATTCTAGTGCAAAGAAAAAAAGCGATATCGATGAATTATCAAAAATTTGTCTTTGAGGGTGGCTAGAGTCCTCGGGGGGTTGAAATTTTGAAAATTAATCATGCTACGGGGTTTAGTCGATGATATTTCGAGAGCAAACAATTAGCAAAGAATTCTAGTGCAAATCAAATAAGCGATATCGATGAATTATCAAAAATTTGTCCTTGAGGGTCGCTAGAGTCCTCGGGGGGTGGAGATTTCGAAAAATAATAATGCTACGGCGTTCAGTCAATGATATTTCGAGAGCAAACAATTAGCAAAGAATTCTAGTGCAAAGAAAATAAGTGTTATCGATGAATTATCAAAAATTTGTCCTTGAGGGTCGCTAGAGTCCTCGGGGGGTGGAAATTTTGAAAAATAATAATGCTACGGGGTTGAGTCAATGATATTTCGAGAGCAAACAATTGGCAAAGAATTCTAGTGCAAAGAAAAAAAAAGCGATATCGATGAATTATCAAAAATTTGTCTTTGAGGGTGGCTAGAGTCCTCGGGGGGTTGAAATTTTAAAAATTAATCATGCTACGGGGTTCAGTCAATGATATTTCGAGAGCAACCAATTAGCGAAGAACTCTAGTGCAAAGAAAATGAGCGATATCGATGAATTATAAAAAATTTGTCCTTGAGGGTCGCTAGAGTCCTCGGGGGGTGGAAATTTCGAAAAATAATAATGCTACGGGGTTCAATCAATGATATTTCGAGAGCAAACAATTGGCAAAGAATTCTAGTGCAAAGAAAAAAAAGCGATATCGATGAATTATCAAAAATTTGTCCTTGAGGGTGGCTAGAGTCCTCGGGGGGTTGAAATTTTGAAAATTAATCATGCTACGGGGTTAAGTCAATGATATTTCGAGAGCAAACAATTGGCAAAGAATTCTAGTGCAAAGAAAAAAAAGCGATATCGATGAATTATCAAAAATTTGTCTTTGAGGGTGGCTAGAGTCCTCGGGGGGTTGAAATTTTGAAAATTAATCATGCTACGGGGTTCAGTCAATGATATTTCGAGAGCAACCAATTAGCGAAGAACTCTAGTGCAAAGAAAATAAGCGATATCGATGAATTATCAAAAATTTGTCCTTGAGGGTCGCTAGAGTCCTCGGGGGGTGGAGATTTCGAAAAATAATAATGCTACGGCGTTCAGTCAATGATATTTCGAGAGCAAACAATTAGCAAAGAATTCTAGTGCAAAGAAAATAAGTGTTATCGATGAATTATCAAAAATTTGTCCTTGAGGGTGGCTAGAGTCCTCGGGGGGTTGAAATTTTGAAAATTAATCATGCTCCGGGGTTAAGTCAATGATATTTCGAGAGCAAACAATTGGCAAAGAATTCTAGTGCAAAGAAAAAAAAGCGATATCGATGAATTATCAAAAATTTGTCTTTGAGGGTGGCTAGAGTCCTCGGGGGGTTGAAATTTTGAAAATTAATCATGCTACGGGGTTCAGTCAATGATATTTCGAGAGCAACCAATTAGCGAAGAACTCTAGTGCAAAGAAAATAAGCGATATCGATGAATTATCAAAAATTTGTCCTTGAGGGTCGCTAGAGTCCTCGGGGGGTGGAAATTTCGAAAAACAATAATGCTACGGGGTTCAGTCAATGATATTTCGAGAGCAAACAATTGGCAAAGAATTCTAGTGCAAAGAAAAAAAGCGATATCGATGAATTATCAAAAATTTGTCTTTGAGGGTGGCTAGAGTCCTCGGGGGGTTGAAATTTTGAAAATTAATCATGCTACGGGGTTCAGTCAATGATATTTCGAGAGCAACCAATTAGCAAAGAATTCTAGTGCAAAGAAAATAGGCGATATCGATGAATTATCAAAAATTTGTCCTTGAGGGTCGCTAGAGTCCTCGGGGGGTTGAAATTTTGAAAATTAATCATGCTACGGGGTTCAGTCAATGATATTTCGAGAGCAACCAATTAGCGAAGAACTCTAGTGCAAAGAAAATAAGCGATATCGATGAATTATCAAAAATTTGTGCTTGAGGGTCGCTAGAGTCCTCGGGGGGTGGAAATTTCGAAAAATAATAATGCTACGGGGTTCAGTCAATAATATTTCGAGAGCAAACAATTGGCAAAGAATTCTAGTGCAAAGAAAAAAAGCGATAGCGATGAATTATCAAAAATTTGTCTTTGAGGGTGGCTAGAGTCCTCGGGGGGTTGAAATTTTGAAAATTAATCATGCTACGGGGTTTTGTCAATGATATTTCGAGAGCAAACAATTGGCAAAGAATTCTAGTGCAAAGAAAAAAAAGCGATATCGATGAATTATCAAAAATTTGTCCTTGAGGGTCGCTAGAGTCCTCGGGGGGTGGAAATTTCGAAAAATAATAATGCTACGGGGTTCAGTCAATGATATTTCGAGAGCAACCAATTAGCGAAGAATTCTAGTGCAAAGAAAATAAGCAATATCGATGAATTATCAAAAATTTGTCCTTGAGGGTCGCTAGAGTCCTCGGGGGGTTGAAATTTCGAAAAATAATAATGTTTAGTCAATGATATTTCGAGAGCAAACAATTGGCAAAGAATTCTAGTGCAAAGAAAAAAAAGCGATATCGATGAATTATCAAAAATTTGTCCTTGAGGGTCGCTAGAGTCCTCGGGGGGTGGAAATTTCGAAAAATAATAATGCTACGGGGTTCAGTCAATGATATTTCGAGAGCAAACAATTGGCAAAGAATTCTAGTGCAAAGAAAATAAGTGTTATCGATGAATTATCAAAAATTCGTCCTTGAGGGTCGCTAGAGTCCTCGGGGGGTGGAAATTTTGAAAAATAATAATGCTACGGGGTTGAGTCAATGATATTTCGAGAGCAAACAATTGGCAAAGAATTCTAGTGCAAAGAAAAAAAAGCGATATCGATGAATTATCAAAAATTTGTCTTTGAGGGTGGCTAGAGTCCTCGGGTGGTTGAAATTTTGAAAATTAATCATGCTACGGGGTTTAGTCAATGATATTTCGAGAGCAAACAATTAGCAAAGAATTCTAGTGCAAAGAAAATAAGCAATATCGATGAATTATCAAAAATTTGTCTTTGAGGGTGGCTAGAGTCCTCGGGGGGTGGAAATTTCGAAAAATAATAATGCTACGGGGTTCAGTCAATAATATTTCGAGAGCAACCAATTAGCGAAGAATTCTAGTGCAAAGAAAATAAGCGATATCGATGAATTATCAAAAATTTGTCCTTGAGGGTCGCTAGAGTCCTCGGGGGGTGGAGATTTCGAAAAATAATAATGCTACGGCGTTCAGTCAATGATATTTCGAGAGCAAACAATTAGCAAAGAATTCTAGTGCAAAGAAAATAAGTGTTATCGATGAATTATCAAAAATTTGTCCTTGAGGGTCGCTAGAGTCCTCGGGGGGTGGAAATTTTGAAAACTAATAATGCTACGGGGTTGAGTCAATGATATTTCGAGAGCAAACATTCGGCAAAGAATTCTAGTGCAAAGAAAAAAAAGCGATATCGATGAATTATCAAAAATTTGTCTTTGAGGGTGGCTAGAGTCCTCGGGGGGTTGAAATTTTGAAAATTAATCATGCTACGGGGTTCAGTCAATGATATTTCGAAAGCAACCAATTAGCACTGAATTCTAGTGCAAAGAAAATAGGCGATATCGATGAATTATCAAAAATTTGTCCTTGAGGGTCGCTAGAGTCCTCGGGGGGTGGAAATTTCGAAAAATAATAATGCTACGGGGTTCAGTCATTGATATTTCGAGAGCAAATAATTGGCAAAGAATTCTAGTGCAAAGAAAAAAAGCGATATCGATGAATTATCAAAAATTTGTCTTTGAGGGTGGCTAGAGTCCTCGGGGGGTTGAAATTTTGAAAATTAATCATGCTACGGGGTTTAGTCGATGATATTTCGAGAGCAAACAATTAGCAAAGAATTCTAGTGCAAAGAAAATAAGCGATATCGATGAATTATCAAAAATTTGTCCTTGAGGGTCGCTAGAGTCCTCGGGGGGTGGAGATTTCGAAAAATAATAATGCTACGGCGTTCAGTCAATGATATTTCGAGAGCGAACAATTAGCAAAGAATTCTAGTGCAAAGAAAATAAGTGTTATCGATGAATTATCAAAAATTTGTCCTTGAGGGTCGCTAGAGTCCTCGGGGGGTGGAAATTTTGAAAAATAATAATGCTACGGGGTTGAGTCAATGATATTTCGAGAGCAAACAATTGGCAAAGAATTCTAGTGCAAAGAAAAAAAAAGCGATATCGATGAATTATCAAAAATTTGTCTTTGAGGGTGGCTAGAGTCCTCGGGGGGTTGAAATTTTGAAAATTAATCATGCTACGGGGTTTAGTCGATGATATTTCGAGAGCAAACAATTAGCGAAGAACTCTAGTGCAAAGAAAATAAGCGATATCGATGAATTATCAAAAATTTGTCCTTGAGGGTCGCTAGAGTCCTCGGGGGGTGGAGATTTCGAAAAATAATAATGCTACGGCGTTCAGTCAATGATATTTCGAGAGCAAACAATTAGCAAAGAATTCTAGTGCAAAGAAAATAAGTGTTATCGATGAATTATCAAAAATTTGTCCTTGAGGGTCGCTAGAGTCCTCGGGGGGTGGAAATTTTGAAAAATAATAATGCTACGGGGTTGAGTCAATGATATTTCGAGAGCAAACAATTGGCAAAGAATTCTAGTGCAAAGAAAAAAAAGCGATATCGATGAATTATCAAAAATTTGTCTTTGAGGGTGGCTAGAGTCCTCGGGGGGTTGAAATTTTAAAAATTAATCATGCTACGGGGTTCAGTCAATGATATTTCGAGAGCAACCAATTAGCGAAGAACTCTAGTGCAAAGAAAATAAGCGATATCGATGAATTATCAAAAATTTGACCTTGAGGGTCGCTAGAGTCCTCGTGGGGTGGAAATTTCGAAAAATAATAATGCTACGGGGTTCAGTCATTGATATTTCGAGAGCGAATAATTGGCAAAGAATTCTAGTGCAAAGAAAAAAAGCGATATCGATGAATTATCAAAAATTTGTCTTTGAGGGTGGCTAGAGTCCTCGGGGGGTTGAAATTTTGAAAATTAATCATGCTACGGGGTTTAGTCGATGATATTTCGAGAGCAAACAATTAGCAAAGAATTCTAGTGCAAAGAAAATAAGCGATATCGATGAATTATCAAAAATTTGTCCTTGAGGGTCGCTAGAGTCCTCGGGGGGTGGAGATTTCGAAAAATAATAATGCTACGGCGTTCAGTCAATGATATTTCGAGAGCAAACAATTAGCAAAGAATTCTAGTGCAAAGAAAATAAGTGTTATCGATGAATTATCAAAAATTTGTCCTTGAGGGTCGCTAGAGTCCTCGGGGGGTGGAAATTTTGAAAAATAATAATGCTACGGGGTTGAGTCAATGATATTTCGAGAGCAAACAATTGGCAAAGAATTCTAGTGCAAAGAAAAAAAAGCGATATCGATGAATTATCAAAAATTTGTCTTTGAGGGTGGCTAGAGTCCTCGGGGGGTTGAAATTTTAAAAATTAATCATGCTACGGGGTTCAGTCAATGATATTTCGAGAGCAACCAATTAGCGAAGAACTCTAGTGCAAAGAAAATAAGCGATATCGATGACTTATCAAACATTTGACCTTGAGGGTCGCTAGAGTCCTCGGGGGGTGGAAATTTCGAAAAATAATAATGCTACGGGGTTCAATCAATGATATTTCGAGAGCGAACAATTGGCAAAGAATTCTAGTGCAAAGAAAAAAAGCGATATCGATGAATTATCGAAAAATTTGTCTTTGAGGGTGGCTAGAGTCCTCGGGGGGTTGAAATTTTGAAAATTAATCATGCTACGGGGTTTAGTCAATGATATTTCGAGAGCAAACAATTTGCAAAGAATTCTAGTGCAAAGAAAATAAGCAATATCGATGAATTATCAAAAATTTGTCTTTGAGGGTGGCTAGAGTCCTCGGGGGGTGGAAATATCGAAAAATAATAATGCTACGGGGTTCAGTCAATGATATTTCGAGAGCAACCAATTAGCGAAGAATTCTAGTGCAAAGAAAATAAGCAATATCGATGAATTATCAAAAATTTGTCCTTGAGGGTCGCTAGAGTCCTCGGGGGGTGGAAATTTCGAAAAATAATAATGCTACGGGGTTTAGTCAATGATATTTCGAGAGCAAACAATTGGCAAAGAATTCTAGTGCAAAGAAAAAAAAGCGATATCGATGAATTATCAAAAATTTGTCCTTGAGGGTCGCTAGAGTCCTCGGGGGGTGGAAATTTTGAAAATAAAATGAATTTAAAAAATTTAAAAAAACTCCCGGCTGGAGTAAAAATCGAACATAAAAAACGTAATCTGATAGAAAGCATGAATAAAATTCATGAATCTAAAAAGTATACAACAAAAAAGGATGAAATAATTCAAGAAGTCATCTTAGTTTATTCATAGTTTGAATTATGATCGTTCGTTTGTATGAGTTCAATTTTTTGAATCGTGGTAATTTCCTCACTGCCCTCAATTCAGTCGGGAGACGTCATTCATTAAACATAAGTCGGAGGACGTTTTCTTTCGTATCGTCGAACATCTAAATCCAGATCGTCTTCATGTTTAATCAATGGCGTCTTCTTTGCACTGTTAAACATCTATATCCTATATCATATTTATGTTTAATGAATGACGTCTCCCGACTGAATTGAGGGCAGTGAGGAAATTACCACGATTCAAAAAATTGAACTCATACAAACGAACGATCATAATTCAAACTATGAATAAACTAAGATGACTTCTTGAATTATTTCATCCTTTTTTGTTGTATACTTTTTAGATTCATGAATTTTATTCATGCTTTGTATCAGATTACGTTTTTTATGTTCGATTTTTACTCCAGCCGGGAGTTTTTTTAAATTTTTTAAATTTATTTTATTTCATACTTTTTAAAGATAATTCGATATAATTTTCTCCACGTCCGCCAATGATTGGAATCATTTAGCTCGAACAAGACGTCCACGTCACAAAACAATTTTTCCTACTAGTGTCATAATGTACTATTGTTTATCGATTCAATATCGTAAAACGTGACCACTGTATGGAAATTTGATGTGACAAGACTTTAAAAGTATCGACTAGCTGCGGCACATGCTGGTTGTCCTTGGGCGCAGTTGAGTACAGTCTCAGCAAAATGTCACCGCATCATGTGATTGTTCAGCGCGGCTCCATGTAGCCATGACAAATTGTCAGCCCATAGTGGAGTCTTGAGGGCGGCTTAATAGAGCCTTGACCAAATCTCAGTGCATTATGGAGATTTTAAGCGTGGCTCTATGTAGCCTAGACCAAATTTCTGTTCATTGTACAGTTTTTTGAGCCCGGCTTGACGTAGCCTTGACCAGATGTCAGCGCATTCCGCTCGTCCTTTCCAGTCATTACAAGTTTTGAATATGTCTTAAGCGAGTGAACATTGAATGAATGCTGCTTCGACGAGTGATCGTTGAATGAATGCTGCTTCGAAAAGGACCTGACTCATATAGGAAAAACAATGAAAACAAATATACATATTGTGCATTCTGACAAATCGCTTTGTCTAAAAGTTTTGTCGGTTGGAGGATAAAGTAAAAAATTAAATCCGACAACAATTTTTTTCTTTCAAATTGCCAATTCCACCGAGGTAGACAATATCACTGGGCATAACCACATCGTCTAGCTAAACATCGATATTCACGTTTTTCACAATCCTGATAACATTATCATACGTTGAATAAAAAATAATGAACTCATTACACAATTTCGTTCGTACGTGAAATCAGTTGATAATCATAAATAAAACAAAATCACCGGGCATAACCACGTCATCCGACCTAACCTCCACATTCACAAATATCTTAATTTCGCGCCCAAATACAAGTATCCAGAATTATTAATCCGACGTGATTGATGAAATCAGCAGTAGATCAATCCTGCTAACATTATTCAACGTTAAATAAAAAATGCACTCATGAAAAAAATATCGTTCGTACGTGAAATCAATCAATAAAATAAAGTTATTGGAACCACCGCTTAGATCCGTTAGATCCGCCCCTGTCGTCAAAGCGGACGACTCGACATCGGAATGAAGTTAGGCTATGAAGAACGATGCGAGTATTGCCTAGCCAATCAGCGGGCTCGCTGGAGCTCTACTGTGGCCAGCATCGATATGGAAATTTCGAAAGAACGCGTTTTTTTAACATCAATTATCTTTACGAGTTCACATCCGATCATAAATATTATGATTCATAAAACATCTGTGTGGTCAACGGAACCGATGTGCAAATATTCGTTTGTAGAAGATTAGTCGTTTGAGCAAACATTCGTGAATTAGGAATCGCTGTTTCGCGGGAACACGACGAAACACATAACTCCCGTTTTCAGCCGGGAGTTAATTAATCATGCTACGGGGTTTAGTCAATGATATTTCGAGAGCAAACAATTAGCAAAGAATTCTAGTGCAAAGAAAATAAGCGATATCGATGAATTATCAAAAATTTGTCCTTGAGGGTCGCTAGAGTCCTCGGGGGGTGGAGATTTCGAAAAATAATAATGCTACGGCGTTCAGTCAATGATATTTCGAGAGCAAACAATTAGCAAAGAATTCTAGTGCAAAGAAAATAAGTGTTATCGATGAATTATCAAAAATTTGTCCTTGAGGGTGGCTAGAGTCCTCGGGGGGTTGAAATTTTGAAAATTAATCATGCTACGGGGTTAAGTCAATGATATTTCGAGAGCAAACAATTGGCAAAGAATTCTAGTGCAAAGAAAAAAAAGCGATATCGATGAATTATCAAAAATTTGTCTTTGAGGGTGGCTAGAGTCCTCGGGGGGTTGAAATTTTGAAAATTAATCATGCTACGGGGTTCAGTCAATGATATTTCGAGAGCAACCAATTAGCGAAGAACTCTAGTGCAAAGAAAATAAGCGATATCGATGAATTATCAAAAATTTGTCCTTGAGGGTCGCTAGAGTCCTCGGGGGGTGGAAATTTCGAAAAACAATAATGCTACGGGGTTCAGTCAATGATATTTCGAGAGCAAACAATTGGCAAAGAATTCTAGTGCAAAGAAAAAAAGCGATATCGATGAATTATCAAAAATTTGTCTTTGAGGGTGGCTAGAGTCCTCGGGGGGTTGAAATTTTGAAAATTAATCATGCTACGGGGTTCAGTCAATGATATTTCGAGAGCAACCAATTAGCAAAGAATTCTAGTGCAAAGAAAATAGGCGATATCGATGAATTATCAAAAATTTGTCCTTGAGGGTCGCTAGAGTCCTCGGGGGGTGGAAATTTCGAAAAATAATAATGCTACGGGGTTCAGTCATTGATATTTCGAGAGCAAATAATTGGCAAAGAATTCTAGTGCAAAGAAAAAAAGCGATATCGATGAATTATCAAAAATTTGTCTTTGAGGGTGGCTAGAGTCCTCGGGGGGTTGAAATTTTGAAAATTAATCATGCTACGGGGTTTAGCCAATGATATTTCGAGAGCAAACAATTAGCGAAGAACTCTAGTGCAAAGAAAATAAGCGATATCGATGAATTATCAAAAATTTGTCCTTGAGGGTCGCTAGAGTCCTCGGGGGGTGGAAATTTCGAAAAATAATAATGCTACGGGGTTCAGTCAATGATATTTCGAGAGCAAACGATTGGCAAAGAATTCTAGTGCAAAGAAAAAAAGCGATATCGATGAATTATCAAAAATTTGTCTTTGAGGGTGGCTAGAATCCTCGGGGGGTTGAAATTTTGAAAATTAATCATGCTACGGGGTTCAGTCAATGATATTTCGAGAGCAACCAATTAGCAAAGAATTCTAGTGCAAAGAAAATAGGCGATATCGATGAATTATCAAAAATTTGTCCTTGAGGGTCGCTAGAGTCCTCGGGGGGTTGAAATTTTGAAAATTAATCATGCTACGGGGTTCAGTCAATGATATTTCGAGAGCAACCAATTAGCGAAGAACTCTAGTGCAAAGAAAATAAGCGATATCGATGAATTATCAAAAATTTGTCCTTGAGGGTCGCTAGAGTCCTCGGGGGGTGGAAATTTCGAAAAATAATAATGCTACGGGGTTCAGTCAATAATATTTCGAGAGCAAACAATTGGCAAAGAATTCTAGTGCAAAGAAAAAAAGCGATAGCGATGAATTATCAAAAATTTGTCTTTGAGGGTGGCTAGAGTCCTCGGGGGGTTGAAATTTTGAAAATTAATCATGCTACGGGGTTTTGTCAATGATATTTCGAGAGCAAACAATTGGCAAAGAATTCTAGTGCAAAGAAAAAAAAGCGATATCGATGAATTATCAAAAATTTGTCCTTGAGGGTCGCTAGAGTCCTCGGGGGGTGGAAATTTCGAAAAATAATAATGCTACGGGGTTCAGTCAATGATATTTCGAGAGCAACCAATTAGCGAAGAATTCTAGTGCAAAGAAAATAAGCAATATCGATGAATTATCAAAAATTTGTCCTTGAGGGTCGCTAGAGTCCTCGGGGGGTTGAAATTTCGGAAAATAATAATGTTTAGTCAATGATATTTCGAGAGCAAACAATTGGCAAAGAATTCTAGTGCAAAGAAAAAAAAGCGATATCGATGAATTATCAAAAATTTGTCCTTGAGGGTCGCTAGAGTCCTCGGGGGGTGGAAATTTCGAAAAATAATAATGCTACGGGGTTCAGTCAATGATATTTCGAGAGCAAACAATTGGCAAAGAATTCTAGTGCAAAGAAAATAAGTGTTATCGATGAATTATCAAAAATTCGTCCTTGAGGGTCGCTAGAGTCCTCGGGGGGTGGAAATTTTGAAAAATAATAATGCTACGGGGTTGAGTCAATGATATTTCGAGAGCAAACAATTGGCAAAGAATTCTAGTGCAAAGAAAAAAAAGCGATATCGATGAATTATCAAAAATTTGTCTTTGAGGGTGGCTAGAGTCCTCGGGTGGTTGAAATTTTGAAAATTAATCATGCTACGGGGTTTAGTCAATGATATTTCGAGAGCAAACAATTAGCAAAGAATTCTAGTGCAAAGAAAATAAGCAATATCGATGAATTATCAAAAATTTGTCTTTGAGGGTGGCTAGAGTCCTCGGGGGGTGGAAATTTCGAAAAATAATAATGCTACGGGGTTCAGTCAATAATATTTCGAGAGCAACCAATTAGCGAAGAATTCTAGTGCAAAGAAAATAAGCGATATCGATGAATTATCAAAAATTTGTCCTTGAGGGTCGCTAGAGTCCTCGGGGGGTGGAGATTTCGAAAAATAATAATGCTACGGCGTTCAGTCAATGATATTTCGAGAGCAAACAATTAGCAAAGAATTCTAGTGCAAAGAAAATAAGTGTTATCGATGAATTATCAAAAATTTGTCCTTGAGGGTTGCTAGAGTCCTCGGGGGGTTGAAATTTTGAAAAATAATAATGCTACGGGGTTGAGTCAATGATATTTCGAGAGCAAACATTCGGCAAAGAATTCTAGTGCAAAGAAAAAAAAGCGATATCGATGAATTATCAAAAATTTGTCTTTGAGGGTGGCTAGAGTCCTCGGGGGGTTGAAATTTTGAAAATTAATCATGCTACGGGGTTCAGTCAATGATATTTCGAGAGCAACCAATTAGCGAAGAACTCTAGTGCAAAGAAAATAAGCGATATCGATGAATTATCAAAAAATTTGACCTTGAGGGTCGCTAGAGTCCTCGGGGGGTGGAAATTTCGAAAAATAATAATGCTACGGGGTCCAATCAATGATATTTTGAGAGCGAACAATTGGGAAAGAATTCTAGTGCAAAGAAAAAAAGCGATATCGATGAATTATCAAAAATTTGTCTTTGAGGGTGGCTAGAGTCCTCGGGGGGTTGAAATTTTGAAAATTAATCATGCTACGGGGTTTAGTCAATGATATTTCGAGAGCAAACAATTAGCAAAGAATTCTAGTGCAAAGAAAATAAGCAATATCGATGAATTATCAAAAATTTGTCTTTGAGGGTGGCTAGAGTCCTCGGGGGGTGGAAATTTCGAAAAATAATAATGCTACGGGGTTCAGTCAATGATATTTCGAGAGCAACCAATTAGCGAAGAATTCTAGTGCAAAGAAAATAAGCAATATCGATGAATTATCAAAAATTTGTCCTTGAGGGTCGCTAGAGTCCTCGGGGGGTGGAAATTTCGAAAAATAATAATGCTACGGGGTTTAGTCAATGATATTTCGAGAGCAAACAATTGGCAAAGAATTCTAGTGCAAAGAAAAAAAAGCGATATCGATGAATTATCAAAAATTTGTCCTTGGGGGTCGCTAGAGTCCTCGGGGGGTGGAAATTTTGAAAAATAATAATGCTACGGGGTTGAGTCAATGATATTTCGAGAGCAAACAATTGGCAAAGAATTCTAGTGCAAAGAAAAAAAAGCGATATCGATGAATTATCAAAAATTTGTCTTTGAGGGTGGCTAGAGTCCTCGGGGGGTTGAAATTTTAAAAATTAATCATGCTACGGGGTTCAGTCAATGATATTTCGAGAGCAACCAATTAGCGAAGAACTCTAGTGCAAAGAAAATAAGCGATATCGATGACTTATCAAACATTTGACCTTGAGGGTCGCTAGAGTCCTCGGGGGGTGGAAATTTCGAAAAATAATAATGCTACGGGGTTCAATCAATGATATTTCGAGAGCGAACAATTGGCAAAGAATTCTAGTGCAAAGAAAAAAAGCGATATCGATGAATTATCGAAAAATTTGTCTTTGAGGGTGGCTAGAGTCCTCGGGGGGTTGAAATTTTGAAAATTAATCATGCTACGGGGTTTAGTCAATGATATTTCGAGAGCAAACAATTTGCAAAGAATTCTAGTGCAAAGAAAATAAGCAATATCGATGAATTATCAAAAATTTGTCTTTGAGGGTGGCTAGAGTCCTCGGGGGGTGGAAATATCGAAAAATAATAATGCTACGGGGTTCAGTCAATGATATTTCGAGAGCAACCAATTAGCGAAGAATTCTAGTGCAAAGAAAATAAGCAATATCGATGAATTATCAAAAATTTGTCCTTGAGGGTCGCTAGAGTCCTCGGGGGGTGGAAATTTCGAAAAATAATAATGCTACGGGGTTTAGTCAATGATATTTCGAGAGCAAACAATTGGCAAAGAATTCTAGTGCAAAGAAAAAAAAGCGATATCGATGAATTATCAAAAATTTGTCCTTGAGGGTCGCTAGAGTCCTCGGGGGGTGGAAATTTTGAAAATAAAATAAATTTAAAAAATTTTTAAAAACTCCCGGCTGGAGTAAAAATCGAACATAAAAAACGTAATCTGATAGAAAGCATGAATAAAATTCATGAATCTAAAAAGTATACAACAAAAAAGGATGAAATAATTCAAGAAGTCATCTTAGTTTATTCATAGTTTGAATTATGATCGTTCGTTTGTATGAGTTCAATTTTTTGAATCGTGGTAATTTCCTCACTGCCCTCAATTCAGTCGGGAGACGTCATTCATTAAACATAAGTCGGAGGACGTTTTCTTTCGTATCGTCGAACATCTAAATCCAGATCGTCTTCATGTTTAATCAATGGCGTCTTCTTTGCACTGTTAAACATCTATATCCTATATCATATTTATGTTTAATGAATGACGTCTCCCGACTGAATTGAGGGCAGTGAGGAAATTACCACGATTCAAAAAATTGAACTCATACAAACGAACGATCATAATTCAAACTATGAATAAACTAAGATGACTTCTTGAATTATTTCATCCTTTTTTGTTGTATACTTTTTAGATTCATGAATTTTATTCATGCTTTGTATCAGATTACGTTTTTTATGTTCGATTTTTACTCCAGCCGGGAGTTTTTTTAAATTTTTTAAATTTATTTTATTTCATACTTTTTAAAGATAATTCGATATAATTTTCTCCACGTCCGCCAATGATTGGAATCATTTAGCTCGAACAAGACGTCCACGTCACAAAACAATTTTTCCTACTAGTGTCATAATGTACTATTGTTTATCGATTCAATATCGTAAAACGTGACCACTGTATGGAAATTTGATGTGACAAGACTTTAAAAGTATCGACTAGCTGCGGCACATGCTGGTTGTCCTTGGGCGCAGTTGAGTACAGTCTCAGCAAAATGTCACCGCATCATGTGATTGTTCAGCGCGGCTCCATGTAGCCATGACAAATTGTCAGCCCATAGTGGAGTCTTGAGGGCGGCTTAATAGAGCCTTGACCAAATCTCAGTGCATTATGGAGATTTTAAGCGTGGCTCTATGTAGCCTAGACCAAATTTCTGTTCATTGTACAGTTTTTTGAGCCCGGCTTGACGTAGCCTTGACCAGATGTCAGCGCATTCCGCTCGTCCTTTCCAGTCATTACAAGTTTTGAATATGTCTTAAGCGAGTGAACATTGAATGAATGCTGCTTCGACGAGTGATCGTTGAATGAATGCTGCTTCGAAAAGGACCTGACTCATATAGGAAAAACAATGAAAACAAATATACATATTGTGCATTCTTACAAATCGCTTTGTCTAAAAGTTTTGTCGGTTGGAGGATAAAGTAAAAAATTAAATCCGACAACAATTTTTTTCTTTCAAATTGCCAATTCCACCGAGGTAGACAATATCACTGGGCATAACCACATCGTCTAGCTAAACATCGATATTCACGTTTTTCACAATCCTGATAACATTATCATACGTTGAATAAAAAATAATGAACTCATTACACAATTTCGTTCGTACGTGAAATCAGTTGATAATCATAAATAAAACAAAATCACCGGGCATAACCACGTCATCCGACCTAACCTCCACATTCACAAATATCTTAATTTCGCGCCCAAATACAAGTATCCAGAATTATTAATCCGACGTGATTGATGAAATCAGCAGTAGATCAATCCTGCTAACATTATTCAACGTTAAATAAAAAATGCACTCATGAAAAAAATATCGTTCGTACGTGAAATCAATCAATAAAATAAAGTTATTGGAACCACCGCTTAGATCCGTTAGATCCGCCCCTGTCGTCAAAGCGGACGACTCGACATCGGAATGAAGTTAGGCTATGAAGAACGATGCGAGTATTGCCTAGCCAATCAGCGGGCTCGCTGGAGCTCTACTGTGGCCAGCATCGATATGGAAATTTCGAAAGAACGCGTTTTTTTAACATCAATTATCTTTACGAGTTCACATCCGATCATAAATATTATGATTCATAAAACATCTGTGTGGTCAACGGAACCGATGTGCAAATATTCGTTTGTAGAAGATTAGTCGTTTGAGCAAACATTCGTGAATTAGGAATCGCTGTTTCGCGGGAACACGACGAAACACATAACTCCCGTTTTCAGCCGGGAGTTAATTAATCATGCTACGGGGTTTAGTCAATGATATTTCGAGAGCAAACAATTAGCAAAGAATTCTAGTGCAAAGAAAATAAGCGATATCGATGAATTATCAAAAATTTGTCCTTGAGGGTCGCTAGAGTCCTCGGGGGGTGGAGATTTCGAAAAATAATAATGCTACGGCGTTCAGTCAATGATATTTCGAGAGCAAACAATTAGCAAAGAATTCTAGTGCAAAGAAAATAAGTGTTATCGATGAATTATCAAAAATTTGTCCTTGAGGGTGGCTAGAGTCCTCGGGGGGTTGAAATTTTGAAAATTAATCATGCTACGGGGTTAAGTCAATGATATTTCGAGAGCAAACAATTGGCAAAGAATTCTAGTGCAAAGAAAAAAAAGCGATATCGATGAATTATCAAAAATTTGTCTTTGAGGGTGGCTAGAGTCCTCGGGGGGTTGAAATTTTGAAAATTAATCATGCTACGGGGTTCAGTCAATGATATTTCGAGAGCAACCAATTAGCGAAGAACTCTAGTGCAAAGAAAATAAGCGATATCGATGAATTATCAAAAATTTGTCCTTGAGGGTCGCTAGAGTCCTCGGGGGGTGGAAATTTCGAAAAACAATAATGCTACGGGGTTCAGTCAATGATATTTCGAGAGCAAACAATTGGCAAAGAATTCTAGTGCAAAGAAAAAAAGCGATATCGATGAATTATCAAAAATTTGTCTTTGAGGGTGGCTAGAGTCCTCGGGGGGTTGAAATTTTGAAAATTAATCATGCTACGGGGTTCAGTCAATGATATTTCGAGAGCAACCAATTAGCAAAGAATTCTAGTGCAAAGAAAATAGGCGATATCGATGAATTATCAAAAATTTGTCCTTGAGGGTCGCTAGAGTCCTCGGGGGGTGGAAATTTCGAAAAATAATAATGCTACGGGGTTCAGTCATTGATATTTCGAGAGCAAATAATTGGCAAAGAATTCTAGTGCAAAGAAAAAAAGCGATATCGATGAATTATCAAAAATTTGTCTTTGAGGGTGGCTAGAGTCCTCGGGGGGTTGAAATTTTGAAAATTAATCATGCTACGGGGTTTAGCCAATGATATTTCGAGAGCAAACAATTAGCGAAGAACTCTAGTGCAAAGAAAATAAGCGATATCGATGAATTATCAAAAATTTGTCCTTGAGGGTCGCTAGAGTCCTCGGGGGGTGGAAATTTCGAAAAATAATAATGCTACGGGGTTCAGTCAATGATATTTCGAGAGCAAACAATTGGCAAAGAATTCTAGTGCAAAGAAAAAAAGCGATATCGATGAATTATCAAAAATTTGTCTTTGAGGGTGGCTAGAATCCTCGGGGGGTGGAAATTTCGAAAAATAATAATGCTACGGGGTTCAGTCAATAATATTTCGAGAGCAAACAATTGGCAAAGAATTCTAGTGCAAAGAAAAAAAGCGATAGCGATGAATTATCAAAAATTTGTCTTTGAGGGTGGCTAGAGTCCTCGGGGGGTTGAAATTTTGAAAATTAATCATGCTACGGGGTTTTGTCAATGATATTTCGAGAGCAAACAATTGGCAAAGAATTCTAGTGCAAAGAAAAAAAAGCGATATCGATGAATTATCAAAAATTTGTCCTTGAGGGTCGCTAGAGTCCTCGGGGGGTGGAAATTTCGAAAAATAATAATGCTACGGGGTTCAGTCAATGATATTTCGAGAGCAACCAATTAGCGAAGAATTCTAGTGCAAAGAAAATAAGCAATATCGATGAATTATCAAAAATTTGTCCTTGAGGGTCGCTAGAGTCCTCGGGGGGTTGAAATTTCGAAAAATAATAATGTTTAGTCAATGATATTTCGAGAGCAAACAATTGGCAAAGAATTCTAGTGCAAAGAAAAAAAAGCGATATCGATGAATTATCAAAAATTTGTCCTTGAGGGTCGCTAGAGTCCTCGGGGGGTGGAAATTTCGAAAAATAATAATGCTACGGGGTTCAGTCAATGATATTTCGAGAGCAAACAATTGGCAAAGAATTCTAGTGCAAAGAAAATAAGTGTTATCGATGAATTATCAAAAATTCGTCCTTGAGGGTCGCTAGAGTCCTCGGGGGGTGGAAATTTTGAAAAATAATAATGCTACGGGGTTGAGTCAATGATATTTCGAGAGCAAACAATTGGCAAAGAATTCTAGTGCAAAGAAAAAAAAGCGATATCGATGAATTATCAAAAATTTGTCTTTGAGGGTGGCTAGAGTCCTCGGGTGGTTGAAATTTTGAAAATTAATCATGCTACGGGGTTTAGTCAATGATATTTCGAGAGCAAACAATTAGCAAAGAATTCTAGTGCAAAGAAAATAAGCAATATCGATGAATTATCAAAAATTTGTCTTTGAGGGTGGCTAGAGTCCTCGGGGGGTGGAAATTTCGAAAAATAATAATGCTACGGGGTTCAGTCAATGATATTTCGAGAGCAACCAATTAGCGAAGAATTCTAGTGCAAAGAAAATAAGCGATATCGATGAATTATCAAAAATTTGTCCTTGAGGGTCGCTAGAGTCCTCGGGGGGTGGAGATTTCGAAAAATAATAATTCTACGGCGTTCAGTCAATGATATTTCGAGAGCAAACAATTAGCAAAGAATTCTAGTGCAAAGAAAATAAGTGTTATCGATGAATTATCAAAAATTTGTCCTTGAGGGTCGCTAGAGTCCTCGGGGGGTGGAAATTTTGAAAAATAATAATGCTACGGGGTTGAGTCAATGATATTTCGAGAGCAAACATTCGGCAAAGAATTCTAGTGCAAAGAAAAAAAAGCGATATCGATGAATTATCAAAAATTTGTCTTTGAGGGTGGCTAGAGTCCTCGGGGGGTTGAAATTTTGAAAATTAATCATGCTACGGGGTTCAGTCAATGATATTTCGAAAGCAACCAATTAGCACTGAATTCTAGTGCAAAGAAAATAGGCGATATCGATGAATTATCAAAAATTTGTCCTTGAGGGTCGCTAGAGTCCTCGGGGGGTGGAAATTTCGAAAAATAATAATGCTACGGGGTTCAGTCATTGATATTTCGAGAGCAAATAATTGGCAAAGAATTCTAGTGCAAAGAAAAAAAGCGATATCGATGAATTATCAAAAATTTGTCTTTGAGGGTGGCTAGAGTCCTCGGGGGGTTGAAATTTTGAAAATTAATCATGCTACGGGGTTTAGTCGATGATATTTCGAGAGCAAACAATTAGCAAAGAATTCTAGTGCAAAGAAAATAAGTGTTATCGATGAATTATCAAAAATTTGTCCTTGAGGGTCGCTAGAGTCCTCGGGGGGTGGAAATTTTGAAAAATAATAATGCTACGGGGTTGAGTCAATGATATTTCGAGAGCAAACAATTGGCAAAGAATTCTAGTGCAAAGAAAAAAAAAGCGATATCGATGAATTATCAAAAATTTGTCTTTGAGGGTGGCTAGAGTCCTCGGGGGGTTGAAATTTTAAAAATTAATCATGCTACGGGGTTCAGTCAATGATATTTCGAGAGCAACCAATTAGCGAAGAACTCTAGTGCAAAGAAAATAAGCGATATCGATGAATTATCAAAAATTTGTCCTTGAGGGTCGCTAGAGTCCTCGGGGGGTGGAAATTTCGAAAAATAATAATGCTACGGGGTTCAATCAATGATATTTCGAGAGCAAACAATTGGCAAAGAATTCTAGTGCAAAGAAAAAAAGCGATATCGATGAATTATCAAAAATTTGTCTTTGAGGGTGGCTAGAGTCCTCGGGGGGTTGAAATTTTGAAAATTAATCATGCTACGGGGTTTAGTCAATGATATTTCGAGAGCAAACAATTAGCAAAGAATTCTAGTGCAAAGAAAATGAGCAATATCGATGAATTATCAAAAATTTGTCTTTGAGGGTGGCTAGAGTCCTCGGGGGGTGGAAATTTCGAAAAATAATAATGCTACGGGGTTCAGTCAATGATATTTCGAGAGCAACCAATTAGCGAAGAATTCTAGTGCAAAGAAAATAAGCAATATCGATGAATTATCAAAAATTTGTCCTTGAGGGTCGCTAGAGTCCTCGGGGGGTGGAAATTTTGAAAAATAATAATGCTACGGGGTTTAGTCAATGATATTTCGAGAGCAAACAATTGGCAAAGACTTCTAGTGCAAAGAAAAAAAAGCGATATCGATGAATTATCAAAAATTTGTCCTTGAGGGTCGCTAGAGTCCTCGGGGGGTGGAAATTTTGAAAAATAATAATGCTACGGGGTTGAGTCAATGATATTTCGAGAGCAAACAATTGGCAAAGAATTCTAGTGCAAAGAAAAAAAAGCGATATCGATGAATTATCAAAAATTTGTCCTTGAGGGTCGCTAGAGTCCTCGGGGGGTGGAAATTTTGAAAAATAATAATGCTACGGGGTTCAGTCAATGATATTTCGAGAGCAAACAATTGGCAAAGAACTCTAGTGCAAAGAAAATAAGTGTTATCGATGAATTATCAAAAATTTGTCCTTGAGGGTCGCTAGAGTCCTCGGGGGGTGGAAATTTTGAAAAATAATAATGCTACGGGGTTGAGTCAATGATATTTCGAGAGCAAACAATTGGCAAAGAATTCTAGTGCAAAGAAAATAAGTGTTATCGCTGAATTATCAAAAATTCGTCCTTGAGGGTCGCTAGAGTCCTCGGGGGGTGGAAATTTTGAAAAATAATAATGCTACGGGGTTGAGTCAATGATATTTCGAGAGCAAACAATTGGCAAAGAATTCTAGTGCAAAGAAAAAAAAGCGATATCGATGAATTATCAAAAATTTGTCTTTGAGGGTGGCTAGAGTCCTCGGGGGGTTGAAATTTCGAAAATTAATCATGCTACGGGGTTTAGTCGATGATATTTCGAGAGCAAACATTTAGCAAAGAATTCTAGTGCAAAGAAAATAAGCAATATCGATGAATTATCAAAAATTTGTCTTTGAGGGTGGCTAGAGTCCTCGGGGGGTGGAAATTTCGAAAAATAATAATGCTACGGGGTTCAGTCAATGATATTTCGAGAGCAACCAATTAGCGAAGAATTCTAGTGCAAAGAAAATAAGCGATATCGATGAATTATCAAAAATTTGTCCTTGAGGGTCGCTAGAGTCCTCGGGGGGTGGAGATTTCGAAAAATAATAATGCTACGGCGTTCAGTCAATGATATTTCGAGAGCAAACAATTAGCAAAGAATTCTAGTGCAAAGAAAATAAGTGTTATCGATGAATTATCAAAAATTTGTCCTTGAGGGTCGCTAGAGTCCTCGGGGGGTGGAAATTTTGAAAAATAATAATGCTACGGGGTTGAGTCAATGATATTTCGAGAGCAAACAATTGGCAAAGAATTCTAGTGCAAGGAAAAAAAAGCGATATCGATGAATTATCAAAAATTTGTCTTTGAGGGTGGCTAGAGTCCTCGGGGGGTTGAAATTTTGAAAATTAATCATGCTACGGGGTTCAGTCAATGATATTTCGAGAGCAACCAATTAGCAAAGAATTCTAGTGCAAAGAAAATAGGCGATATCGATGAATTATCAAAAATTTGTCCTTGAGGGTCGCTAGAGTCCTCGGGGGGTGGAAATTTCGAAAAATAATAATGCTACGGGGTTCAGTCATTGATATTTCGAGAGCAAATAATTGGCAAAGAATTCTAGTGCAAAGAAAAAAAGCGATATCGATGAATTATCAAAAATTTGTCTTTGAGGGTGGCTAGAGTCCTCGGGGGGTTGAAATTTTGAAAATTAATCATGCTACGGGGTTTAGTCGATGATATTTCGAGAGCAAACAATTAGCAAAGAATTCTAGTGCAAAGAAAATAAGCGATATCGATGAATTATCAAAAATTTGTCCTTGAGGGTCGCTAGAGTCCTCGGGGGGTGGAGATTTCGAAAAATAATAATGCTACGGCGTTCAGTCAATGATATTTCGAGAGCAAACAATTAGCAAAGAATTCTAGTGCAAAGAAAATAAGTGTTATCGATGAATTATCAAAAATTTGTCCTTGAGGGTCGCTAGAGTCCTCGGGGGGTGGAAATTTTGAAAAATAATAATGCTACGGGGTTGAGTCAATGATATTTCGAGAGCAAACAATTGGCAAAGAATTCTAGTGCAAAGAAAAAAAAGCGATATCGATGAATTATCAAAAATTTGTCTTTGAGGGTGGCTAGAGTCCTCGGGGGGTTGAAATTTTGAAAATTAATCATGCTACGGGGTTCAGTCAATGATATTTCGAGAGCAACCAATTAGCGAAGAACTCTAGTGCAAAGAAAATAAGCGATATCGATGAATTATCAAAAATTTGACCTTGAGGGTCGCTAGAGTCCTCGGGGGGTGGAAATTTCGAAAAATAATAATGCTACGGGGTTCAGTCAATGATATTTCGAGAGCAAACAATTGGCAAAGAATTCTAGTGCAAAGAAAATAAGTGTTATCGATGAATTATCAAAAATTCGTCCTTGAGGGTCGCTAGAGTCCTCGGGGGGTGGAAATTTTGAAAAATAATAATGCTACGGGGTTGAGTCAATGATATTTCGAGAGCAAACAATTGGCAAAGAATTCTAGTGCAAAGAAAAAAAAGCGATATCGATGAATTATCAAAAATTTGTCTTTGAGGGTGGCTAGAGTCCTCGGGTGGTTGAAATTTTGAAAATTAATCATGCTACGGGGTTTAGTCAATGATATTTCGAGAGCAAACAATTAGCAAAGAATTCTAGTGCAAAGAAAATAAGCAATATCGATGAATTATCAAAAATTTGTCTTTGAGGGTGGCTAGAGTCCTCGGGGGGTGGAAATTTCGAAAAATAATAATGCTACGGGGTTCAGTCAATAATATTTCGAGAGCAACCAATTAGCGAAGAATTCTAGTGCAAAGAAAATAAGCGATATCGATGAATTATCAAAAATTTGTCCTTGAGGGTCGCTAGAGTCCTCGGGGGGTGGAGATTTCGAAAAATAATAATGCTACGGCGTTCAGTCAATGATATTTCGAGAGCAAACAATTAGCAAAGAATTCTAGTGCAAAGAAATTAAGTGTTATCGATGAATTATCAAAAATTTGTCCTTGAGGGTTGCTAGAGTCCTCGGGGGGTTGAAATTTTGAAAAATAATAATGCTACGGGGTTGAGTCAATGATATTTCGAGAGCAAACATTCGGCAAAGAATTCTAGTGCAAAGAAAAAAAAGCGATATCGATGAATTATCAAAAATTTGTCTTTGAGGGTGGCTAGAGTCCTCGGGGGGTTGAAATTTTGAAAATTAATCATGCTACGGGGTTCAGTCAATGATATTTCGAGAGCAACCAATTAGCGAAGAACTCTAGTGCAAAGAAAATAAGCGATATCGATGAATTATCAAAAAATTTGACCTTGAGGGTCGCTAGAGTCCTCGGGGGGTGGAAATTTCGAAAAATAATAATGCTACGGGGTCCAATCAATGATATTTTGAGAGCGAACAATTGGGAAAGAATTCTAGTGCAAAGAAAAAAAGCGATATCGATGAATTATCAAAAATTTGTCTTTGAGGGTGGCTAGAGTCCTCGGGGGGTTGAAATTTTGAAAATTAATCATGCTACGGGGTTTAGTCAATGATATTTCGAGAGCAAACAATTAGCAAAGAATTCTAGTGCAAAGAAAATAAGCAATATCGATGAATTATCAAAAATTTGTCTTTGAGGGTGGCTAGAGTCCTCGGGGGGTGGAAATTTCGAAAAGTAATAATGCTACGGGGTTCAGTCAATGATATTTCGAGAGCAACCAATTAGCGAAGAATTCTAGTGCAAAGAAAATAAGCAATATCGATGAATTATCAAAAATTTGTCCTTGAGGGTCGCTAGAGTCCTCGGGGGGTGGAAATTTCGAAAAATAATAATGCTACGGGGTTTAGTCAATGATATTTCGAGAGCAAACAATTGGCAAAGAATTCTAGTGCAAAGAAAAAAAAGCGATATCGATGAATTATCAAAAATTTGTCCTTGGGGGTCGCTAGAGTCCTCGGGGGGTGGAAATTTTGAAAAATAATAATGCTACGGGGTTGAGTCAATGATATTTCGAGAGCAAACAATTGGCAAAGAATTCTAGTGCAAAGAAAAAAAAGCGATATCGATGAATTATCAAAAATTTGTCTTTGAGGGTGGCTAGAGTCCTCGGGGGGTTGAAATTTTAAAAATTAATCATGCTACGGGGTTCAGTCAATGATATTTCGAGAGCAACCAATTAGCGAAGAACTCTAGTGCAAAGAAAATAAGCGATATCGATGACTTATCAAACATTTGACCTTGAGGGTCGCTAGAGTCCTCGGGGGGTGGAAATTTCGAAAAATAATAATGCTACGGGGTTCAATCAATGATATTTCGAGAGCGAACAATTGGCAAAGAATTCTAGTGCAAAGAAAAAAAGCGATATCGATGAATTATCGAAAAATTTGTCTTTGAGGGTGGCTAGAGTCCTCGGGGGGTTGAAATTTTGAAAATTAATCATGCTACGGGGTTTAGTCAATGATATTTCGAGAGCAAACAATTTGCAAAGAATTCTAGTGCAAAGAAAATAAGCAATATCGATGAATTATCAAAAATTTGTCTTTGAGGGTGGCTAGAGTCCTCGGGGGGTGGAAATATCGAAAAATAATAATGCTACGGGGTTCAGTCAATGATATTTCGAGAGCAACCAATTAGCGAAGAATTCTAGTGCAAAGAAAATAAGCAATATCGATGAATTATCAAAAATTTGTCCTTGAGGGTCGCTAGAGTCCTCGGGGGGTGGACATTTCGAAAAATAATAATGCTACGGGGTTTAGTCAATGATATTTCGAGAGCAAACAATTGGCAAAGAATTCTAGTGCAAAGAAAAAAAAGCGATATCGATGAATTATCAAAAATTTGTCCTTGAGGGTCGCTAGAGTCCTCGGGGGGTGGAAATTTTGAAAATAAAATAAATTTAAAAAATTTTTAAAAACTCCCGGCTGGAGTAAAAATCGAACATAAAAAACGTAATCTGATAGAAAGCATGAATAAAATTCATGAATCTAAAAAGTATACAACAAAAAAGGATGAAATAATTCAAGAAGTCATCTTAGTTTATTCATAGTTTGAATTATGATCGTTCGTTTGTATGAGTTCAATTTTTTGAATCGTGGTAATTTCCTCACTGCCCTCAATTCAGTCGGGAGACGTCATTCATTAAACATAAGTCGGAGGACGTTTTCTTTCGTATCGTCGAACATCTAAATCCAGATCGTCTTCATGTTTAATCAATGGCGTCTTCTTTGCACTGTTAAACATCTATATCCTATATCATATTTATGTTTAATGAATGACGTCTCCCGACTGAATTGAGGGCAGTGAGGAAATTACCACGATTCAAAAAATTGAACTCATACAAACGAACGATCATAATTCAAACTATGAATAAACTAAGATGACTTCTTGAATTATTTCATCCTTTTTTGTTGTATACTTTTTAGATTCATGAATTTTATTCATGCTTTGTATCAGATTACGTTTTTTATGTTCGATTTTTACTCCAGCCGGGAGTTTTTTTAAATTTTTTAAATTTATTTTATTTCATACTTTTTAAAGATAATTCGATATAATTTTCTCCACGTCCGCCAATGATTGGAATCATTTAGCTCGAACAAGACGTCCACGTCACAAAACAATTTTTCCTACTAGTGTCATAATGTACTATTGTTTATCGATTCAATATCGTAAAACGTGACCACTGTATGGAAATTTGATGTGACAAGACTTTAAAAGTATCGACTAGCTGCGGCACATGCTGGTTGTCCTTGGGCGCAGTTGAGTACAGTCTCAGCAAAATGTCACCGCATCATGTGATTGTTCAGCGCGGCTCCATGTAGCCATGACAAATTGTCAGCCCATAGTGGAGTCTTGAGGGCGGCTTAATAGAGCCTTGACCAAATCTCAGTGCATTATGGAGATTTTAAGCGTGGCTCTATGTAGCCTAGACCAAATTTCTGTTCATTGTACAGTTTTTTGAGCCCGGCTTGACGTAGCCTTGACCAGATGTCAGCGCATTCCGCTCGTCCTTTCCAGTCATTACAAGTTTTGAATATGTCTTAAGCGAGTGAACATTGAATGAATGCTGCTTCGACGAGTGATCGTTGAATGAATGCTGCTTCGAAAAGGACCTGACTCATATAGGAAAAACAATGAAAACAAATATACATATTGTGCATTCTTACAAATCGCTTTGTCTAAAAGTTTTGTCGGTTGGAGGATAAAGTAAAAAATTAAATCCGACAACAATTTTTTTCTTTCAAATTGCCAATTCCACCGAGGTAGACAATATCACTGGGCATAACCACATCGTCTAGCTAAACATCGATATTCACGTTTTTCACAATCCTGATAACATTATCATACGTTGAATAAAAAATAATGAACTCATTACACAATTTCGTTCGTACGTGAAATCAGTTGATAATCATAAATAAAACAAAATCACCGGGCATAACCACGTCATCCGACCTAACCTCCACATTCACAAATATCTTAATTTCGCGCCCAAATACAAGTATCCAGAATTATTAATCCGACGTGATTGATGAAATCAGCAGTAGATCAATCCTGCTAACATTATTCAACGTTAAATAAAAAATGCACTCATGAAAAAAATATCGTTCGTACGTGAAATCAATCAATAAAATAAAGTTATTGGAACCACCGCTTAGATCCGTTAGATCCGCCCCTGTCGTCAAAGCGGACGACTCGACATCGGAATGAAGTTAGGCTATGAAGAACGATGCGAGTATTGCCTAGCCAATCAGCGGGCTCGCTGGAGCTCTACTGTGGCCAGCATCGATATGGAAATTTCGAAAGAACGCGTTTTTTTAACATCAATTATCTTTACGAGTTCACATCCGATCATAAATATTATGATTCATAAAACATCTGTGTGGTCAACGGAACCGATGTGCAAATATTCGTTTGTAGAAGATTAGTCGTTTGAGCAAACATTCGTGAATTAGGAATCGCTGTTTCGCGGGAACACGACGAAACACATAACTCCCGTTTTCAGCCGGGAGTTAATTAATCATGCTACGGGGTTTAGTCAATGATATTTCGAGAGCAAACAATTAGCAAAGAATTCTAGTGCAAAGAAAATAAGCGATATCGATGAATTATCAAAAATTTGTCCTTGAGGGTCGCTAGAGTCCTCGGGGGGTGGAGATTTCGAAAAATAATAATGCTACGGCGTTCAGTCAATGATATTTCGAGAGCAAACAATTAGCAAAGAATTCTAGTGCAAAGAAAATAAGTGTTATCGATGAATTATCAAAAATTTGTCCTTGAGGGTGGCTAGAGTCCTCGGGGGGTTGAAATTTTGAAAATTAATCATGCTACGGGGTTAAGTCAATGATATTTCGAGAGCAAACAATTGGCAAAGAATTCTAGTGCAAAGAAAAAAAAGCGATATCGATGAATTATCAAAAATTTGTCTTTGAGGGTGGCTAGAGTCCTCGGGGGGTTGAAATTTTGAAAATTAATCATGCTACGGGGTTCAGTCAATGATATTTCGAGAGCAACCAATTAGCGAAGAACTCTAGTGCAAAGAAAATAAGCGATATCGATGAATTATCAAAAATTTGTCCTTGAGGGTCGCTAGAGTCCTCGGGGGGTGGAAATTTCGAAAAACAATAATGCTACGGGGTTCAGTCAATGATATTTCGAGAGCAAACAATTGGCAAAGAATTCTAGTGCAAAGAAAAAAAGCGATATCGATGAATTATCAAAAATTTGTCTTTGAGGGTGGCTAGAGTCCTCGGGGGGTTGAAATTTTGAAAATTAATCATGCTACGGGGTTCAGTCAATGATATTTCGAGAGCAACCAATTAGCAAAGAATTCTAGTGCAAAGAAAATAGGCGATATCGATGAATTATCAAAAATTTGTCCTTGAGGGTCGCTAGAGTCCTCGGGGGGTGGAAATTTCGAAAAATAATAATGCTACGGGGTTCAGTCATTGATATTTCGAGAGCAAATAATTGGCAAAGAATTCTAGTGCAAAGAAAAAAAGCGATATCGATGAATTATCAAAAATTTGTCTTTGAGGGTGGCTAGAGTCCTCGGGGGGTTGAAATTTTGAAAATTAATCATGCTACGGGGTTTAGCCAATGATATTTCGAGAGCAAACAATTAGCGAAGAACTCTAGTGCAAAGAAAATAAGCGATATCGATGAATTATCAAAAATTTGTCCTTGAGGGTCGCTAGAGTCCTCGGGGGGTGGAAATTTCGAAAAATAATAATGCTACGGGGTTCAGTCAATGATATTTCGAGAGCAAACAATTGGCAAAGAATTCTAGTGCAAAGAAAAAAAGCGATATCGATGAATTATCAAAAATTTGTCTTTGAGGGTGGCTAGAATCCTCGGGGGGTGGAAATTTCGAAAAATAATAATGCTACGGGGTTCAGTCAATAATATTTCGAGAGCAAACAATTGGCAAAGAATTCTAGTGCAAAGAAAAAAGCGATAGCGATGAATTATCAAAAATTTGTCTTTGAGGGTGGCTAGAGTCCTCGGGGGGTTGAAATTTTGAAAATTAATCATGCTACGGGGTTTTGTCAATGATATTTCGAGAGCAAACAATTGGCAAAGAATTCTAGTGCAAAGAAAAAAAAGCGATATCGATGAATTATCAAAAATTTGTCCTTGAGGGTCGCTAGAGTCCTCGGGGGGTGGAAATTTCGAAAAATAATAATGCTACGGGGTTCAGTCAATGATATTTCGAGAGCAACCAATTAGCGAAGAATTCTAGTGCAAAGAAAATAAGCAATATCGATGAATTATCAAAAATTTGTCCTTGAGGGTCGCTAGAGTCCTCGGGGGGTTGAAATTTCGAAAAATAATAATGTTTAGTCAATGATATTTCGAGAGCAAACAATTGGCAAAGAATTCTAGTGCAAAGAAAAAAAAGCGATATCGATGAATTATCAAAAATTTGTCCTTGAGGGTCGCTAGAGTCCTCGGGGGGTGGAAATTTCGAAAAATAATAATGCTACGGGGTTCAGTCAATGATATTTCGAGAGCAAACAATTGGCAAAGAATTCTAGTGCAAAGAAAATAAGTGTTATCGATGAATTATCAAAAATTCGTCCTTGAGGGTCGCTAGAGTCCTCGGGGGGTGGAAATTTTGAAAAATAATAATGCTACGGGGTTGAGTCAATGATATTTCGAGAGCAAACAATTGGCAAAGAATTCTAGTGCAAAGAAAAAAAAGCGATATCGATGAATTATCAAAAATTTGTCTTTGAGGGTGGCTAGAGTCCTCGGGTGGTTGAAATTTTGAAAATTAATCATGCTACGGGGTTTAGTCAATGATATTTCGAGAGCAAACAATTAGCAAAGAATTCTAGTGCAAAGAAAATAAGCAATATCGATGAATTATCAAAAATTTGTCTTTGAGGGTGGCTAGAGTCCTCGGGGGGTGGAAATTTCGAAAAATAATAATGCTACGGGGTTCAGTCAATGATATTTCGAGAGCAACCAATTAGCGAAGAATTCTAGTGCAAAGAAAATAAGCGATATCGATGAATTATCAAAAATTTGTCCTTGAGGGTCGCTAGAGTCCTCGGGGGGTGGAGATTTCGAAAAATAATAATGCTACGGCGTTCAGTCAATGATATTTCGAGAGCAAACAATTAGCAAAGAATTCTAGTGCAAAGAAAATAAGTGTTATCGATGAATTATCAAAAATTTGTCCTTGAGGGTCGCTAGAGTCCTCGGGGGGTGGAAATTTTGAAAAATAATAATGCTACGGGGTTGAGTCAATGATATTTCGAGAGCAAACATTCGGCAAAGAGTTCTAGTGCAAAGAAAAAAAAGCGATATCGATGAATTATCAAAAATTTGTCTTTGAGGGTGGCTAGAGTCCTCGGGGGGTTGAAATTTTGAAAATTAATCATGCTACGGGGTTCAGTCAATGATATTTCGAAAGCAACCAATTAGCACTGAATTCTAGTGCAAAGAAAATAGGCGATATCGATGAATTATCAAAAATTTGTCCTTGAGGGTCGCTAGAGTCCTCGGGGGGTGGAAATTTCGAAAAATAATAATGCTACGGGGTTCAGTCATTGATATTTCGAGAGCAAATAATTGGCAAAGAATTCTAGTGCAAAGAAAAAAAGCGATATCGATGAATTATCAAAAATTTGTCTTTGAGGGTGGCTAGAGTCCTCGGGGGGTTGAAATTTTGAAAATTAATCATGCTACGGGGTTTAGTCGATGATATTTCGAGAGCAAACAATTAGCAAAGAATTCTAGTGCAAAGAAAATAAGTGTTATCGATGAATTATCAAAAATTTGTCCTTGAGGGTCGCTAGAGTCCTCGGGGGGTGGAAATTTTGAAAAATAATAATGCTACGGGGTTGAGTCAATGATATTTCGAGAGCAAACAATTGGCAAAGAATTCTAGTGCAAAGAAAAAAAAAGCGATATCGATGAATTATCAAAAATTTGTCTTTGAGGGTGGCTAGAGTCCTCGGGGGGTTGAAATTTTAAAAATTAATCATGCTACGGGGTTTAGTCAATGATATTTCGAGAGCAACCAATTAGCGAAGAACTCTAGTGCAAAGAAAATAAGCGATATCGATGAATTATCAAAAATTTGTCCTTGAGGGTCGCTAGAGTCCTCGGGGGGTGGAAATTTCGAAAAATAATAATGCTACGGGGTTCAATCAATGATATTTCGAGAGCAAACAATTGGCAAAGAATTCTAGTGCAAAGAAAAAAAGCGATATCGATGAATTATCAAAAATTTGTCTTTGAGGGTGGCTAGAGTCCTCGGGGGGTTGAAATTTTGAAAATTAATCATGCTACGGGGTTTAGTCAATGATATTTCGAGAGCAAACAATTAGCAAAGAATTCTAGTGCAAAGAAAATGAGCAATATCGATGAATTATCAAAAATTTGTCTTTGAGGGTGGCTAGAGTCCTCGGGGGGTGGAAATTTCGAAAAATAATAATGCTACGGGGTTCAGTCAATGATATTTCGAGAGCAACCAATTAGCGAAGAATTCTAGTGCAAAGAAAATAAGCAATATCGATGAATTATCAAAAATTTGTCCTTGAGGGTCGCTAGAGTCCTCGGGGGGTGGAAATTTTGAAAAATAATAATGCTACGGGGTTTAGTCAATGATATTTCGAGAGCAAACAATTGGCAAAGACTTCTAGTGCAAAGAAAAAAAAGCGATATCGATGAATTATCAAAAATTTGTCCTTGAGGGTCGCTAGAGTCCTCGGGGGGTGGAAATTTTGAAAAATAATAATGCTACGGGGTTGAGTCAATGATATTTCGAGAGCAAACAATTGGCAAAGAATTCTAGTGCAAAGAAAAAAAAGCGATATCGATGAATTATCAAAAATTTGTCCTTGAGGGTCGCTAGAGTCCTCGGGGGGTGGAAATTTTGAAAAATAATAATGCTACGGGGTTCAGTCAATGATATTTCGAGAGCAAACAATTGGCAAAGAACTCTAGTGCAAAGAAAATAAGTGTTATCGATGAATTATCAAAAATTTGTCCTTGAGGGTCGCTAGAGTCCTCGGGGGGTGGAAATTTTGAAAAATAATAATGCTACGGGGTTGAGTCAATGATATTTCGAGAGCAAACAATTGGCAAAGAATTCTAGTGCAAAGAAAATAAGTGTTATCGCTGAATTATCAAAAATTCGTCCTTGAGGGTCGCTAGAGTCCTCGGGGGGTGGAAATTTTGAAAAATAATAATGCTACGGGGTTGAGTCAATGATATTTCGAGAGCAAACAATTGGCAAAGAATTCTAGTGCAAAGAAAAAAAAGCGATATCGATGAATTATCAAAAATTTGTCTTTGAGGGTGGCTAGAGTCCTCGGGGGGTTGAAATTTCGAAAATTAATCATGCTACGGGGTTTAGTCGATGATATTTCGAGAGCAAACATTTAGCAAAGAATTCTAGTGCAAAGAAAATAAGCAATATCGATGAATTATCAAAAATTTATCTTTGAGGGTGGCTAGAGTCCTCGGGGGGTGGAAATTTCGAAAAATAATAATGCTACGGGGTTCAGTCAATGATATTTCGAGAGCAACCAATTAGCGAAGAATTCTAGTGCAAAGAAAATAAGCGATATCGATGAATTATCAAAAATTTGTCCTTGAGGGTCGCTAGAGTCCTCGGGGGGTGGAGATTTCGAAAAATAATAATGCTACGGCGTTCAGTCAATGATATTTCGAGAGCGAACAATTGGCAAAGAATTCTAGTGCAAAGAAAATAAGTGTTATCGATGAATTATCAAAAATTTGTCCTTGAGGGTCGCTAGAGTCCTCGGGGGGTGGAAATTTTGAAAAATAATAATGCTACGGGGTTGAGTCAATGATATTTCGAGAGCAAACAATTGGCAAAGAATTCTAGTGCAAAGAAAAAAAAGCGATATCGATGAATTATCAAAAATTTGTCTTTGAGGGTGGCTAGAGTCCTCGGGGGGTTGAAATTTTGAAAATTAATCATGCTACGGGGTTCAGTCAATGATATTTCGAGAGCAACCAATTAGCAAAGAATTCTAGTGCAAAGAAAATAGGCGATATCGATGAATTATCAAAAATTTGTCCTTGAGGGTCGCTAGAGTCCTCGGGGGGTGGAAATTTCGAAAAATAATAATGCTACGGGGTTCAGTCATTGATATTTCGAGAGCAAATAATTGGCAAAGAATTCTAGTGCAAAGAAAAAAAGCGATATCGATGAATTATCAAAAATTTGTCTTTGAGGGTGGCTAGAGTCCTCGGGGGGTTGAAATTTTGAAAATTAATCATGCTACGGGGTTTAGTCGATGATATTTCGAGAGCAAACAATTAGCAAAGAATTCTAGTGCAAAGAAAATAAGCGATATCGATGAATTATCAAAAATTTGTCCTTGAGGGTCGCTAGAGTCCTCGGGGGGTGGAGATTTCGAAAAATAATAATGCTACGGCGTTCAGTCAATGATATTTCGAGAGCAAACAATTAGCAAAGAATTCTAGTGCAAAGAAAATAAGTGTTATCGATGAATTATCAAAAATTTGTCCTTGAGGGTCGCTAGAGTCCTCGGGGGGTGGAAATTTTGAAAAATAATAATGCTACGGGGTTGAGTCAATGATATTTCGAGAGCAAACAATTGGCAAAGAATTCTAGTGCAAAGAAAAAAAAGCGATATCGATGAATTATCAAAAATTTGTCTTTGAGGGTGGCTAGAGTCCTCGGGGGGTTGAAATTTTGAAAATTAATCATGCTACGGGGTTCAGTCAATGATATTTCGAGAGCAACCAATTAGCGAAGAACTCTAGTGCAAAGAAAATAAGCGATATCGATGAATTATCAAAAATTTGACCTTGAGGGTCGCTAGAGTCCTCGGGGGGTGGAAATTTCGAAAAATAATAATGCTACGGGGTCCAATCAATGATATTTTGAGAGCGAACAATTGGCAAAGAATTCTAGTGCAAAGAAAAAAAGCGATATCGATGAATTATCAAAAATTTGTCTTTGAGGGTGGCTAGAGTCCTCGGGGGGTTGAAATTTTGAAAATTAATCATGCTACGGGGTTTAGTCAATGATATTTCGAGAGCAAACAATTAGCAAAGAATTCTAGTGCAAAGAAAATAAGCAATATCGATGAATTATCAAAAATTTGTCTTTGAGGGTGGCTAGAGTCCTCGGGGGGTGGAAATTTCGAAAAATAATAATGCTACGGGGTTCAGTCAATGATATTTCGAGAGCAACCAATTAGCGAAGAATTCTAGTGCAAAGAAAATAAGCAATATCGATGAATTATCAAAAATTTGTCCTTGAGGGTCGCTAGAGTCCTCGGGGGGTGGAAATTTCGAAAAATAATAATGCTACGGGGTTTAGTCAATGATATTTCGAGAGCAAACAATTGGCAAAGAATTCTAGTGCAAAGAAAAAAAAGCGATATCGATGAATTATCAAAAATTTGTCCTTGAGGGTCGCTAGAGTCCTCGGGGGGTGGAAATTTTGAAAAATAATAATGCTACGGGGTTGAGTCAATGATATTCCGAGAGCAAACAATTGGCAAAGAATTCTAGTGCAAAGAAAAAAAAGCGATATCGATGAATTATCAAAAATTTGTCCTTGAGGGTCGCTAGAGTCCTCGGGGGGTGGAAATTTTGAAAAATAATAATGCTACGGGGTTCAGTCAATGATATTTCGAGAGTAAACAATTGGCAAAGAATTCTAGTGCAAAGAAAATAAGTGTTATCGATGAATTATCAAAAATTTGTCCTTGAGGGTCGCTAGAGTCCTCGGGGGGTGGAAATTTTGAAAAATAATAATGCTACGGGGTTGAGTCAATGATATTTCGAGAGCAAACAATTGGCAAAGAATTCTAGTGCAAAGAAAAAAAAGCGATATCGATGAATTATCAAAAATTTGTCTTTGAGGGTGGCTAGAGTCCTCGGGGGGTTGAAATTTTGAAAATTAATCATGCTACGGGGTTCAGTCAATGATATTTCGAGAGCAACCAATTAGCGAAGAACTCTAGTGCAAAGAAAATAAGCGATATCGATGAATTATCAAAAATTTGTCCTTGAGGGTCGCTAGAGTCCTCGGGGGGTGGAAATTTCGAAAAATAATAATGCTACGGGGTTCAGTCAATGATATTTCGAGAGCAAACAATTGGCAAAGAATTCTAGTGCAAAGAAAAAAAGCGATATCGATGAATTATCAAAAATTTGTCTTTGAGGGTGGCTAGAGTCCTCGGGGGGTTGAAATTTTGAAAATTAATCATGCTACGGGGTTTAGTCAATGATATTTCGAGAGCAAACAATTAGCAAAGAATTCTAGTGCAAAGAAAATAAGCAATATCGATGAATTATCAAAAATTTGTCTTTGAGGGTGGCTAGAGTCCTCGGGGGGTGGAAATTTCGAAAAATAATAATGTTACGGGGTTCAGTCAATGATATTTCGAGAGCAACCAATTAGCGAAGAATTCTAGTGCAAAGAAAATAAGCAATATCGATGAATTATCAAAAATTTGTCCTTGAGGGTCGCTAGAGTCCTCGGGGGGTGGAAATTTCGAAAAATAATAATGCTACGGGGTTCAGTCAATGATATTTCGAGAGCAAACAATTGGCAAAGAATTCTAGTGCAAAGAAAAAAAGCGATATCGATGAATTATCAAAAATTTTTCTTTGAGGGTGGCTAGAGTCCTCGGGGGGTTGAAATTTTGAAAATTAATCATGCTACGGGGTTCAGTCAATGATATTTCGAGAGCAAACAATTAGCAAAGAATTCTAGTGCAAAGAAAATAAGCGATATCGATGAATTATCAAAAATTTGTCCTTGAGGGTCGCTAGAGTCCTCGGGGGTTGGAGATTTCGAAAAATTATAATGCTACGGCGTTCAGTCAATGATATTTCGAGAGCAAACAATTAGCAAAGAATTCTAGTGCAAAGAAAATAAGCGATATCGATGAATTATCAAAAATTTGTCTGTAAGGGTAGCTCGGGCCGTCGAGGGTGGATATCTCCGTCAATAATTAACTGACGGGGTTTAACCACCGATATTTTGGAAGCAAACAATTGGCAAAAAATGCAGTACAGTCAGATCGTACGATTTTGCCTTGCTAGTTAGTGCTCTGCTAGCGTTATTATAACGCTAGCAGTCTTTTTCAAAATCGATTTTTTCAAAAACCGGACGAGCAAAGAAATTTTCATTTTAGCAAACAATTAGCAAACAATGAGCAAAAAAAGCTTATTTATAGTAACTATTGGATTTTCGATTGTGCTCTGCTGCCGTCACGCGGGTCTATTTTTCGCGGAGATATACACTACCGCCAGAAAGTATTAGACTTTGGAGGATACTCGTTCCGGCAAAAATGGAGCTACCGTTTTTTCACGAAAATTATTCGAAAGCTTATTGAATTCTGTATTGATTAGGCCCTCGTCGAATAAAATCAGACCGCTGTATTCCGAATTATCACGCGAGGGAAACAAACAAAACCGTGCAGTTTTTTTACAGAATTTCATACATCTTTGACTCTTGGCTGAAGCTAACAACATTTTTCGAAAATGTCGGTCCTTTCCTAATGAACCTCCGAGTATGAGCTGTCGATCCATCGAAAAAAAATTGAAGAATATTAGCGGGTTCCTGAAATATGAATTTATTCCTATGAGGGTGCAGAATCCACATGACGCCGGTCAGTCGCATGATTCTAGCCGATTCGAGGATTGCGACTAACGTTTCTCTTGTCACCAGAGCTGAAAGGCGAATGAAAACTTGTGTAACAACCATTAATTACAACTTTAAGTCGAATAGTAGTATCCAACGCAAGCCCCCCATTTGCCTTTCGGCCCTGGTGACAAAAGCACAGCACCCTGTGAGACCCTCGAATCTGCTCGAATCGGCCAACGGACTGTCATGTAGATTATGCACGTGCATCGAAATAAATTGATATTTCAGAAATCCGTTGAAATTCCTATTATTTTTCGACGAATCGACAGTTGATGGCTCAAAGGTCCTTTTTGCAAAGTGCCGGAATTTGAAAAAAAAATTTCTTAGCTCTAGCTGAGAGTCAAAGTTTATGTATGAAATTCTGTGAAAATCGGATTTTATTTTACTCTCTGACGTGATAATCCGGAATGCAGTATTCCAAATGTACTCAACAAAGACTCATTAAACCCAGAATGGAATAAGCTTTCCAACGGTTTTTGTGGAAAATCGGTAGCTTCATCTTCGACGGAGGTACCGTCTTCCAGAGAAGCGACTGGTTTTTAACAGGACGCGCGATAAGTGATCTGATAAATTCTGGCGGCAGTTCAGATGCCCGAAATTTCGACTAATTTTGACTATTTTCAGGTACTTTTTAAATTGTTTCGATGAATAGTAATTTCGTACGGAATATGAATGATGGATTGAACAGAACTAGAATAATAAAAAATTACTAATTTAAAAAAAACGAGTAGCTGCTTACCTGACGGTTGAAGATCAGAGACGTCTAATGCACTGACGGGCCAAACCAACTGAACACGGTCGACATTAAATTGTAATTCCACTGTTTTTGTTGCCATCGCGCCTGTTTCGCGAATCTTTCGGCTTAGTCGCTTCTCAGTGGCAAAAAAAACAATGGAATGACGTGTACAATAAATGAAGCTGAAGCTGGCAGACGTTTCTGGCAGACGCCGAGCGCTAGCGAACGTGCGGTATTGGATGGGACTGCGTCCCGTGTACCGCGCTGCCGTAAAACGCTCGACGCACGGCACTTAAACGTAAAATTTCGTTAAAAAATTAATTATTAGAAAAACAGTTTCCCAGCTCGACAAGGGGTACTGTAGGAGATTCCTCAATATGTATAGAATGTTAACATAGGCTCCAAGAATCTCGGTGGGATACGTGCTAATGTTTATCCGAAAAAGTAAAAAATATTATAATTTAGATAGATTTTTTTCCGGTACGAGCTAAGTTCTGCAACGGAAAAAACTCATTGCCACTCGATTGTTCTATGTATAGAGATTATTAATCCTCCCATTGACTTTTAGCAAAAGTACCAATTTCAATCACTCGGAATACAATAAAAAAAATTGCAGCGATTCCCTCCCTGGAAGCTTTCTTTAGGATACTTTAAGGTTGAAGGAAAACCAAATTCATCCTTAGTCTATCCATTATTTGCGAAGTAATCCCAAGTAACGTTAATAGTCATAAAAATACAATTTTTCACGTATTTTCAAATCAGGTGTCTCGCAGCAAAACAAATTGTTTTTATTAAAAAACAATGGAATCCTCTTACAGCGAATAATTTGAAGTCTCCAGAACTATACTTGGATTCTCTGTACGATCATTAGTACCCGAGTTATGAGTCATCAAAGTGAAAAAAGTATTTTTTTTTGCTTTGACAGCTCGTAACTCGACAACAAATCATCACACAGAACGCTTAGACCACTTAAATTAGAGAGAAAGAATCAACCTGGAAGAGCATCTTCATGGATCCATTCAGAAAAAATCCCTAAGGCCCGTGGGCTTTTCGAAAGGAAAGCAAAAATAGAATGAAAAATTTTACATCAGGCATTTTATGGCTACTCCGAAATAACGAATGGTAAAAATATTTAAACTCAGAATCTTATGACTAAAAACATGAAGCTTCAATTTGCTGTCTTGATCATTGTTCTACGACTATTTTTCAGCTTTTCTGAGTTACAGCCTTCTGAAAAACACCAATAAATTCGCGATATTTTTCATATCCTTTTGCTTTTTGTTTTAGTGTATAAAGAAATGTTAATCGTGCAAAGGAAAGTTATTTGATGAATATCAAGTGAAAATACAATGACCATTTAAACCTTCCGGTAAACATTTATTTAATATTACAAAAATAATCTGCAAGTTTAGACTTGCAAATCGGTTTCTCTGAATCGTAAGTAGTCAACGAAGATTCCTCTTCCACGAGAAAGCCAAAAATCTTGCGGGTTTTAACTTGCAAATTGCAATTTTCACCTTGCAGCTTCTTTAATCTTCAGTTTTCCCATAGAGGGATCTTTATTCTCTATTTTATTTTCAGAGGGAGCTAAAATCAGCGGAGAATTATCATTTTTCAAATCCAAATGAATAAAATAAATGGTGAATAGAGGATTAATGAAAATGAACCAAGGATGATGAATTGAAACCAATAATCAAGTAGCGTGTTGGGCACGCTTGAGCGTGTTGGGATAGTGTTCCGTAGCCCGAAAAAAAAAATGATTTTTAAATTTTACAGAAAACTATTTTGGCTACAGTGTTCGTTATTATAATTTTAGTTGAATTTTCTAATGGAAAGGTTCATTCTGAATAAATTTCAGATTTTTTGCATCGATAATTTAGAAATTATCGTGTTCCAATTATTTTTAAATCATAATATTGCGAAAAAACAATGAAACTCGATAAACCAATGCTCAAACTAAAGATCAAGGATGTGACCATTTCATGAAGGAAGATATCCATTACAAATTCCCCAAAATGACTACGGTTGAAATGTTTTCCCAAGCCAGAAAGAACTCCATCTTGCAACCGTAAAAAATGTATGTTTTTGGAAATTTCATCCCCTGTAACTCGAGAAGGGATGATCGTAGACGTCTCAAAATTGGTTGCCAGCTACTCATTGTATGGACGAACAGGCCCCGCAAATATTTGCGTGAGGGAATACAATTACGACAGATCTAATACTGCCTCATCCGAGTTATGAGTCATAAAATTGAAAAAGATCCTTCGAGCTGCAACATCTGTACTGTACAGAACGCTCGAAACACTTTGATTAAAGAGAAAGCATCAATCTAGCAAAACGTTGAGATGGATTCACTCAGAACAAATCACTCAACCCCGTGGACCTTTCGAAAAATAAGCAAAAGTTTAAGAACATTTTACTCTTTTTCTCTCTGCTAGTCTCACATGTTAGACGGCTGTAGCTTAGCGAAAAAATGTCGGAGAGCAATAATGGAGGGACAGGATTGAACCTTCATGTTTTTAAATTTAAGATCCTGAGCTCAAATATTATTATCATCGGCCATATCTGAGAAGGCGTGAGAAGCCTGAGGTAAATTTTTTATTTTTATTTTTGCCTTTTTTTCAAAGGTCAATGAGCGTGAGAAATTTTTTCGAAGTGAATCCATCCCAATGTTCCTCTAGATTAATTTTTTTTTTTTTGAGTTGAGTAGTTCAAGCGGGGTGTACAATGATTTGTTGTCACGTTATGTGATATGTCAAGGCAAAAAAGATTTTTTTTACATCGATGGTTCATAACTCGGGTACTAATCATCGTTCCGAAAATTCAAGGGTAGTTCTGAAAACTATCGAGTTGACTCTGTAATAACCTGACCAAAAAAGGTAAAAAAAACTTCACTTGCATTGTGATCACCTTACAAATAATGAATAGACTGAAGACGAAGGAAATGTATTCGGACGTTTCTTTTTTAAAAAATACATTTTTGAGCTTTGATTCAACCGTTGGTTCATCAAGTTTTAATGTTTTTTCGCCAAGTTTGGATTTTTTTCATTTGAAACGTGATTCCTGATAAAAAAAATTTTTCTAGTTGGAAGCCGATTCCTGATAGAGGAATCTTATCTGATCTGTTCAATCTGATTCAAGGAAACATTTTAACACGGGCTATTCTTCGAGATATTGTATTGAAGTATTTTTTTCTTGGAAGGTATATTCTTCAGATTTTATTTGAGCTTTGTTTTATCTAGTTTCATTATTTTTTCGCAAAGTTATGCATTTTTATGTGCTGGCACTCGATTCCTCATGAAGAGGGGGTTCGATCTGGCTCGGGAAAATTTTTCAACCGTACCTAATTTTCGAGAAACTGTAATCGATAATTTTTTTTATGGAAGGTACATCCTTGATTTTCAATTTGATCATTGGTTCATCAAGCTTCATTGTTTTTTTCGCAAAGTAACGATTTTTTTTCCATTTGAAGCCGATTTCTGATAGAGGGATGTCATCTGAACTATTCGATCTGACTAAAGAAAACATTTTAACACCAGCTATTTTTGGAGATATTCTATTGAAGTATTTATTTCTTGGCAGGTACATTGTTCGGCTTTGAATTGATTTCCGTTTTATCGAATTTCATAGTTTTTTCGCAAAGTTATGAATTTTTATGTGTTGGCACTCGATTCGTATAAAAAATTTCAACCGTAACTATTTTTCAAAAAATTTTTTTCGGATATTTTTTCCATGAAAGGTACTTCGTTAATGTTTAATTTGACCATTGGTCCATCGAGTTGCATTGTATTTTCGCAAAGTTATGTTTTATTAAAGTTGGAACCCGATTACCGATACAGCAGTGTGATGTACTCTGTTAGATTTGACTAAAGAAAAAAAGGCAACCGTAGACATTTTTTGAGATGTTGCATTGATTGGGACATTTTTTTTTTGAATGTACATTCTTGAACTTTGATGTAATGGTTGGTGAATAAAGTTTCGATGTTTTTTGGCCGAGCTTGGATTTTTTCCATTTGAAACCTTATTCCTGATAAAAAATCATCATCTGATCTGTTCAAACTGGCTCAAGAAAAATATTCAACACTACACATTATTTTAGATATTGTGATATTGTGAAGTATTTTTTTCTTGGAAGGTACATTCTTCGGGCTTGATTTGACCTTTGTTTTATCGAGTATCATTATTTTTTCGCAAAGTTATGCATTTTTATGTGCTGGCACTCGATTCGTCATAAAGAGGGGGTTAGATCTGACTCGGGAAAAATTTTCAACCGTACCCAATTTTCGAGAAACTGTATTCGATAATTTTTTTTATGGAAGGTACATCCTTGATTTTTAATTTGATCATTGGTTCATCAAGTTTCATTGTTTTTTTCGCAAAGTAATGATTTTTTTTCATCTGAAGCCAATTTCTGATAAAGGAATGTGATCTGAACTGTTCGATGTGACTAAAGAAAAACTTTCAACATTAAACATTTTTTGAGAGATTGCACTGGGACATTTTTTTCTTAAGAGTTACATTCTTGAGCTTTAATTCAAGCGTTCGATCGTCGGGTTTTATCGTTTTTTCACAAAGTCATGAATTTTTGTGAGTTGGAACTCGATTCCTTTCGAAAAGGGGGTTCCATTTGACTCGGGGAAAAATTTTGTAACAATCGGGGAAAAAACCGTGGGCAATTTGGGTTGAATGTTATAATTGAAAGTTATAATTTTTGTTGAATGTTTCAATTAAAAGCTACATTCTGGAAGTTTTTCATTTTTTTTTTGCATTGATGGTTTAGAATTGAAAGGGGGGTGGGGGTCGGGGGGAAGACACTCCGATAATAACTAAGACTAGACGAGATATCTCCCGACAGGAAAGTTAAAATGAAAAAAGATCCAGGAACCTTCAAAATTGGATTTCAGAAGACCTGTTTAAGACTCCTTACTTGATGGCTCGAGCGAAAACAAAATTTCGAGTTTATTTTTCAATCGGCTGGTGGGGGGCAAATAATTTTTTTTTTTAATTCTCTCATTTCTGTTTTTGGTTCATCCATCTACGTTTCTGTACTAAATTCCATCTCAATCGGTAAATCGATAAATTTTAATTCGATTGTTCTTTTTTCCTGCATTAATCGCGCCCATCAAGCAAACAGTAGATAAACGATAGTATGACGTTAGTTGAAAGTTTGGCGCGAATCTCTGAGCTCACGCTTCCGGCTTGGTCTCTCCTCATTGGTTCGCTTAGAATGTACTTATCTCGGACACTACTGATCCATTCGAAATTTCGCAAATAGACTTTCGTCTTGGAATTTAACGAGGAATACGCCAGTACCCACCGAGTACGCCTATTTTGGGACACCCTGTATATATATATTGTAACGGGCGTCGATAGTCCACCTTGTGAGTTGGGCTTGAGATGACGCACGATAATGGGTCATGGTCATGTCATGGCGTACAGCCAATCACCGCCGCCGGATAGACACGGCAGGGCACCGAGAGCACCCCCCGTCGAGCCAGCCCTGAGGAAGCCTCGAGCAGCGGGTGCTCAGGAACCCTTCTCGAGCCGAGCCTGGCTGAGTACCAACGCTGGCTGGCCGCAAGCATCGGAATGCGGCAGCCAATCAGAAACCGGCACACCGTGCACCGCCTCCGACGAGTGGGTATAAAAGGAGCACCACCGAGCAGCTAAATCATCATTCGATCATTGAGAAAGTCATAGTCAGGACCCAAGTAGTCAAAATTATAGTCATAAAGTCGAGAATCCTCAAAGAGACAACAAGGAGGTAAATTGTCCCACCTTTTCCTAACGGGTAAAGGGTAGTACCCGATGACGGGTACCAACCCCTGATCCCATCCTTATTAGATCGAACCGAGTAGCGGGTCGATTTTGGTGACATTATCGACCCCCGATCTCCAAATAGGGACACTCGATTGTTTGGAGTAGCGGGTGGATCTTGGCGACATCATCGACCCCCGATCTCCAGCAATCGAGCATGAATTAAGGGGGAAAGTTGTTGGGGGTCACACTGACCCCAACGTAGGTAGCCAAAAGAAAGTTAACGGTACTGGGGTCATATCGACCCCGACCTTAAAAGGGTTGCAACGGGGGGGGGTATCGTTTGGGGTCGTGTTGACCCCAACCTAGAACTGCGATAGCTAGATTGGACGGAGTAGCGGGTCGATTTTGGTGACATTATCGACCCCCGATCTCCAACCAATACCTGGTAGGAAGCGGAGTAGCGGGTCGATTTTGGTGACATTATCGAACCCCGATCTCCCGGTAGGGTAGACAGAGTAGCGGGTCGGCTTTGTGGTACATTGCCAACCCCCGATCTCTTAATCAGAGTGAGATCCGAAGGGTTAGCTAAATAGTAGACAGGGATAAGTTTAAGAAATAAATTGATGGCAATTGGAGGAGAAAAATGTGATAAAAACCATAATAAAAATGTTGTTAATTTGAAGAGAAAAAGCGGTGTAAATTGTTTTTGGATTTAATAAATAAATTATATTTTACCTCCTAACTGGTCTCATAAATTTTTTTTCGCTCGCCCCGAACCCTAACGTGACTCGAGGAGGTCTGTCGGGAGGACGACTCAATCGTAAACGTTACAATATATATATGGGGCATTCCAAACCAAACCGTGGGGTCATTTCCCTCGGGTCCGCCGATTGTTGCATAATTTTATTTTTGACTTTGTTCCGACTTAAAATAGACCCTAATTTTTTTTCAGAATTTTTGCTCCACTCTTTAAGGTGATGGGCGCCGATTGTTCCATAAACTTGCATATAGTTATTTGCATAGAAAGAAATTATATAATTTGCATACGATTTTTTTTAAACTTTGTTCTGACTACAAACAGACCCTAATTTTTTTTCACAATTTTCCCATCACTCCTCAAGGTGATGCGCGCGCATCGAAGTTGCAAAGATAAGAGTAAGCCGACAAAACGGCCATTTTTAAAAATTTGATTTTTTTTCTACAAATGCTATGTTATAAAATAATAGTTTTTTTTTCTAATTTAGGAGTGGGACGCAGCTTGCTTGTATTTTTAAAAAAACTTTTTTTTTTTCAAATCTTTAAAATCGTAAAAATTTCTAATTATAAGAATCATTACACATGTGAAAAAAAAAATCAAAAATATAACGTGTCTTGAAAAATGATGATATTTTACATATTTCGTATCTCGATTTTTCACTTTGCTGTGCTCAGAGACGGTCACGTGCTCTCCCCTCACGAAATATGGAAAATATCAACATTTTTCAAGATATGTTTTATTTTTGTTTTTTTTTTCACACGTGTAACGATTTTTATCATTGAAATTTTTTACGATTTTAAAGATTTGAAAAACAAAGAAAGTATTTTTTTTAATACAAGCAAGCTGCGTCCCACTCCCAAATTGGAAAAAAAACTATTCTTTTATAACATAGCATTTGTAGAAAAAAAATCAAATTTTTAAAAATGGCCGTTTTGTCGGTTTACTCTTATTTTTGCAACTTCGATGCGCGCGCATCACCTTAAGGAGTGATGGGAAAATTGTGAAAAAAAATTAGGGTCCGTTTGTAGTCGAAACAAAGTTTAAAAAAAAATCGTATGCAAATTATATAATTTCTTTCTATGCAAATAACTATATGCAAGTTTATGCAACAATCAGCGCCCATCACTTTAAATAGTGGTGCAAAAATTCTGAAAAAAAATTAGGGTCTATTATGAGTCGGAAGGAAGACAAAAATAAAATTATGCAACAATCGGCGGACCCGAGGGGCATTACTCCACGGTTTGGTTTGGAATGACCCATATATATATATTAGGGCAGCTTGAAAAAAAAACTTTTTTTTTTTCTTTCAATCAAAATACATTCACGCCAAAGTATCTCCCATCAAGAGAATCGTGTCCAAAAATGAGCCCAATCAGACCATTTTTAGGGGTCGCGCAAGATTTTTCTAGTTTTCCCATTTGATTAACATGGGAAGAACGGAAAGTGTCCATTAAAAAAATCGTATCTCCGTCAATTTTATTGGTACATTGATTCCGTTAATCCCATTTGAAAGCTCTTGAAAAACCGCTTGAAATGACGTGCGGACCTTTGAAATCCGATTGCAACTTCCGTCGATAATTTCTTACAAAACCACAAAATTATTGATGAAAGTTGAAATGGGATCCCAAGGTCCGCACGCCATTTTAAGCGGTTTTTCAAGAGCTTTCAAATGGGTTTAACGGGATCAATGTACCTCTAAAACTGGCGGAGCTACGATTTTTTGAATGGAAACTTTACGCCCTTCCAATGTTTATCAAATGGGAAAACTAGAAAAATCTTGCGCGACCCCTAAAAATGGTCCAATCGGGCTCATTTTTGGACACGATTCTCTTGATGGAAGATACTTTGGCGTGAGTGTATTTTGGTTCAAGAAAAAAAAAAAGTTTTCTTTTAAGCCGCCCTAATATACAGGGTGTCCCAATAACTATTAGGACCTCAGATATCTTCGAAACTACTAGGTTCACAGAACTGTTTGCTGAATCAAAATTGCACAGCACGAAGGGGGCCATCCAATGATACCGAAGTGCCTACTCCCACCCCCCACCCCCAGCCCAGGGGGTGGGGCAACTTTGAAATCTTGAATGGAAACCCCCATTTTTCATTGCAGATTCGGATTCCCCATAAAAAAATACGTAACTTTTATTTCAAATTTTTTTTTCGATTCGTGATAGATGGCGCTGTAATCGCAAAAAAATCCCCGAAAGTACAGAAAGGCGATAATACTTACAGTTTCGGTGGTAAATCAAATTACTACGTTCATAGTAAGTGTTCGAAATGACGACCATAAGTATCAATGCAACATTGAATTCTTTTTTCGATTGATTGACCTGCAAGTTTTACAGCGTCGGAACTTATTGATGCACAGGCTGTAATTATTCTTTGTTGCATATCTTCACGTGTAGTTGGTACTTCCTTGTAAACTTTATCTTTTAATGTTCCCCATAGAAAGAAGTCTAAAGGCGTTTAGTCTGGGGAACGAGCTGGCCACGATATTGGACCGCCACGTCCAATCCAACGATTTCGACATTTTATTTGTAGTTGCCTTCGTGCAACCAATGAATAATGTGCTGGACATCCATCATGTTGATACCACATAGCTTGTCGTGTAAGTAAAGGCACCTCTTCTAGCAAAGGTCCCAAAGTATCTTTGATAAAATTACTGTAGGTGTTGCCATTCAAATTTCCATTGATAAAAAAAGGACCAATAATTTTAGCACCTATGATTCCGCACCATACATTCACAGACCATTGCCTCTGGTGTTCAACCTGCCGCAGCCAATGTGGATTTTCCGTTGCCCAGAAATGCATGTTATGCAAATTAACGTTCCCATGATTTGTGAATGTTGCCTCATCAGTAAATAAAACGGTATTAAGAAATGACTCATTGTGTTGAATCTGACGTTGGACCGTTCGACAAAACTCTACGCGATTCATGAAGTCGTTCCCATGCAATTCTTGGTGAAGACTAACATGGTGATATTTGTGACGGTGCTAAATGCGGTGTACGCTGGTCCTGAAAATGGCAGATTCTTTTTAAATTTGTCGCAAACTAATGTGAGGATCTCGAAACACAGTTGCGAGCACACCGATTTCCATTTCTTCATTCGTTACGCGTTTCTGGCGTACACTACTTCGGACACTTAAGCTACCGGTTTGCCTAAGTTTATCACACACATTTTTAAATGTTTGACACGAAGGCTGAGACCGACGCGGATATCGTTTACCATACAAGGTTTTTGCCCTTACAAAGTTTTGTTGGCATTCACCATAGATGAGAAGCATATCGACTTGCTCTTCAAACGGATACATTGTACTCGATTGACCGATTTATCGATACTAATCGTATCATGTTTATCTTATCCTGCAAACTACTTAAAGTGTCCTTGAAACAGTGTTTATTTTCAGTGAAGTAAGCCGTACGTATTATCATCTTTCTTTCTGTACTTTCTGTACTTTCTGTACCTGTCGAAGAAATGTGTACATAAACACACACTACCGTGCTACTGTGTTTACTATGAACGTAGTAATTTGATTTGCCACCGAAACTGTAAGTATTATCGCCTTTCTGTACTTTCGGAGATTTTTTTGCGATTACAGCGCCATCTATCACGAATCGAAAAAAAAATTTGAAATAAAAGTTACGTATTTTTTTATGGGGAATCCGAATCTGCAATAAAAAATGGGGGTTTCCATTTAAGATTTCAAAGTTGCCCCACCCCCTGGGCTGGGGGTGGGGGTGGGAGTAGGCACTTTGGTATCATTGGATGGCCCCCTTCGTGCTGTGCAATTTTGATTCAGCAAATAGTTCTGTGAACCTAGTAGTTTCGAAGATATCTGAGGTCCTAATAGTTATTGGGACACCCTGTATATATATTAGACTGGCCCTTATTCAAGTGACTTTCGAATTTTGACGACGCTCACTGATAATATGTTTCCAAATAATTAAAAAAAAATCCTCCCAAAAGTACTCCGCTCTGTCTCAATATTAAGGGGTGCACCTGGCCTCCTACTTTTCCCCATTTGATTAACATAGGATTTTTATCGACTTTCTTTCATAATTATGTAGCACTGCCAATAAACATGCGAAAAATATGAACCTAGTACGGTTTTTTAGAGAAATACACGTACTTTTTCAACAAATTTTTATTTTCTTAAAATTCAAAATGGCGGATCCGATATGGTGACTTAAAAAATCGATATTCATCAAATGGCACAAGATTGCATTGAAACTGGTTGTACATGGGGTTTTTGGGTCCCTGGAGTGAAATTTTGTATCGAAAGTATAAATTCAATATAGCCGAAGAAACTAAAATTGTCCAAATTTGGTCATTCTTTATATTTTTGATATTTCTTAGATTTGAGTGACGCGCCTGTGCGGCGGTAATACAAACTACACCGATTTATTCTATGATATAAAATAAATACAAGCTTTTTGGAGCTTGATCCAGCTCTCTGGCATCTGAACGAATTTTCCCAGTATGACGAGATATTTCATCACCCCTCCTTTTTTTAATAGATATTATTTTAATAATTGTTGTAAATTTGGAATTTTCACATCATTTTCCGTAAACCAATCGTAATAAACGTCGCCTGTGCGTCACTCGAATTTAAGAAATATCAAAAGTATAAAGAATGACCAAATTTGGACAATTTTGGTTTCTTCGGCCATATTGAATTTATACTTTCGATACAAAATTTCACTCGAGGGACCTAAGAAACCCATGTACAACCAGTTTCAATGCAATCTTGTGCCAAATTTGATGAATATCGATTTTTTAAGCCGCCATATTGGATCCGCCATTTTGAATTTAAAAAAAATTAAAATTTGTTGAAAAAGTACGTGTATTTCTCTAAAAAACCGTACTAGGTTCATATTTTTCGCATGTTTATTGGCAGTGCTACATAATTATGGAAGAAAGTCGATAAAAATCCTATGTTAATCAAATGGGAAAAAGTCGGAGGCCGGGTGCACCCCTTAATATTGAGACAGAGCGGGGTACTTTCGGGAGGATTTTTTTTTAATTATTTGGAAACATATTATCGGTGAGCGTCGTCAAAATTCGGAAGTCCCTTGAATAAGGGCCAGTCTAATATATATATGGGGAAAGCCCGCTCAATTCGAACGGGTCAAAACCCTCACTCCTTCAGAAATAGTTGGCAATTTTTTATTCAGTTTGGGGTAACCCAAAAACATCTTTTGATTTTTTTGGATATTTTCCCACTGCCCCTTCCACCTTAGAAAAATTAAAAGAATGAAAAATAAGAGAAATCAGACTGAGCGATATATTTAAAATCGATGAATTTTTTTTCATGTATTCTGTGCTTGAAAAAATCAAGTTTCTATATAAATTCAGAAAGGGATCTTTTTTGCTTATATTTTATTTTTAATTATTAATTTTTGAAAACTATGGAAATTTTAACAAACTTAAAAAATGGAAATTTTAGTTTTTTTAAGAAAATCAATTAAAAATAAATCATTCTTATGAAAAAATCGATATCTTGATTTTTTCGACTTGAATATCGACTTTTAATAATTCATTCACTTTTGTTTTCTTTTTCGTTAAGTTGGAGTCTCACAAGGCTTTCGATTGGGAGTTTACACAAGTTATATTAAGCACAGAATACATGAAAAAAATTCATCGATTTTAAAAATATCGCTCTGCCTTTTTCACCCGGGTTAATATGAAAAAAAGTCGAACCTTGCACATTGCTTCCTCATAATTTTTTGAATTCGACAAAGCTTCCTCTATGAGGAACTGTGTCGATGAATTTTGGCTTCCTCATAGAGGAAGCTTTGTCGAATTCAAAAAATTATGAGGGAGCAATGTGCAAGATTCGACTTTGCACCCTTGTTCTTCTATAAAATCGGTTCGTAAATTGATCTAGTCCAGAATAAATACATAGTGAATCCCATGTCAAATTAAAAAAATTGAAAGTCGCATCAAATTTAAACGCCTAGATGGATTTTGCCCAAATTCGATACGAAACATCTTTTGATGATAGTGCGACTTTGTACAAAGTTTTGATCCGATATCTCAAAAACTGTGGAAGCTAGAGTGCGCGCGACGATTTTAAAAAAATTTCTAAACGACATAAAATATGAATGGTTGGATGGATTTTGCCCAAATTCAATACAAAACATCTTTCCATAATAGTGCGACTTTGTACTGACTTTTAGCCAGATATCTCGAAAATTGTGGAAGCTAGAGCACTTACGTTTATTTTTGAAAAATTTCAAAATGACATACAATATGAATAGCTTGATGGATTTCACCCAAATTCAATCCGAAACGTCTCTTGATAATAGTGCAGCTACGTACAAATTTACCTTCACGTGTTGTTCTTCGACTGGGTTGCGAGACAGAGCGTCTGCATTGACATTCGATTTCCCAGCTTTATAGATAATATCGTAATCATGGTCCCCGAGTTTAAATCTCCATTTAGTGACTCGAGATGACGGATCTTTTGAATTTTTGAACCAAATAAGCGGTTTATGATCCGCGACGATCGTAAATTTCCTCCCGTATACGTATGGGTGGAATTGTTTTACAGCATAAACTATCGCGAGAGCTTCTTTTTCATAAACCTTGTAATTTTTCTCGGCAGTGTAAAGAGTACGTGAAACATAAGAGATTGGTAAATCTTTACCTATTTCGCCCTGAGATAATATGCCTCCCATTGCATAACCTGATGCGTCAGTAGTAATTATAAAAGGTTTCGTAAAATCAGGGTGTCTCAGTATTGGTTCCTTGCATAGGATTTCCTTTAATTCTTCGAATGCATTTTTTTCTTTTTCACCCTATAAAAATACTGTATCTTTTTTAAGAAGATTAGTTATTGGTTGAGCAATTTTGCTTCCTCATAGAAGAAGCTTTGTTTTCGTGACAAAATTTTTTTTCGAGATGTTCATGAAAACGTGTTCAGAATGTCCCAAAACATCTAAAAAACACAACTGGAAAAAATGTCCGGATGTATGTGTGTGTGTGTGTGTGTGTGTGTGTGTGTGTGCGTGTGCGTGTGCGTGTGCGTGTGCGTGTGCGTGTGCGTGTGCGTGTGCGTGTGCGTGTGCGTGTGCGTGTGCGTGTGCGTGTGCGTGTGCGTGTGCGTGTGCGTGTGCGTGTGCGTGTGCGTGTGCGTGTGCGTGCGCGTGTGCGTGCGCGTGCGCGTGCGCGTGCGCGCGTGCGTGCGTGCGTGCGTGTGTGTGTGTGTGTGTGTGTGTGTGTGTGTGTATGTAACATTGGTTGAGCGTTCATAACTTGAGAACGGCTCAAGATATCAAGCTGAAATTTGTCACCCATGTAGAGGGTTCACGGCGCATAGCATGATTCAATTTTTAGAAAAATCCATAGTTTTCTCGTTTTTACGCGATTTTTAAAAACTTTAAAAAATTATTTTTGGTCTCTAGCTTCCACAATTTTAGAGATATCGACCTCAAATTTAGTATAATGTTGTACGACCACAGGGTGATGCTCGTCACTACATTGGAAAAAATCCATGCAGTGCTTTTGTTTGAAGAAATTTTAAAAGGTGTAAAAAAATGGTGTGCGCACTCTAGCTGTCACAATTTTCTAGATATCGGACTAAAATTTGGTACGTAGCTGCACTATTGTCAAGAGACGTTTCGGATTGAATTTGGACTTTCAATTTTTTTAATTTGACATGGAATTCACTATGTGTTTATTCTGGACTAGATCGATTTACGAACCGATTTTATAGAAGAACAACGGTGCAAAGTCGAACCTTGCACATTGCTTCCTCATAATTTTTTGAATTCGACAAAGCTTCCTCTATGAGAAAGCCAAAATTGATCGACACAGTTCCTCATAGAGAAAGCTTTGTCGAATTCAAAAAATTATGAGGAAGCAATGTGCAAGGTTCGACTTTGCACCCGTGTTCTTCTATATTTGAATATCCTTTTACGAACCGCCGATAATAACCGGTCAACCCTAAAAATTGTCTCACCCCTTTGACGTTGCGAGGGGCAGGGTACCCTCTCACTGCAGCAATATTTTTGGGGTCGGGTTTGATACCGTTTTCTCTAATTAGATGTCCCAAATAAGTTACTTCTTTCCGCAGAAACTCGCACTTATCTGGTTGTAATTTTAAATTTGCATCGGCGAGTCGAGTTATCAATTTTCTATATTTTATTTTGTGCTCCCTTAGCGAGGATGCGTAGATAACAATGTCGTCAAGGTAAACAAATAATTCGATACCTTGAAGACCGCTCAAGACTCGGTCCATAAATCTCTGAAATGTTGCTGGGGCGTTTTTCAACCCGAAAGGCATTCGAGAAAACTCATAATGCCCGAAAGGTGTTGAAAAAGCTGTTTTATGTGAATCTTCTGATTTTTAACTCCCGGCTGAAAACGGGAGTTATGTGTTTCGTCGTGAGCAACGTGAATTGGCGTTTCGTTGGAAATGCTTTACCGGCCAAACGGCTGATTTTCTTCTTACAAATTGATGTACATCGGTGTCGGAAGTCACAGAGAGGGTTTAGCTTCCATAATATTTACGATCAGATCTCAACTCGCGAAGATATTAAATGTACAAATTTAAACGGTTTCGAACGTTTTTCTCAAATCGCAATTTTGATGGGTTCGACTGCATGAATCGCAGACTTCACGGCATCATCTGCTGTGACAGCGCGTGTGTAAGTGTAGTGGAACGTATCCGTGTGCTTTGCATCAACGCTCTGGACGATACCGCTGAGTGCGAGAGAGACAGCGCGATTGGTCGATCGTTTTAACCTCGAAACAGAACTTTCAACGGAAATTTTTTTTTTTCTCAAGTGATTCAGCGTGAGAATTTTTCATTAATTGATTTCATGTACAAACGATATTTTTTTAAAGAGTGCATTTTCCATTTAACGTTCAATAATTAGTTAGTTAGCAGGATTGATCTACTGACGATTTTATCAAGCACGTCGAATTAATAATTCTGGATACTTGTATTCGGGCGTGAAATTGAGATGTATGTGAATGTGGAGGTTAGGTCGGATGACGTGGTTATGCCCGGTGATATTGTTTTATTTATAGTCATCAACGGATGTCACGTACGAACGATATTGTTTAATGAGTTCATTCTTTTTTATTCAACGTATGATAATGTTATCAGGATTGTGAAAAACGTGAATATTAATGTTCAGCTGGACGATGTGGTTATGCCCAGTGATATTGTTTACCTCGGTGGAATTGGCAATTCAAACGAAAAAAATTGTTGTCGGATTCAATTTTTTACTTTATCCTCCAACCGACAAAACTTTAGACACAGCGATTTGTCAGAATGCACAATATGTATATTTGTTTTCATTGTTTTTCCTATATGAGTCAGGTCCTTTTCGGAGCAGCATTCATTCAATGTTCACTCGCTGAAGACATATTCAAAACCTATAATGACTGGGAAGGACGAGCAGAATGCGCTGACATCTGGTCAAGGCTGCGTCGAGCCGCGCTTGAAAGCTGTACAATGCGCAGACATTTGGTCTAGGCCACATAGAGCCGCGCTTAAAATCTCCATAATGCACTGAGATTTGGTCAAGGCTGTATTAAGCCGCCCTCAAGACTCCACGATGGGCTGACAATTTGTCATGGCTACATGGAGCCGCGCTGAACAATCACATGATGCGCTGTCATTTCGCTGAGACTGTACTCAACAGCGCCCAAGGACAACCAGCATGTGCCGCAGCTAGTCGATACTTTCAAAGTCTTGTCTCATCAAATTTCTATACAGTGGTCACGTTTTACGATATTGAATCGATAAACAATAGTACATTATGACACTAGTAGGAAAAATTGTTTTATGACGTGGACGTCTTGTTCGAGCTAAGTGATTCCAATCATTGGCGGACGTGGAGAAAATTATATCAAATTATCTTTAAAAAGTATGAAATAAAATAAATTTAAAAAATTTTTAAAAACTCCCGGCTGGAGTAAAAATCGAACACAAAAAAAATTAGAACGAAAAAAAAGTAATCTGATAGAAAGCATGAATAAAATTCATGAATCTAAAAAGAATACAACAAATTGATAAATTTAAAATGGAAAAAACAAATTAGTGAAATTAAAAGAATTAAATAAATAAATAAATTCAAAAAGGATGAAATAATTCAAGAAGTCATCTTAGTTTATTCGTAGTTTGAATTATGATCGTTCGTCTGTATGAGTTCAATTTTTTGAATCGTGGTAATTTTCTCACTGCCCTCAATTCAGTCGGGAGACGTCATTCATTAACCATAAATATGATATAGGATATAGATGTTTGACAGTGCAAAGAAGACGCCATTAGATAATTGAACATGAAGACGATCTGGATTTAGATGTTCGACGATACGAAAGAAAACGTCTCCCGACTTATGTTTAATGAATGACGTCTCCCGACTGAATTGAGGGCAGTGAGAAAATTACCACGATTCAAAAAATTGAACTCATACAGACGAACGATCGTAATTCAAACTACGAATAAACTAAAATGACTTCTTGAATTATTTCATCCTTTTTGAATTTATTTATTTATTTTATTCTTTTAATTTCACTAATTTGTTTTTTCCATTTTAAATTTATTAATTTGTTGTATTTTTTTTAGATTCATGAATTTTATTCATGCTTTCTATCAGATTACTTTTTTTTCGTTTTAATTTTTTTTGTGTTCGATTTTTACTCCAGCCGGGAGTTTTAAAAAATTTTTTAAATTTATTTTTACTTTAATTTGATGGAAACCAGATGCAAGATCGAATACTGAGAAGTACTTTGCTCCCCCGAGTTGGTCCAATATATCCGTTATATTTGGTAAAGGGTATGAATCACCTATCGTTTTTCAATTGAGATCTCGAAAATCTAAAACCATTCTCCAACGCTTATTACCTTCGGAGTCCGGTTTTTTTGGAACAATCCATACGGGACTGTTGTATGGGGATTGTGAAGTTCTTATTATGCCTCCGTCATAAAGTTCTTGTACTTGTCGCGTGATTTCGTCTTTATGTATAGGAGGATATCGATATTGTCGGGTGTTGATGGGATGCTCATCTGTTGTGCAAATTGGGTGTTCTAATTTTGAAGTAGCTCCCAATTTTTCACCCGGAATATGGAATTGTTCTACGCTTTCTTCTAATAATTCGTTTACGCTTGCTTCTTCTTCGGAATTTAAGTGTTCGAGACGGAGCAGCGATTTTATTTTTTCTACACGGTTGTCTTGGTTCGTATTTCTTGCGATTGCCAAGCAGAGCGCGTTCGATTTAAAAGATTTTGACGAGTTAGTCGAGTTTGTTGGATTTGTAGATTTAGTAGATTTAGTAGATTTAGTAGATTTAGTAGATTCAGTAGATTTAGTAGATTTAGTAGATTTAGTAGATTTAGTAGATTTAGTGGATCTAGTAGATTCAGTAGATTTAGTAGATTTAGTGGATTTAGTAGATTTAATTGATTTAATTGATTTGATTGATTTAATTGATTTAGTAGATTTTGTAGATTTTGTATTCTCTTCAAATTCTTGAAGAGTGAGAGTAGGAACTTCGATATCGATATCTCTTCCTATCTCGTGTTGTAGACTTTGGTGTACGCGACACCTTGGATATTTGTGACTAACGCTTTACCGAAATAAATATTTTCTCCGACCTCTAGCTTGGGTAAGTAGCCTTGTGTAATTTCAGTGTTTTTTACTCTCACATAAAAAGTTGAAATTGAGCGCGCAGGAATGGTTACTACCTCCGGACTCGAGAATCGGATTTTATTATCCTTCCAATATACACAGTGCTCTTTGAAATCAATTGTGGCCTTATATCTCTGGAAAAATTCATTACCCAATATCCCAGCTTGTTCGATCGGAAAATCGTTTGCAACTATATAGAAAACGACTGGACTTCCTAAGATGTCTACCGAGACGGACGATAAGGTTTCTACGAGTGTCGCCGTTATTCCGTGCAATTCTAAGATATCCCACTTATCTATATGAGATTCGGATTTCACATAAGCCTTTTTCACGAGATTGGGTTCAGAACCAGAATCGACCATTAATTCTACGGGAGAATTCACAACTGATGACTCTATCTGTATTGTCGGGGGTCGGCAGCGTTGTCTCAAATTCACGTACGCTACTCGGACTCGTTTTGTGTTGATATCACGAAGACTGTACGAGGGGTTTCTTTGTATGTATTTGGGGTCTCCCGATGAACCCCGTTCTTCGAGAGACCGTTGGAGTTTCCCTGAGCTCGCTGTTTATTATTACAATCCCTCTTCCTACATTCATCTATAATATGCCCGTCCTTTTTACAATACCTACAAGTTTTTTGTGGTCGGTCGTTAGTCGTATCGGGCGTTTTTTTTATTGCTGCCTGCGGTCGAGCGTCCCACTGTTTCGAGGGCCGGGCCGCTTGGTTCCTGAACCAACACCTATCCGCTGCGTGACCCGGCCGCTTGCATATCTGGCAAGCGACCGCGACGGTCTGTACAGCCCTTACGTTACGACGCGATTCGTGTTTGTTGGGTTTAGGCGTACGTAGTTCCCTAATCGCTTTCTGCTTCCTATCTGTGTTTATGGCGCCTTTACCGGCGTCCGCGAGCGTGTCGTAGGTCGTTTTTATTCGTATCTGTATGTCGGGCCTAAGGCCGTCGAGAAAACTCTACGCATTCCTTTTCGATCGAGGTTTTTTCCGCATCGCTAATCTGACCGTCATTAGAATTTTTGTACGCCTCGATTATGTGGTTCCCGATTTGGCGTACCCGGTTGATGTATTTAATCGTGTCCTCGTCTTCTAGTTGTATCAACGCTCCGAGTTCTCGTCGTTCTTGGTTTACCGTCTTTCCGGGAGAATATAAATTTTTTAAATATTTTGATAAGCTAGCTAAATTTTCGAATTTTGTTCCCTGTACCGATTTTTTTGCTTCTCCTATAATTTTTGTACGAATCGATTTTACTAAATTTTGTTCTACGTTTGCGGGAAGCATACCTAATGCTTCCTCGCAACTATCGATAAATTTGAAAACGGGAATATTGTATCCGTCGAATTCGGATACCACTTTGATTGCATCCTTAAGGGATACAATCTGTGATGCTCCCACAGGCATTTCGGCGGATAGAGGTATAACGTTTTGATTTAAAATAGGAATAAGAGGGTTTGTTGAAATATTTACTTTTTTGGTTGGGGTGTGGTCAACTGACATAACTTAGAATCAAATCGTCTTTGTATCCCACCGCTGTCACCAAAAAGGAAGGTATGTTACGTCTGGGGTAACAATATCTTAGAATTGCCCTGTTTTTGACCTTAGCAAATGCTAATTGGTCAGGGATACGGGCTGACGATTTGATAAAGTGTTATTTTGATTGAGATTTATTAAAAATATTTATTGAGAGAGAATTTTTTCCTTCTTTACGTGACAATTAAATCTGGGGTCGTTGATCGGAATATATTTGGCCTACAAACACCGAGTTGTATATTCTAATGGGAAGAGTTTGTATGGGGTCGTAACCGGCTCAGCTTCGAGCTGGTTGCCGGTGAAATAGGGGTGGGACGCGACTGGAGTGTAATTGCAAAACTCCGCGTGGAGCTTGCGCAATTGATATTTGCGCCCCGCACGGCGTTGTTTACCCATTAAAGAATACAGTGTTATTTTAATATATATATTTGAGATATTTATTGAGAATAAAGTGTAAAATGTATGTATGGGTTAGTGTGCGTGTGATAAAGGTCCGCGTGGGTACGCGTTACCTTTATATCTAAAACTAGTGTTAATTTAATAAGTAGAAGAATGGGAGTCCGCGTGGGTACGCGTTACTCCCGTGATTTGGGATGAGAGTCCGCGTGGGTACGCGTTACTCTCGGATTTGGATTTCATGAAGATCCGCGTGGTTACGCGTTACCTTCCGGTTAAGGAGATGAGAGTCCGCGTGGGTACGCGTTACTCTCGGAGTTGGAAGGATGTGAGTCCGCGTGGGTACGCGTTACTCACAAGGGGTAGTTTGGTAGTTGGAAAGAAGATTGAGAGGAAACTGACCAAAAGTTAGAGTCCTCTTTCTTCGAATTATACTTGAAAATATTTATTAGTTGGGACTGGGCCCGAAATGATTTTAAGAGATGTTGCGACGTCGGAGGTTGAATAATTACTGAGTAAAAGACGCGTGTGTGGCGCTTTTATACAATTTCGGGTCCACACAAAATATTTAACAAGGTTGGAGAGGGTAGTTTCCCTTATTTATCATTGGTTGAAAACACCGTCTCCCACCTTCTTATTCTCTAAGACGCGTTTCGCTTTTAACTACGAAGCTAGTGGTAAGGGTGGGAAAGGGCAAATTTTCTTTGTATCTCATTGGTTAAAATTTCCCGTTTCCCACTTCTTAGTTTTATGCAAAAAGGTGGGAAGAATCTTATCTTTTCGAGCTGAAGGCCCAAGAACCCCCTCCCTTATATCTTTGTATGCCCCTTGAAGAAGGCCATACACTCGCGCCTGTGTTTGGAGGGTTGCGGCCCTTCAGGCATCTGTGTGATGGCGTTACGGGGACGTAACACGGCCCATTCATTCAGCTGTCAGTTGAGTATTTATTTATTCATTTATTCACCTATACATTATGTATCGATCTATTTGTTAATTTTTATTCATTTTTAATCGTTTATTTATAACTCAATTGATCCGTTAACTTCTGTTTAGTTATGTTTCGATCTGTTTGTTTATTGATTCCTTTTCACCTCTTACCTTAATTTTATTCATTGGTTGATTCATTTATTCGTTCATTTGTTTGTTAACGTATTCAATCATTATGCATTTATTATTTATTTCCGTTTATACTACTATCTTTCGTTGTTCTTGTATTGATTATTTCATTTTCTATTTAGTCATTTCAAATCGTTCATTCATCCAGTCTATTTACTCATTTTGAATCGTTTATTCATCTAGTTTTGATTTTTCTTGTATTTATCCCTCAGGTTCTTTTCTATTCTCTTGTTTATTTAGGTTGTTCATTAATTTCCATCATATGCTTCATTTAATTATCAGTTTGTTATTCATCAGTTTGTCTATAGATTGATTGATTTATTCATTTATTCCATTCATTTATCTATTGATTCGTCAATCTGTGTATTTCTTTGGTTCTTAATTTATTTATTCTTTCTCTTACATTGATCTTTATCTGTTCATTCTCCACCAAATTAAAATCTTCAACCTATTTGTTTATTGATTTATTACTTCATTTATTCTTCTAATCATTTGTTTCTTTGTTTATGTATTTATCCGTTGATTTATTGATTTGTAAGTTCTGGGAGTAATTAATTGGCCGATTTGTTCACTTATTTATTTGGTTATTTATCTAGTCCTTGATTTCTGATCTATTTATTTCTTTATTCATTTCTTTATTTATTTATTTATATGCGCTACGTACATTAATCTATTTATTTATTCATACATATATTTATTCGATTCTTCGTTTGTTTATTTATTTGTCCTTCGATTTTATTTATAGAAACGACCAAGTTACCGTGACAACAATTACACCTCCATTTACATTTACAGGCGCGGACCAGCCCCACCACGCCCGTTCATCAGCCAAAGGCCGACGGCTCACGGCCCATTCATTCATTTATTAATCTATTTGTTGGGTGAGTGTTTATTTGTTGTTTCTTGTTCATCCCCTATTAATACCCTTTCACCCTGACATCCTGAGTCTTAGATCTAGTTACATTTAATTTTTATTGAGTGTAATATATTATTTATTATAGAAATAATGAAAGCGGTACCAGTAACCGCTATCATTGCTGCGGTGAGAGTTCGAGATAGCTCATTTATACTTTACTTATAATTCATTTGTTCATTTATAATACTACCTAACTGTTTATTTATTTATTCATTATCATTTATTACTTCATTACTTTTCAGGTATTAGACCCGTAACAGTAGCCCGGGCAGCCACAGCGAGAGTGACCGATGCCGCAGCGTCGATAAACAGCCTCGCAAGGTTAGCAAATGAGTCGAAGTAAACTTTTCATTTGTTCAGTCGTTCGTTCATCTGATACACGAACCCACAACCACACCGCACCCGCCAAGCGCAGCCCAACCTATCCACTTGTCCATACGTCCCTTGTGTGTCAGACCATAAGAACCCATCCGCCCCTGCCCTCATCCGGCTACTTTCTCCTTTATTTGAGCATTAATTTCTTTTAATTTGTTCGTGCGGTCACCCATTACTCAATGGTTTATCGAGTGATTGATTTTCCTCTTTTACTGGGTCGTTTTTCATTATTTAATTATTATTATGATTATTAATTATTATTATTATTATTTTTCAGGTATTCGCCCCGTAAAAGCAGCCCGGACAGCCACAGCGAACACCACTTGTTCACCTATTCAGGCGTTCGCTCATCCACCACACGCGCCCACGACCCCACACACACACACAGCCCCCCCACCCCCCAAGCACAGCCCAACCCGCTCACCCGTCCATACCCCCCTAGCTTGTCAAGCCATCAAAACCCTCAAAACCTCAAAACCTGTCCAGCCCTCGCACTTATCAGGCCAACACTCTCACCCATTTAAGCATTAATTTGTTTTAATTCGTTCGTGCGTTCGCCATTAGCCAATGGTTTATCAAGTGATAGATTTTATTTTTAATTAGTCATTTTTCATTATTTATTATTATTATTATTTACTATTTATTATTTTCAGGTATTAGGCCCGGAATAGCCCCCGGACAGCCTAAGCGAAAGGGTCCGGAGTCGCAGCATGGGTCACTACGGTAGCTCATTTCATCAATTCATACACCCACATACATTTTCGAATGTCAAATAAAATTTTCAATATCCACCCATTAGTCTACCTATTGATTCACTTAATTATTCCCTAATACCATTGGTTTGTCTATTTATTGCTTCATTCATTTCTCTATTCATCCATTCCTTGATCCCTAAATCCGCTCATTCATAATTCATTTATTTGTTAGGTTCACTTGATTTATTTGTTTGATTCATCCATTCGTTGCCTATTTGTTGGTTGTTTTATTTGTTTATTCGATTGTTTACCCATCGGTCCTTCATCCATTTGCTTATTAACACACCCACATATCAACACCTTACCCAGTTTTTAGTCTCTTGTCCTTTCAATCATTTCTCCCGTTCATCCCGCTGTTTAATTATATATTTCATATTTACTCGTTTGTTTATTGTCTTCTTCATTTATTAATTCCTCCTATGTTCATTAACCCGTCCACAAATTATCCAGGAATATGTTATTTTATCTACTGATATTCGCCACAGAGGCATATTATTAATTTGATTTGACGTGTTTACCCGCTGTAATAACAGTTGCAAGGATAGAATCAATTGCAGCTGTCATTACAACGAACCCTTTATAATTTACTTATTCGTTACTACCTTAATCTGTTTATTTATTCATTTAGTCGTGTGTTAATTCGTTTATTCATACACGCACTGGTCTATGTGGTTATTTAACAATTCATTCATTCGTATATTTATTCTACAGCTTTGACTTCCCATTTGCCAATTCCTATGTTCACCGCTTTGTTTATTATTCGATTATTGACCCATCGGTCCTTCATATATTCGCTTGTTGGCGCACCCACATATCAACGCCTTCATTAGTTTTAATTTTTGTCTATTTGATCATTCCTTCCGTTTATCCTGCTGTTTGATTACATATTTAATATTTATCTGTTTGTTTACCGACTTCTTCACTTATTACTTCCCTTGTACATTGGCCCGTACCCCAATTCGCGCATCCATTCATCCACCTTCCGTCAGTCCATAGACTGCGTCATCTATTATTTTAATCTATTTTTCCCCATTCATTGATCTATTGATTTATTGATTTGTTGAATTAATGTGTGCCTTTCCTTGTCAATTTACTTATGTTTCTGTTTAATTATTTACTACGCCTCCTACTATTGATTTATTTTACTTCATTTTACTGTGTTTCGTTTAGTCATCTCACTTAGTTATTTATTCGACTATTTAGTAATTCCTTCAGGTACGTAAAGCCAATTATTCATCCATCTATCGAATCGTTAACCCAGAACTTTACGTGGGGCCAGGGAAACCTGCGTCTCTGATTAAGCCCATGTATGTCTGACTATCTGGTGGCCTGCTGAGGAACTGCGAAGTGGACCTCCCCGTTCCCGTTTGGCACGGCGTATCGTCCCGCGTTGCGCTACATAATCGAGCGATTAAGGGGAATCACTCGATGAGGAATGGACGCCACGTAAACATCGATGCTTCACTTGTCACGAATTACGAACTTGAAACACTCGTAGCACCCCGAAATTTTAGATTTCGACGATAAACCGGGTATCGATCGAAAGCTAACACATGCCCGCACACACTTGTATGTTGTGCCGGTACACCGAGTGATCGCTAGGGAACGGGTGTTTAGCGGTTAGATAATTATTTTATTTTTTATTGTGGCTCCCAGCCACAAAGAATTAGAATTCAAGCGAATGGTTCAACGATAAGTTTAATCACTACTATAAAACTGACGGAATACAATAATTAATACACAGTTTAAATGTTACTACTACATCGATGTTGACCGGATCGCGTATGATTTAATCCCGCGATTCGGGAGCCGTCCCTAGCAGATTGGATGCCGATAAAGTGCCCATAAGAATGCCTAAGGCATTTTGGTAGGCATTTTCGTTCAAAAAGTGCCGGTAGATGCCGATGAATGCCCAACGGCATCCACCGGCATTCATAGGCACTCATAGGCATTCTCATAGGCACTCATGGGCATTCATAGGCACTCATGGGCATCCACCGGCATTCATAGGCACTCATGGGCATTCATAGGCATTCTCATAGGCATTCATAGGCACTCATGGGCATTCATAGACATTCATATGCATCCACCGGCATTCTTAGGCATCCACCGGCTTTTTTAGCGACCTACCGGCACTTTACGGCATCCCTCGGCATTTTTCTGCTTTGCCGTGATTGTCATGTTTTGGTAGAGGAAAAGAAATTCCAGGTTTGGGAGAAGGTGAAGTACTCCTAAAGAATTCCTTTAATTTTAACACGTATATACACAATAAAAATATGATACAGAATATGATATAATGGCGTACTGTTAAATACATATTCAAATTATACGAGCGGTTTGTTCTACGTTCTAATCTGTCTCCCAAACATTTGCTAATTGAATTCCGTGATAATCATTGGGTTTGGATGTGATTATCATTACCGGACCTTGGAGATCGCAAATATCGACGAATGATCTGTCACGTGTTGGTACGATTTGTTTAATGTGTTGTGCGTCAAAACTGTTTCCTACATCTTCAAAGGATTTGACGAAAAGACCACACACAGTATCTCTTTCGTTGTGATTAAATCGTACAATATTCAAAATTTCGACGAAGCCAAGATATTGTACGAAGGCGAAACTATTTGACGATTTATCACCCTCCTTTTCTGCGTCTTTGCAGCTGTAATTTACACCTTTAATTAATGCTCGTTTAAAAGTTGAGATTGAATCAGGTCTGAATCCAGTGTCGAGCAATAATGTTGATTCCCAAGCGTCCGGCGGACGATCGAGCGAACTTCCGATGCTTTGGAACTCGGTACCGAATTTTCGTACATTCGGACTCTTCGTTAGTCCGTTCTTTTTGCCCGAGTTTAATATGGAACGTACACGATTTCTCGTAATTTCCGGAATTGATTCATCATGCACAAGATCCTCGGTAAATCGATTCATTAAAAATCGCGTTACAATTTGTAACGGTCGTGCCGTTGCGCTGTTGACAGAGTCGATTACTCGCTTATTAAATGATTCAAATGGAAACGCACTATGGGCCCACAACGGCTTCCAATTCTCCACTGTCTCAATTAAGTGAGTAAGAAGATGGACATTGAACGTCATGTTAGAAGTGCCGAATATATTTTGGAATTTTTCCACGTACTCTCCAATCAATAATCGCGCTTTTTGCAGCTCTTCGGTACTTATCGAGTTCTTACTCAGTATGTACGCCGCTCCGGACAGTAGTGTAAAATGTTTGTGGTCTTCCCTGCGAATTACTCCCTCCAAACATAAAGCGCCGTAATATAGGAGCCAATTTCGCCACTCGGAAGCTTTCCAATTTAAACAAGTCTGTATTCTCCTTGGTTTCCTCGATATTCTGCTAGGCGATCGTATGTGCACAAGCCGGGAATTAATTTTCGCCAATAATTTCGGTTTACCTCGATACCAAGGATCGGACGCCTTTCCAAAGAGAAGGAGCGTAGTATGTTGCCTAGCTACCCCCAAAAATACGCTATGCATACTTTCGACGACCACACCCCGAGCGAGATCAAACTTCGGCATTATCGTAAGTATAGACGTACCTTTTACACCACGTACTTTTTCATTCGTCTTATCAGCTTGTTTCATGTCCTCGCGAATTTCATTGTCGGTGCGACAAGTGGCGCCACCATCAATTGGATATACCCGAGTGCGATCGTTTATTTTACCTTCGGCGTAACAAAATGTGCATCCGTATTTGCCGTTGAATTGAGTCATGTTGAGAAGTGAAGGTCTCGCGACAGAGTCTACGGTAGCAATAAGTGTGATAAATTTGCTCGTGATTCCATTGGTGGAACCATTATTACGTTTGTAGGTTATACCCGTTTTGTATAAAGAATGCAATTCTTTAACGATCGGAAACAAAAGAGCGTTCAGGTTGGGGTGAGAGCTGTCAACCCATATGCCGCCCATTAACATATGTCGTTTTCGCGCATGAGGCGGCAGTTCGTTCACAGTGAACAATACTGGCCAAGCGCTGCAATTCGACGAATTGGATACCGCAGCACCATCCGTGTTCAATGTTAACGAATAATTGCTTTCCGAGCTCAAAAAACCACCAGGACCGCATTCCTTTCGATACTCTTTGCCGTCATATATATCCTCGATGCCATGAATGTTCTCTTTTTTTCGTGTGTACCGGTACCGTAAAGAATCCTCTATTCCCGGAATCGAGAACAGATTTTTCAACTGTTGTTCTAAGCTGAGCTGAATGAAGTACGACAACGACTTTTTGGACTTATCTGGTCCGCTTGTTTTGCATAAGCACTCTCGGTTAGCCACTGTTCCCTCTCCAATGCAGTCGTGGCAGTAGCGGCAATATACATGACGCATTATTATTAACTCATCGTTCCTCGTTAACGTTGCCCACAGACTGGGTTTCGTGGAAGGCAAACCACTACCGTTAGTTATTGAAATCATAAGTCGAAATAAATCGATAGTTGCTTCAGACGGTAAATTGTGGCGTATTGATATGGCAATAATTTTAACGAATATATCAATTTCCGTAACATTCGGCCTCATTGTCGTATTTCGGGAAAAATCGGCGGTACCACCGCTCTTCATCTGAAACATTCCTGTCGGGTTGTCACGAGAATTTCGGCCATGTCGCGATTCTTCGGAGCTCGACGAATCATCGTTATCTTAAGAAGAGTCGTCGTCGGTCTCATCGCTATCATGAAGGGCACTGTTGTCGTTATGCTCCTCAATCGAAACAATATCATTCGTTTCTTCTGTTTCTGTTTCGTCTGTTTCTTCATTACCGGTATGTAAATTCGAGCTTTGATCGTCACAGATATCAAATTCTTTGTCGTCAAAGAAACTCGTCGAAGCCCCATCAGCGTTGGTTATTTGGTTGCATCTCCGTTTACGTTTATACACCGTCGTCTGCGGTGCAATATTCTCACCACATACCTGTTTCGGCAAACAATTAATTAAAGCATTTAACAATTTGGAAACAATTAAGCACAGCCACAATGTACAAAAAATGAGGATAATATACAGGGTGTCCAATTTTAATCTTACATTTAATTTATCTCGAAAAATACTACTCCGATCGAAAATTGAGTACAACAAAACTTGAAGGGCCTGGAGGGGGACGTACAAAAAAATTTTTTTTTCGGTCGAAAATCCCAAGTGGCGGTTTTAAGGTGGCAAACATGTTTTTTTTAAACGGAACTATACTTATTTTTTCGCATCAAAAATTTTGTCATGTCAAAACTGACAACTTTTGTAGACAACTTTTTTCGATAAACCTTATAATTTCTAGGTTAGAACACAATTTTTCAATTGACTATTTTAGCGTTATCCAGGATGTACCACGAGGAGGTAAAGTCATCAACGTCCCATGTGTGAGTGTATGTGTAAGTGTAAGTGTAAGTGTAAGTGTAAGTGTAAGTGTAAGTGTAAGTGTAAGTGTAAGTGTAAGTGTAAGTGTAAGTGTAAGTGTAAGTGTAAGTGTAAATGTAAGTGTAAGTGTAAGTGTAAGTGTAAGTGTAAGTGTAAGTGTAAGTGTAAGTGTAAGTGTAAGTGTAAGTGTAAGTGTAAGTGTAAGTGTAAGTGTAAGTGTAAGTGTAAGTGTAAGTGTAAGTGTAAGTGTAAGTGTAAGTGTAAGTGTAAGTGTAAGTGTAAGTGTAAGTGTAAGTGTAAGTGTAAGTGTAAGTGTAAGTGTAAGTGTAAGTGTGAGTGTGAGTGTGAGTGTAAGTTTAAGAGCAAGTGTAAGTGTAAGTGTGAGTGTGAGTGCGTGCGTGCGTAACACTCACAAAGATTAGGTCTCTGCGGCTCGTCTTTTCCGCAGTATTTTTCGACTCCAAACCCTCTTTGTAACCGTACTCCGAACCCTTCCTGAAGATGTTTAAATATTCCACCATTCATGTTTAAGCATGCCTGAACTCGTCTCTCAAAGCCATCGACTGTTCGTAAGACTATACTGCGGAAGTGACGAGCCGCAGAGACCTAATCTTTGTGAGTGTTCCACACGCACGCACTCACACTCACACTTACACTTACTCTTACACTTACACTTACACTCACACTCACACTCACACTCACACTCACACTCACACTCACACTCACACTCACACTCACACTCACACTCACACTTACACTTACACTTACACTTACACTTACACTTACACTTACACTTACACTTACACTTACACTTACACTTACACTTACACTTACACTTACACTTACACTTACACTTACACTTACACTTACACTTACACTTACACTTACACTTACACTTACACTTACACTTACACTTACACTTACACTTACACTTACACTTACACTTACACTTACACTTACACTTACACTTACACTTACACTTACACTTACACTTACACTTACACATGGGACGTTGATGACTTTACCTCCTCGTGGTACATTCTGGATAACGCTAAAATAGTCAATCGAAAAATTGTGTTCTAACCTAGAAATTATAAGGTTTATCGAAAAAAGTTTTCTATAAAAGTTGTCAGTTTTGACATGACAAAATTTTCGATGCGAAAAAATAAGTATGGTTCCATTTTAAAAAAACATGTTTGCCACCTTAAAACCGCCATTTGGGATTTACGACCGAAAAAAAAAATTTTTTTGTACGTCCCCTTCCAGGCCCTTCAAGTTTTGTTGTACTCAATTTTCGATCGGAGTAGTATTTTTCGAGATAAATTAAATGTAAAATTAAAATTGGACACCCTGTATACCTCTTGCAACGAAATCTCATAGTCAAAGAATTGTATGCTTAGCGCATTGCGTCGTACGATAATATTCAATCATCCCTCATAAAGTTTCCTCTAGGGGAAAAAATCCAAAAATGCAAAATAGACTTGCTAGTAGATACAAGTAAACTGAACGAACAAGACATACATCGAATGTACTGGGGTAAATGGACAGGTTCTAAAATTGCATAAATATCAACCAACTTACATATTGGATATGTTGACGCAATTGCAATTGTCCCATGGACCCTGTCGGATTTCCGCTCGGCAATCTCAACAGTGACATCCTTCTTCGTCGAAGAGTGCTTCTCGATAGCACACGACAAACAAATGGTGGTTGCTCACAATTGTTACCCGTCGCCTCATTATCTTCTGATGAAGACATAGCTCACAGTTTCTTTTGGTAGCTCACAGCGGTGGTACACTAAGAGCTAAAAAAATAAATGAACAGCCGGTGAAAGATGAAGAAAAAAATATGTAGATGGTACGGTATCTACAGCAGATTAAAAACATGGTAAAAGAACAAAAAATGTCCAACACAGATCGGTAATAATGCTGCAGATGACAACACAACGGGATACAAGTATAAAAATATGACGGCACTGTCAGTACTTTGGTTTTATTTTTTAAATTAAAAGTATCAGAACAAAAACAAGTAGAAATATCACGGTAAATATGAACCCATAGGCTACACGGTCCACTTTAGAATATACAAAATATAATGTTGCCTATCTGCGGCCGAGAATGCATGAATTCTTTAAAATTTATAAACAAATGTCCGTAGCAAAAACCGATGCGCATGACGACATAACCTCGAAATTGTTCGTGGAGTTACGACTAATGAAGAGAAAATGCTCAATTGGTTTTACTTACTTGGCAGTTTGTCACACGAGAGTTTCTTCGTTGAGCTCGTTGTGCAATTGGACGAGTCGAGTGGGTGGACGGATGCGAAGGCTTCGAGTTTGCCGGTGTGAAACCGTGTTACGAGGGGGATGGGATAGGGTAGGGACTACCGGGAGCAGCGTCCGAGGGGAGTTGGGGCCAACTAATCGCAGCGGCCAAGCGATGCCTGGGGCCAGCGATTGGCAGCGGCCAAGATTCCCTGGGGCGAGCTAGATCAGCGACCAACCCGAAGTTGGGGCCAACCACTAGCCGCGTCCAAGGTCTCCTGGGGCCAGCCGTTCGCAGCGACCAAGCACGCCTGGGGCCAGCGAGTAGCAGCGGTCCAGACCCCTCGGGGCTCACGTCTTCGGTAGAGGAGAGGCTACCCGGCTCAGATTTCCGCGTCCGAGATAACTCGGGGCAGTCACCCTTGCCGGGAGGACAGGTAGGGTACGATGGGGCGAATTTCCAAGATGGAACCGCGGCCAACGACAATTAATTCCCAAAGGGAAGATTCGTTTCCATAAGACTTTTATTCACGATAATAAGCCAGGAGCGGAATGAAAAATGCTCGAGGAGCTCTATCACGGGGGTGAAGCTGGCATAGGAGCTTCCGGTAACAAACGCCACAGCTAGCAGGAAAAAGTGGGAGGTAAGCAAGCACCAATCGCGTGCGAGGTAACAGGAAGCAGCGCGAGCGCGCCGAGCCTAGCCCGAAGTTACCCGAAGTGACCCGAACGGCGGACGGACGCGGCGTAGAAGAACTCAGAAGAACAAGAACGGATCGGTGAAACGCGTGGAACGTGAACAACGTGTAAAAGGTGTAAAATATAAAATCGTTATTTTACGCAGCCATCCAACACATTAGAAGACTCCAACGATCGCGTCAATATCAGTAAGTGAATTTTAATAATTCTTATTGTTTCTTTCCGGGGTTGCTTAGAGTTTCGACAAATATTTCTAATAAAATATATCAAGCATACATCTTTAACCTATACATAGGAATTTTTCCGTACGTTAGGGGTTAGCGCCACGTGGGACTTAGAAATTTAGTTCTTAGGAATTTAGTTTAGTTTAGTGGCTCTTTTTGGTAATTTTTTTTTTTTGGTAATTTTTCTTCCGCTTCCCCATATTTTCGAGCCCTAATTTTTTTTGCTCCTCAACCTTTTTTCAGGGTACGCACAACGAAGTAGACATTGCTGAATTTCTTGCCCCGGAACCTGGTCGAGCAATTTCACGCCGCTTCATCGTCTCATCTCAATCGTCGTCTCATCGTCAAAAAGAAATCGCAATGATTGCACTTTCATTCGTTCTCGGTGGAACTGCGATTAAAGATTTTTTCGAACATAGAAGAAGGCTCGAGAGTAATCGTCGTGTCGACAATTCCACGTGCAGAGTATACGTCAGGTGAGTTATTTTCAATTTTTTTAATTTTTAATTTCATATTTTTTTATTTTTTATTTCTGTTTATATCTCACTTGCTGCCGTTCGAACACGAGTGGATGAGATCTTTAGCTTTGCTTCGTTACGTAAATTCGGTATTTTTTTTTTAATGTTTTTTGTGTCATTGAAATTTTTCTTTCTGTGGTTGACACGATAGGTAATCATACTAAGAATATGTTGCATGAATTTCAAAGCAACCTGAACTTTCGTTCAAAAGTTAAAATTTTCACAAAATTAAAAAAAAACATCGCTTTAATATTATTTCTTTCTTATTTATTTATTATTGCTTAATTAGTATCCCGCCATTTGTTAATATTCCTTTTTTTTTTTTATTTACTCAACCATGTGTTTCAACTCACCCACAGGAGTTTTCATTTTAAATACATGGGGTTTTCCTGCGTTTGCAGTTATTTTACTGTGTTTACGAACATGTTTGTAAAATTTTGACATTTTCAGAAAACGATGACGATGACGCAAGATTCTGACGCCAGTCATGTCGCTAATCGTTCCGACGAATCAACGATCCACCATCTGTAGTATTTACAATCAAAGGGATGAGAAACACGTAGATGCGTCACTCAAAGGTACGATACTTTTACTAGTGTAGAATAACGTTTGATGTCCTATTTTTTTTTGCTCCGATGTGAAAATTACATTTTTTATCACGAAAAAAAATGTTCACTATATCTTGGCTCGATATTTTAATTTTCAGTTGGCACTCGCGTAAATAGCGCCAACTGAAAAATTAAGATATCGAGCCAAGATTTGGTAAACATTTTTTTTCGTGATAAAAAATGTAATTTTCACATCGGAGCAAAAAAAAATAGGGCATCAAACGAAGTTCGAGGACAATCGAGGATAATTTTCAGGTTGTATTTGATAATTCATCGAAAGTTAACGCAGACAAAACTTAAATTAAAAAAAATTAAATCAAAAAATATTAAATCGTCGTAGTATCGTAATGTTGTTTTAATAATCGTTTTTGCTTGAATTGAAGTTGAAATATTTAATAAATATAATAATATTTTAGTATATAATATAAATAATAATAATAATAATATAAATATAATAAAAAAGGAAACTACTCAGTATGAACGATATATATATATATTAGACTGTGCCAAATGTAATGTCTTTTTTTTTTTTTTGCTCCTATGTGAGAATTATATTTTTTATCACGAAAAAAAAATGTTTACCAAATCTTGGCTTGATATTTTAATTTTCAGTTGGCACTCGCGTAAATAGCGCCAACTGAAAAATCAAGATATCGAGCCAAGATTTGGTAAACATTTTTTTTTTCGTGATAGAAAATGTATTTTTCACATAGGAGCAAAAAAAAAAAAGACATTACATTTGGCACAGTCTAATATATATATATCGTTCATACTGAGTAGTTTCCTTTTTTATTATATGTATATTATTATTATTATTATTTATATTATATACTAAAATATTATTATATTTATTAAATATTTTAACTTCAATTCAAGCGAAAACGATTATTGAAACAACATTACGATACTAAGACGATTTAATATTTTTTTATTTAATTTTTTTTTATTTAAGTTTTTTCTGCGTTAACTTTCGATGAATAATCAAATACAACCTGAAAATTATCCTCGATTGTCCTCGAACTTCGTTTAATGTCCTATTTTTTTTGCTCCGATGTGAACATTACATTTTTTATCACGAAAAAAAATGTTCACTAAATCTTGGCTCGATATTTTAATTTTCAGTTGGCACTCGCGTAAATAGCGCCAACTGAAAAATTAAGATATCGAGCCAAGATTTGGTAAACATTTTTTTTTCGTGATAAAAAATGTAATTTTCACATCGGAGCAAAAAAAAATAGGACATCAAACGAAGTTCGAGGACAATCGAGGATAATTTTCAGGTTGTATTTGATAATTCATCAAAAGTTAACGCAGACAAAACTTAAATGAAAAAAAATTAAATAAAAAAATATTAAATCGTCGTAGTATCGTAATGTTGTTTTAATAATCGTTTTTGCTTGAATTGAAGTTAAAATATTGAATAAATATAATAATATTTTAGTATATAATATAAATAATAATAATAATAATATAAATATAATAAAAAAAGGAAACTACTGAGTATGAACGATATATATATATTAGACTGTGCCAAATGTAATGTCTTTTTTTTTTTATTTTGCTCCTATGTGAGAATTATATTTTCTATCACGAAAAAAAAAATGTTTACCAAATCTTGGCTCGATATTTAATTTTCAGTTGGCACTCGCGTAAATAGCGCCAACTGGAAAATCAAGATATCGAGCCAAGATTTGGTAAACATTTTTTTTTCGTGATAGAAAATGTAATTTTCACATAGGAGCAAAAAAAAAAAAGACATTACATTTGGCACAGTCTAATATATATATATCGTTCATACTGAGTAGTTTCCTTTTTTATTATATGTATATTATTATTATTATTATTTATATTATATACTAAAATATTATTATATTTATTAAATCTTTTAACTTCAATTCAAGCGAAAACGATTATTGAAACAACATTACGATACTAAGACGATTTAATATTTTTTTATTTAATTTTTTTTTATTTAAGTTTTTTCTGCGTTAACTTTCGATGAATAATCAAATACAACCTGAAAATTATCCTCGTTTGTCCTCGAACTTCGTTTAATGTCCTATTTTTTTTTGCTCCGATGTGAAAATTACATTTTTTATCACGAAAAAAAATGTTCACTAAATCTTGGCTCGATATTTTAATTTTCAGTTGGCACTCGCGTAAATAGCGCCAACTGAAAAATTAAGATATCGAGCCAAGATTTGGTAAACATTTTTTTTTCGTGATAAAAAATGTAATTTTCACATCGGAGCAAAAAAAAATAGGACATCAAACGAAATTCGAGGACAATCGAGGATAATTTTCAGGTTGTATTTGATAATTCATCAAAAGTTAACGCAGACAAAACTTAAATGAAAAAAAATTAAATAAAAAAATATTAAATCGTCGTAGTATCGTAATGTTGTTTTAATAATCGTTTTTGCTTGAATTGAAGTTAAAATATTTAATAAATATAATAATATTTTAGTATATAATATAAATAATAATAATAATAATATAAATATAATAAAAAAAGGAAACTACTCAGTATGAACGATATATATATATTAGACTGTGCCAAATGTAATGTCTTTTTTTTTTATTTTGCTCCTATGTGAGAATTATATTTTCTATCACGAAAAAAAATGTTTACCAAATCTTGGCTCGATATTTAAATTTTCAGTTGGCACTCGCGTAAATAGCGCCAACTGAAAAATCAAGATATCGAGCCAAGATTTGGTAAACATTTGTTTTTCGTGATAGAAAATGTATTTCTCACATAGGAGCAAAAAAAAAAAGACATTACATTTGGCACAGTCTAATATATATAGATCGTTCATACTGAGTAGTTTCCTTTTTTATTATATTTATATTATTATTATTATTATTTATATTATATACTAAAATATTATTATATTTATTAAATATTTTAACTTCAATTCAAGCGAAAACGATTATTGAAACAACATTACGATACTACGAGGATTTAATATTTTTTGATTTAATTTTTTTTTATTTAAGTTTTTTCTGCGTTAACTTTCGATGAATAATCAAATACAACCTGAAAATTATCCACGATTGTCCTCGAACTTCGTTTAATGTCCTATTTTTTTTTGCTCCGATGTGAAAATTACATTTTTTATCACGAAAAAAAATGTTCACCAAATCTTGGCTCGATGATTTAATTTTTAGTTGGCACTCGCGTAAATAGCGCCAACTGAAAAATTGAGATATCGAGCCAAGATTTGGTAAACATTTTTTTTCGTGATAAAAAATGTAATTTTCACATCGGAGCAAAAAAAATAGGGCATCAAACGAAGTTCGAGGACAATCGAGGATAATTTTCAGGTTGTATTTGATAATTCATCGAAAGTTAACACAGAAAAAAATTAAATAAAAAAAATTAAATCAAAAAATATTAAATCGTCGTAGTATCGTAATGTTGTTTCAATGATCGTTTTTGCTTGAATTGAAGTTAAAATATTTAATAAATATAATAATATTTTAGTATATAATATAAATAATAATAATAATAATATAAATATAATAAAAAAAGGAAACTACTCAGTATGAACGATATATATATATTAGACTGTGCCAAATGTAATGTCTTTTTTTTTTTTGCTCCTATGTGAAAATTACATTTTCTATCACGAAAAAAAAATGTTTACCAAATCTTGGCTCGATATTTTAATTTTCAGTTGGCACTCGCGTAAATAGCGCCAACTGAAAAATCAAGATTATTTGCCAGAGGAAACTCTGGCAAATGTAAAAAATTATGAGGAAGCAATGTGCAAGGTTCGACTTTGCACCCTTGTTCTTATATATTTTTATTGAAAATAAATTTGTTCTGGTTGAAAAATCTAAAATTGACCTCAAAAAAAAAACGATCCTTTAATTTTCAGCTCTATCTCATTGTTAAGGCGTACTGGTGAATTTAAATTTATTTTACTCTATTATTTAATTTTTTTTTAATTCAAAATAACTTAGTTCTTGTTGAAAAGTCCAAAGTTTACCTTAAAAGAAGAAGATCCCACATTGCAGCTCTTTATTTTGATATTGAGACACGCCTGTGAATTTTTTTTCATTTTCTTGTTAACTTTTTTTTGCAAGTTGTAAAATTTGAAGATGACCTGAAAAACACGAGATCCTCCCAATTTCAGCTCTATATCTCAATATCAAGGCGTGTCTGTGAATTATTCGTGGTTCAAAATTTTGTATTTTTGCTTCCCCTTTTTCAATAAGATACAAGTATATCGTCTCAGTGGATTCAGTTCGTCGAAAATGGTATTTAAAAGCCTCTCTCGGTCTGTTCTTATAGCAACATATGTATACAATTAATTTTTTCCCCCAAATCGCAGCAACGTCCATAACGAGGAAAGGAAATCTCTGGAAGTAGAGCAAAATCTGGAAACGGGAGAAGCAGTATGTGACGAAATAAAAATCGAAGAAGCGCGACGAGATCAGCCCGAAGAGAAGAGCCGGGGACCACAGTAACAATACAATTCATGGAGAAAGTCGAAATGGACAAAGAAAAATCAAATAGACCGAGAAGAACAAACGCGGAGGAAAATGTGAAGTAAGATGAACGAACATTTAGGTGGCGACAGCCTTTCTAGAATTTAAGCGTTAGATCTAATGTAGGGATCAATGTGCTGCACTTTTTCATCCTCAATACCTAGTCATTCTACGTTAATCGTTAATTATCGAAATTGGTTTAGTATACACTTTGCACTTGCTGCTCTGACGGTTTGCGGGAAATTCGTCTTATAACAATTCGTCTGAGACAATTTGTCTTAAACAATTCGTTTAAAATAAACAGAATAAGACAATTCGTCTAAAACAACTCGTCTAATAACAATTTATCTACGACTGTTTATCTTAAAAAGTTCATCACAACACATAACATCGTAACATGTTATTCTGGGGGTGTTTTTAAATCACTTAATATGGGTCAAAACAATTCGTCTGACAATTTGTCTAAAACAATTCGTTTAAAATAACTCGTATAAGACGATTCGTCTAAAACAATTCGTCTAATAACAATTCATCTAAGACTGTTTATCTAAAAAAGTTCGTCAACACAACACATAACGCCGTAACATGTTATTCTGGGGGTGTTTTTGAAAAACTTCATGTAGGTATACAGGATGCGGAAACTATTTTTTACGATATAAGCTCATGGAAAAAACTCGTTTTTTTATGAGATCGCACGGGTACGTATAGGTAGAATAATTAATTCTAAAATTAATGAATCAATACTTTACTTTTCTTTCCAGTGTGCGAGTGAAGGACGAATGTGCGCGAGTGTGTGCAAGTGTGTGTGTGTGTGTGTGTGTGTGTGTGTGTGTGTGTGTGTGTGTGTGTGTGTGTGTGTGTGTGTGTGTGTGTGTGTGTGTGTGTGTGTGTGTGTGTGTGTGTGTGTGTGTGTGTGTGTGTGTGTGTGACAGAGAGAGAGAGAGAGAGAGAGAGAGAGAGAGAGAGAGAGAGAGAGCGTGTGTTTGTTCAACCCAAATAGGGTATCGTGGGGTCAAATGGACTCAAGGTTTAAAAAAATAGAAAATCTCATCCTGAAGATCTGGAGAATTTCATGAATGTAGCTCAGCTTCTACTTTACGATGAAATTCTGAAATATGAAGTTTTCAGAATAATTCACTATAAAAAAACAATAAAGGAATGAACTGCGGGAACTTCAAAATGTTAGTCTGGGTCAACTGACCCGACGTTACATAAATCGAATTAATGTGTATTTGTGTGTGTGGTTTTCTCAAGAGCCGGCGAGATGGCTCGACGGTCTCGCGTTTTGCCTCATCTTCGACGGCAATTTTTTTAATTGTTTCTATATTCTTATGCTTCAAATTTTCCTTATCTTTCAAATTGTTCTAAATTTCAAATAATCATTCTTCAGTTTCGTCATACGCGAATCCCGCGACAATCTTTCTTTGGTCTCTCAGGTTCTTCATCTTCTCTTTGGTCATTGAGATGGAAAAAAAATGTTTCAACTACGGTTCGTCGCGAATCTTATCGTTTCCGGAAGGTGCTTATCCGCGTAATCCGGATCGCAATTGTTCACCGGGTCTCCGAGATAACTCCGGAGGCCGTTATTGTGAAAAATCTCAAAACTATTTTCTCTCTCTGTGTGTGTGTGTGTGTGTGTGTGTGTGTGTGTGTGTGTGTGTGTGTGTGTGTGTGTGTGTGTGTGTGTGTGTGTGTGTGTGTGTGTGTGTGTGTGTGTGTGTGTGTGTGTGTGTGTGTGTGTGTGTGTGTGTGTGTGTGTGTGTGTGTGTGTGTGTTTGTGTACTTTCGTACGTATCTGATGAAATCTTTCGTTAACGTTAAAGAAAAATTATTTATTTATTTATTTATTTTATAATTAATTATTTGATCCATAAGTACCCGTGTACCCTCATAAAAAGAGACGAAAAAAAATGTATCGATTTACTTATTCTATTATGACAATTTCAAGTGGATAATGGTATTCTTGTCATCCTTACCTGAGAATGATGCATTCTCGCATCAATTTCAGTGAGCAACTCGTCTGAATCTCGCATTTTCGAAGCCGTGCAGAAATGTTTAATTCCCGCACTGTTCAATTACCCGAACTAAAGCAGAGAGCGTACGATCTGTCGATTGTTTAGGCACATTGCATACTAAAATTGATACGAGAATGTGTCATTCTCACATGAGGATGACAAAAAATAGTTTGTGCTGCGCGGGCGCGATGAGCGATACGCCTCGTATTGGCGCGATTGGCGCCTACGCCTCGTATTGGCTTCGCATTCATGTTTGAATCCCCAACTTCGCGCCCTTGCATCACAATATACTATTATCTCATGCTCGGAGGTAGACGACCGACGACAAAATATTTGCATTGTCAATTTACAAACGTAGTCCTCGTCTATACAGAAGTTTAATGCCGCATTTCCAATTACCATCACCGAGATTACTCAAGAGTATATTATCAAAAGTTACGTTAAACACCGGCATTGGGGCGACGCTGACGTTCATGTCAGACAGAAAAGTTAGAAAAGCACCAGCACCTTCATTGAAAGTGCATGCAGCTACATAAGATGCAAATTCATCAATCTGTCTGCTGTCAGATAATTTTTTCGGTGCAATTCTCCAGATCAGCTGGTTCAAACTTTCGTTGGCATTTTCAGTAAAGCCTCCAAGACACTTTTCTAGAAGTTCGTCTTTACTCAAATCTTCATAAATCGGTTTGATCGCTTGTATGACATCTTGTGGAAGTGGAGTGTAGTCATGTTTGAAATTTCCCACTCCTGTTGTGGCCAAAGCTTTTTGATATGGACACCACGAGTTCTCACCGCTCATGCACTTATGGTGTTGAGGGTTATCGTCTGTTGACTGCTGGTGGTAGAACGTTGCCCGGATTGCATTTTTCATTCCTTCCAGCGAATCACAATTATGTCTGATTGCTGCTCCGGAGTATCGACTCGAATTATCAATGACTTTTCCATTGAGCTTTCCTTTGCCGCCGAGTAACTTACTTTGCCTTGTTTTACCACCATTTTTTCCGGTTTTTACAACTTTATTTTTTATATAGGGTTAGAGGCCAAGAGATTAATAAGACAATAACTTCAAGAATAATGCTTAACTAACCTAACCCAGCCCTTAAACACGTAATAACAGAACTATAAGAAATTGGTTTGACGGTTGAGGCAACAGTAACGGATCAGGGACCAACAAATCGAAAATCATTTCGTCTTCTCCACGAGGAATCTGTCGCGAGGGGGGCGGTATCATCGTCAGAAAACTATCTCTTCAGCTTAAACGGAAGGAAAATCGCGATCATTTTCGACGTTACTCATCTGTTAAAATGTACTCGAAATGCATTAATACGTTGTAGAATTCGTTATGCAGATGGAAAGTTCGCATCAATGGATTACATTAAAGCTGTTCTCGATGCAGATCAGAAGAAACGATGGAAATCTCTGAAAAAACTAAAACCGGAACATTTTAAGTTTTCGGATTCGGCCATGAAAATGAAGGTTTGCGTTGCTGCAGCCCAACTCAGTTATTCGGTAGCTTCGGAAATAGAAATTCACGTTGCTCTAGGAAATTTGCCACCAGAAGCAATTCACACTGCTGAATTCGTAGAAATGATAGATTCATTATTCTCTTCGCTAAATGCATCATCTCTGATTCCAAAGGACGAAAAAATGTATAGACAATCACTCTCAGATTCAACTTCACATTTGAAACTCTAGTCAGACGTTATAGATCAACTGCAGACTTGGAAATTTTTCAACCTCAAAAACATCAATGACGTAACAAACGATTCTGAATTTATGAAAGGTTGGCAAATCACCTTAAACTCGATTATACCTTTTTCCTTAAGACCACGCTCACAAGTCGATGGTGGTACCCCGGTTGTGTGTAAGGCTCAACGATTTGCGAAGAGAGCTTACAAATAATATCCTCCGATAAATTGGATGCTCACGCTCCTTTCTTCTCTTGTCCATAGTTCGATTACTCTTAATTGCTGTACAACACGAGTTACACAAATACGTACAATTGCCGCTATCGTAGCACCATAAAAAGCAAAAATATAATCGGGAACCCGTCGAAATTGGGAACGTTAAAAGAAAAATAGAAGGTCATATTTCTGTTACGTTTCGACAAATAATGCAATTGAAGTTAGACCGCAGAAAAGACGGATGGGTGTCTGAAGGAAAAGGTAGTCTCAGTTGTTCCAACGGCGTGTTAGCCCAACCACGCGCGATGTCTATCGTTCCTCGGGATTATCTTCTTACCTTTTTTTCACTCCCTCGGACAATATACTCAGACGTGTAGATAAAATAATTTATTATAAGATCAATAAATAAATGAAAAATTTAACTTTTCTTTCCAGTGTGCGAGTGTGTGCGAATGTCTGCAGTGTGCTAGTGTGTGCGAGTGTGTGCGAGTGTGTGTGAGTGTGTGCGAATGTGTGCAAGTGTGTGCAAATGTGTGCGAATGTGTGTGTGTGTGAGCAAGTGTGTGCGAGTGTGTGCGAGTGTGTTCGAATGTGTGCGAATGTGTGTGTGTGGGTGTATGTGTGTGCAAGTGTGTGTCAGTACGTGCGATTGTGTTTGAGTGAGTGAGAGTGTGTGTGTGCGAGTGTGTGTGTGTGTGTGTGTGTGTGTGTGTGTGTGTGTGTGTGTGTGTGTGTGTGTGTGTGTGTGTGTGTGTGTGTGTGTGTGTGTGCGCGTGCATGTGTGCGTGTGTGTGTGTGCGTGTGTGTGTGTGTGTGTGTGTATTTGTGTGTGTGTGTGTGTTTGCGAGTGTTTGCGCGTGTGTGTTTGTGTGTGCAAGTGTGTTTGAATGTGTGCGAATGTGTGTGTGTGGGTGTGTGTGTGTGCAAGTGTGTGTCAGTGCGTGCGAGTATGTTTGAGTGAGTGGGAGTGCGGGTGTGTGTGTGTGTGAGTGTGTGCGTGTGCGCGCGCGTGTGTATGTGTGTTTGTTCGTGTGTGTGTGTATGTGTGTTTGTTCGTGTGTGTGTGTGTGCGTGTGCGCGCGCGCGCGTGTGTATATGTGTGTGCGTGTGTGTGTGTACGTTCGTACGTATCTGATGTCATCTTTCGTTAACGTTTCCTCAAAAAGGAAACCCTCGCACCAACTCCCACTCACTCAAACGCACTCGCACACACTGACACACACTTGCACACACACACACACCCACACACACACACACACATTCGCACACATTCGCACACACTCGCTCACACTCGCACACACTTGCACACACACACACACACATTCGCACACATATGCACACACTCGCACACACTCGCACACACTCGCACACACTTGCACACACTCGCACACACTAGCACACTGCAGACATTCGCACACACTCGCACACTCGAAAGAAAAGTTGAATTAGTCATTTATTTATTGATCTTATAATTAATCATTTTATCTATACGTCCGAGTATATTGTCCGAGGGAGTGAAAAAAAGGTGATAGCGGCAAATGTACGTATTTGTGTAACTCGTGTTGTACAGGGATTAAGAGTAATCGAACTATGGGCAAGAGAAGAAAGGAGCGTGAGCATTAGGGTGGGTCAAAAAAATCGACTATTTTTTTTTTACTTCGTACTCCAAAAAATAGGTTACTAGACACCTCTAGAAAATTTACACCAAATATGAGCTTTTTATTTTAAGGGGAAGGTCCTCCGCCTCACAGTTTTTTATTTTTTCTTCAGTATTAGAAGAAAAAATTCATATCGCTCTATCAACTGTTCGTTAAAAATATCCCTCCTTATATACTTGTAGGAAATTGATCGCTCTACAAAAAAGGTTTCTTACAATTTTTTCGTAAACCTCACTGTTTGAAAGATATTGAAGGTTAAAATTTGATCATTTTTAGACACATTTCTGTTTTGCTTATGAATTTCATAACTCGTTAACGAAAAATCATGATGGAAGGCGGAATGCTTGGTTTTATAGGAAATTAACTGCTCTACAAAAATGGTGCCTTATGATTATTCGATTGAATTGAGCGCTCAAAAGATATTCATCGTCGAACTTCAATGCACGCTAATTATAATAGTTTTTGATTAATAATTCGGAAAATTTTAATTCAGTTTACGAGTTTCAGGGATATTTATACGAATTTGAATTTCTATGAACAGAGAAATATTTTAAACTATTTTTCTAGTTTTTTTTTAGTCGTAACCATGTATGGTTACATTGAAAAAAAAAATTAGTGCATTATTTCTGACTTTGAGTCAATGATTTATTAAATCTTGAAAAAATAACGTTTTCGTTAGAAATTTATTATGAAATGTATTAATCTTTAAGAAAACAAATGTTCATTATGTTATTAAAAAGTTTTTTTATTTAATTATCATTGACAAAAAAAAGTTCAATTTGTTATTAAAAAGTTTTTTTATTTAATTATCATTGATAATCAAATAAAAAAACTTTTTAATAAAAAATTGAACGTTAAAATATTTCTCTGTTCATAGAAATTCAAATTCGTATAAATATCCCTGAAACTCGTAAACTGAATTAAAATTTTCCGAATTATTAATCAAAAACTGTTATAATTAGCGAGCATTGAAGTTCGACGATGAATATCTTTTGAACGCTCAATTCAATCGAATAATCATAAGGCACCATTTTTGTAGAGCAGTTAATTTCCTACAAAACCAAGCATTCCGCCTTCCATCATGATTTTTCGTTAACGAGTTATGAAATTCATAAGCAAAACAGAAATTTGTCTAAAAATGATCAAACTTTAACCTTCAATATCTTTCAAACAGTGAGGTTTACGAAAAAATTGTAAGAAACCTTTTTTGTAGAGCGATCAATTTCCTACAAGTATATGAGGGGGGATATTTTTAACGAACAGTTGATAGAGCGATATGAATTTTTTCTTCTAATACTGAAGAAAAAATGAAAAACTGTGAGGCGGAGGAGGACCTTCCCCTTAAAATAAAAAGCTCATATTTGGTGTGAATTTTCTAGAGGTGTCTAGTAACCTATTTTTCGAGTACGAAGTAAAAAAAAAAATACTCGATTTTTTTGACCCACCCTAGTGAGCATCCAATTAAGCGGTGGACATCAATTGTAAGCTCTCTTCGCAAACCATTGAGCTAAACGCACATGAGCTCACACGAGCACACACGCACACCCTCTCACACACTCGCACCCACGCACACACTTGCACACACTTGCAAATACTCACATACTTAAGAGAAAAGGAAAATCATTTATCACTGGTTTCGGTTTTAGACGTACCGATAATGCCTTGGTCAAGTCCTCATACTTGCCGTCTTTGGTTTTTGCTGGTGCAATTAGCTGCTTGAAAAGCGCATGTGGCTTTGAACCTAATTTTGTCACTAGATTGGCCACTCATCTTGTCTGTTATGTCCTTGGCAATAGACAAACAGTCGAGCTTTTTCTCGAAACATAACATGAGTGAATACATTACAGTTAGTTAGTTAGATTGTCCACATTTATCTAACTTTTCTAGAATTATTTCTACTCCTTTATAACGATCTTTTTTTTCACTGAGCTCATAACATTACATAAAGTAGTTTCGACGATCTATACACCTATATGAAGCTGTTCAAAAACACGCCCGGCAGAATCACATGGTACGATGTTGTGTGTGGTGTTGACGAACCGTTTTAGATGAATAATCTTCGACGAATTGTTATTAGTCGAATTGTTCGAAGACGAATTGTTTCACACGAATTTTCCGCAAATCAAATCGACATGGCGACGAGTCTTGGAAAACGCAAGTATGCGTGCAAGTATCCAAATTGCACCAATCAATATTTGAGTCCGATCTACGATGCAACGTACGTGAATAAAAAATTCTTCGTGTTTCCCACTTCGAAGTGTAGAGCGCATATTTCAAATTTATGGAAATCTGCATGCAACATTCAGGAAAATGTCGATACATCCCGAATGTATGTTTGTGAAGACCATTTTTCCGTTCGCGATTTCACACACCCAACAAGTAAAAGTTTAGTTTGGACAGCAGTACCTCGACACGTGTGTCAAGATGAAAATAATCCGCCGTCTCAAATTGAAAACCCCCATTTCGGCCGTCCGTTTTTTAACGACGTTAACAACTTGGATTCGACTTTTTCTGGTACACCCGACAAAATAGACCTACAAGAAATCCAACATATTTTAACTACCGAACCACAAGCACCGAGCCATGAATCAGTTAGTACTGACCAAGATTATTCAGAAGAGATCACCAAGAATGATGGGTGTCCACATTCTCCCGAAACACAACTCAACGTGGATAAAGGATTTCTACGGCAAATTAAAGTCCGTCAAGCAGACCTTTCATCCAGGGAACGAGAAATGTACGAGATACATCGAAATGTTACTTCGAAATTGGCTAAACTCCGAAAGAAACTCCAGGACTCCCGAGAACACATCAAACAATTGCAATATCTACACGAAAAACAGTGTTTTTCCGTAATAGAAAATCAACTGAATTCTGTAACCAAAAATTTCATTCATTCCCAACTTCGGAATTTCAATAGAAAGCCTCATGCTCGGAGGTGGACGACCGACGACAAAATATTTGCATTGTCAATTTACAAACGTAGTCCTCGTCTATACAGAAGTTTAATGCCGCATTTCCAATTACCATCACCGAGATTACTCAAGAGTATATTATCAAAAGTTACGTTAAACACCGGCATCAACGAAAATATAAAAAACCAATTAAAACAGAAAATTCAAAAAATGACGGAATTAGACCGACATGTAGCCCTCCTTGCAGATGAAGTTCATTTGACTCCCGATTTACAATACAATCCTCGAGAACAAAAAATAGTTGGCTTTGAAGATCTCGGACATTTGGGAAGGACTCTCAGGCATGCTAATCACGCTCTTGTTTTTATGGTGCGAGGAATCCGCAGATCTTGGAAATTTGTTTTAGCATATTATTTTACTTCCGGTACAGTACCCGCGATATCATTGAAGGAATTGCTTAAACACGTAATAACAGAACTAGAAGAAATTGGTTTGACGGTTGAGGCAACAGTAACGGATCAGGGACCAACAAATCGGAAAGCTTTTCGTCTTCTCCACGAGGAATCTGTCGCGACGGGGGCGGTATCATCGTCGGAAAACTATCTCTTCAGCTTAAACGGAAGGAAAATCGCGATCATTTTCGACGTTCCTCATCTGTTAAAATGTACTCGAAATGCATTAATACGTTGTAGAATTCGTTATGCAGATGGAAAGTTCGCATCAATGGATTACATTAAAGCTGTTTTCGATGCAGATCAGAAGAAACGATGGAAATCTCTGAAAAAACTAAAACCGGAACATTTTAAGTTTTCGGATTCGGCCATGAAAATGAAGGTTTGCGTTGCTGCAGCCCAACTCAGTTATTCGGTAGCTTCGGAAATAGAAACTCACGTTGCTCTAGGAAATTTGCCACCAGAAGCAATTCACACTGCTGAATTCGTAGAAACGATAGATTCATTATTCGATTCGCTAAATGCATCATCTCTGATTCCAAAGGACGAAAAAATGTATAGACAATCACTCTCAGATTCAACTTCACATTTGAAACTCTGGTCAGACCTTATGGATCAAATGAAGACTTGGAGATTTTTTGACCTCAAAAACAACAATGACGTTACAAACGATTATCAATTCGTCAAAGGTTGGCAAATCACCTTAAACTCGATTACCTTTCTCTGGCGAAAATTGAAAGAAATAGGTTTCACTTACATTCATACGAGAAATTTGAATCAAGATCCTGTCGAGAATTTATTCTGCTGTATCAGGCAACACGGTATTTGCAATGTACACCCTACTTGTTATCAGTTCGTTGGTGCATTAAAAACCGTAATATTTAATAACCTATCCCTGGCCGAACAATCTAAAGGAAATTGCGAAATCGACGACTGCGGAGCATTGTACAACTTACGAGAACTTATCGAAACGACTGAAGATGACGAAACTGCTGCTGATGCCATTCTTTCTGACAAAGACTGTGATGAAGATGATTCTCAAGGGACCATTGGGTGTAGTGCGAATAAACTAACTCGAATACCCTCGATAAAAACGGACGAATGCGACATGTCAAACAAAGAACAATCAAGTGCTGTCTCAACAAGTTTATTGAAACAAATTTCTATTCCTGACTGCAAGACTTGCCAAGAAAATATTTTTTCCGATGAAATCAAATTATCCGATCTTTTCGTCGATTTCCAAGACTCCTCGTCCATGTCGATACATGCAAGTGTAAAGGTTGTAAGACTAGTCAACACAATCGATCTTCTGTTGACCAATTACTTAGATAATAAAGGTTACGTGCATCCGCTCGAAGATTCATTTAAACTACATTTTGAGAAACGTTGTGATATCAAAGAGTACTCCTTTTGTCCCGAACATTCATGCGAAAAATTAATTTTGCAAAAGTCCATTCCTGTTATCATTCAAAGATATGTCCAAGATAAAACAAAAAAGGGACACCAAGAAACTGAAAAACCACGAAATAAAAATGAGGATGCTGCTAGAGCAGTTCAATATTCAAATGAACCTTCTTCCAGCAAAATCGAAGCTACACCAAATTCGCTGAAGCGAAAAAAAGAAACGCTACCCAAAGACATAGTTAGTAAGAAACATCAAATTAAGATGGAAAAGTTTCGAGCGTCTAAAACGTAAGCTATACATTTTTATAATGGCCAATATTCAATTTTTTTTTGTTTGTGAAAATTTTTTTTAACTTTTTTTTTGTCTACATTCCATATTTTCTTTTTTTTTAAAATATCGGTTCACTGTTGGCCTTGCATATTCATTGTAAACAATGTTAAGATTTTTATTATTTATTTTTATAAAAAATATTGGCAATTATAAAAATTCATAGGCAAATGCAGCACATTGATCACAATTTACCATTCGTGCACTTGAAACGTTACGACCATATCATTAAAAGACTGTATAGTATAACGAGAATTTACGTATGTTTTCTATGTTAAGACAATTTAGTTTTTGTTCTCCGTAATAGGACGTATTAGTCATGTTAAAACATTTGGGAACAATCTGAAATTAATAATTTGGTATCAAGGTTTTCATTACTTATTATTTTCAACGAGTCATATAGATTTTTTTTCCATTGCTCATAATTTTCAGTGAGTAATGTAGATTTTTCTCCATTACTTGTTATTTTTAATGAGTCATGTAATTTTTTTCCATCATTCATAATGGTATATTACCATCACGAGTAATGAGTGATGTAATTTTTGCCGATATTCATAAAAAGTAATGAATAATTGTTTTCATAATATATTACTCATTATTTTATTTTTAATGGAACGTTTCTTAGTACGCATTTTTTACTTTCATTTATTTGTTTAACAGGTGAAGACGGCCTTTCTACCATCTGATTTCTCGATGTATGCACGGAATAACTTCCATCGGAGCGGACGCCGCGGCTTCAGGGAAACTGACCTCCCGGTCACCGATCGGCGTGTCAGCCGGTGCACGGTTTGAAACGGTCACTCATCGAAGCACTGGTCGTCAGAAATGCTGCTTGACTCGTGAGACAGTATGTGTCCGTGTGTTTCAGAGTATGTCAGTGTGTGTCAGTGTGTCAATGCACATTTACACGCGCGCGTGCACACACACGGAAACCTATATACACACGTACTCACACGCACACACACACACATACTGACACTGACTCTGAGCCACGCACACAAACACACACACGCTGACACAGTGCGATACTCTGACACACACGGACACATTCTGATACACACTGACATGCTCTGGCTCACACTCACATACTCTGATACACACTGTCATTCTTTGACACTTACTGTGTCGTGAGTCAAGCAGCGTTTCTTGTGGCTAGTATGTGGGCGGGTGACCGTTTAACCGTGCGCCGGCTGTCACGCCGATCGGCGACCGGGAGGCCAGTTTCCCTGAAGCCGCGGCGTCCGCTCCGATGGAAGTTATTCCGTGCATACATCGAGAAATCAGAAGATAGAAGGGCTGTCTGTACCTGTTGAATGAATAGAAAAGTAAAGAATGGGTGCTGGAAACGTTCCATAAAAAATAAAATAATGAGTAGTATATTAGGAAAGCAATTATATCCATTACTTTTTATGAATAATGGAAAAAAATCGGCTCGACTCATTAAAAATCACGAGTAATGGATAAAAAATCTGCATTACTCATTGAAAATTATGAGTAGTGAAACAAAAATCTATATTATTCATTAAAAATAATGAGTAATGCAATTTTTATCCCATTTAAAATTGTACAACCCTGTTCAGAATCAAAAAAATCGTCCATTTATTACAAAAAATGTGATACATAGAATAAGAAAAATTTGTACTTGATATATCATACTTATCGTCGTTACCAAATGTTCTGCGCTTAATGATGTAAAAAAATAGTTGTAAAGACATAAAAAAATTCAACTGATACTCAATAACTTCCAAAAAACGTGATATAAGAATTTTATAAAAAACGTTATGTTTGAAAGATTATAAGTAAGCATAATATTTCAAAAAATCGTCCATTCATTACAAAAAATGTGATACATAGAATAAGAAAAAGTTGTATTTGCTATATCGTATCGCCGTCATCGTGTCGTGTCGTATCGTGTCGTTTGTTGTATTCTTATTGTCGTTACCGAATGTTCTGCGCTGAATAATTAAGAAAATAGTTGTAAGGATGTAAAATAATTATAATCATACTCAATGATTTCCAAAATACGTGTTATACAAATGTTATAAAAAAGTTATGTTTGAAAGATTATAAGTAAGAATAAGATTCCAAAAAATCGTCCATTTATTACAAAAAATGTGATACATAGAATAAGAAAAAATTGTATTTGATATATCATACTTATTGTCATTACCAAATCTTCTGCGCTTAATAATTAAAAAAAAAGTTGTAAGGATGTAAAATAATTATAATCATACTCAATGATTTCCAAAATACGTGTTATACAAATGTTATAAAAAAGTTATGTTTGAAAGATTCTAAATAAGAATAAGATTCCAAAAAATCGTCCATTCATTACAAAAAATGTGATATATAGAATAAAAGAAACGTTTTACTTGATGTATCATTCTTATTGTCGTTACTAAATCTGCGCTCAATAATTAAAAAAAAAGTTGTAAGGATGTAAAATAATTATAATCATACTCAATTATTTCCAAAAAAACATGTTATAGAAATGTTATAAAAAAGTTATGTTTGAAAGATTATAAATAAGAATAAGATTCCAAAAAATCGTTCATTCATTACAAAAAATGTGATATATAGAATAAGAGAAACGTTTTACTTGATGTATCATTTTTATTGTCGTTACCAAATCTGCGCTCAATAATTTTAAAAAAAGTTATAAGGATGTAAAATAATTATAATCATACTCAATTATTTCCAAAAAAACATGTTATAGAAATGTTATAAAAAAGTTATGTTTGAAAGATTATAAATAAGAATAAGATTCCAGAAAATCGTTCATTCATTACAAAAAATGTGATATATAGAATAAAAGAAACGTTTTACTTGATGTATCATTCTTATTGTCGTTACCAAATCTGCGCTCGATAATTTAAAAAAAAGTTGTAAGGATGTAAAATAATTGTAATCATACTCAATTATTTCCAAAAAAACATGTTATAGAAATGTTATAAAAAAGTTATGTTTGAAAGATTATAAATAAGAATAAGATTCCAAAAAATCGTCCATTTATTACAAAAAATGTGATACATAGAATTTAAAAAATTTTACTTGATGTTTCATTCTTATTGTCGTTACCAAATTTTCTGTGCTCAATAATTCAAAAAATAGTTGTAAGGATAAAAAAAATTATACTGTTCACAATAACTTTCAAAAAATTTTATAAGGAAGTTATCTTTGGAAGATACACGATAATAAATGTTACAAACATATCGAATAAACGTTTTTTATTATCTCCCTGATATTGTTTTAGTTAGTAAGAACATTCACTGTGTATATTACAAATTTAATCTGTGTGAATAAAAAAAAATTAATGGGATTTTCTGCATTACTTAATAATATATACCTATTTAGAATAAGTACGTCAGATCATTTAGTTGGAAATAAATAGGAAGAACCCAAACACTATTTCAAATTTTCCCGCCTGCGCTTGAAAAGGTGGCTGAGCTGGCCGGTGAGCCTCGTGAGCCTGATTGGTTCATGCTTATCCCCACTTTTTCCTGCTAGCGGATTTTCGTTGCCAGCTTGTAACATGGGAGCTTCACCCCCGTGAGCTCTATGTTATATACACGTGCGGGTGGCCGGTCGCTTGCGCGAAACAGAAACGCCAAACGACACCTAGCGGCTGGGCGAGAGAACTATCGAGCGGTAGGCGGCAGCGCGTAGGCGCTGCCGCGTGCGGCCGCTCGCCGCACCGGCGACCCGCACGGTAGCGGAACGGTGTGTATGTGAGTGTGTGTGATTTCGTGTGTATCTGTGTGTGATTTTAAATCTTAAAAAAAATACGATAAAATAATTAATGCTGATTTCAGCGTACAACAAGTTGTTGATATTGGAGTTCGCAATAGATACGTCGCACTTTCTTTTTTTCACAAAAAAACGGAGGAACACAAAAATTTACCAGTCGTACGTGCGACACTTGGTTGGATTATACTCTGGTTGTACACGGTATATCTCGCGCGTGGTATGTATATATCATAAACCACTCGCGTCGCATCTACAGCCGTGATCCGGAAGTCGCATGAATAAGCGCACATTGGCCCTCACTAGCGCTTCGGTGTCGGTTCTTGAACTACGATACCGTGCGACACACTGTACATATTTCTGGTGTATGCGGCCAATCCGGGCAAAGAAAAAAAACTGGAAATGTGTTCGCTGTGTCGGCATTGGTTTCGGATCATGGCGATAGCATCGTCTCTGGACGTCCCCTACCGGCGCGCGGCGAGGTTTTTCTCATTGTTCCTTTCAGTTCCTTTGTTGTGTTCATTAAGAGGTCGTGTCGAAATTTTCATTTTAATATACGAAATGGTTTTGAAATATTGCCTCGTCGAAGTGGTCGGCGTTGAAAGAGAAAAACTTGTTTGTAAATGCGAAAAAGTAAAAATCTACAACAACGATACGGGTCGGTACGACTTAAGGTGTAACGGCGAAATGCTGAAAAAGATCATAAGAAATCATGCTCACCGGCCAGAGACGTTAAGGATTACTAATATATATTATGACATGCGCATAAATGGTGTGTTATTAGGCTGAGGGAAAAGGATTGCGTGTGAAGGCTCAGAAGCTTATACTCAATAAGATAATCAACTTCGGAAACAAAATGGATTATGTAAGTTAAAAATACTTCGAGCATCACTAATTGTTTTCGGACGAATGGGAAATTATTTATTTTCTCAAATAAGTGTATATTTCCATATTTCGATATCGTTGCCTGTATAAATTTATTAGAGAGAAGTGGTTTGCTTATGAAATTTTTTTTTCCTTTGAAGAATTCAAGGAACGACACCATTTCGGTGAACACCACCGACCAGCTTATCGTAGTCCCCGAAGCCTCATCGATGATCGATATCTACAACGATGTGAGTCGGAATCCATCATTTTGGATTTTTATTTTTCAAATTGATCTATCGTTCAATATTTTGAAATCATAGCCCCTATAGACTTATAAGATAAAAGGGATGCGCTTATGAAATTTTTTTTTCCTTTGAAGAATTCAAGGAACGACACCATTCTGGGGAACACCACCGACCAGCCTATCGCAGTCCCCGAAGCCTCATCGATGATCGATATCTACAACGATGTGAGTTGGAATTCATCATTTTGAATTATTATTTTCCAAATTGATCTATCGTTCAATATTTTTAAATCGTAGCCCCTATACCTTTATAAGATAACAGGGATGCGCTTATGGGATTTGTCTTTTTCCTTTGAAGAATTCAAGCAACGACACCATTTCGGCAAACACCACCGACCAGGCTATCATAGTCCCCGAAGCCCCATCGATGATCGATATCTGCACCGATGTGAGTAGGAATCCATCATTATGTATTTTATTGTTTGAACTGCTCCACTTGGACCCACGGAGATCGATTGTAACGCGTGTTAACATGTTATGTCCTTTCGTTGATTATTTTTCATCGGTCCGAATATCTGGCGTTGAGCCTTTGTTACGTCCCCGCATTTTTTCGTAAATACAATAAATTGAATAAGGAATAGGCCGATGGACGGCAACGCGTTCCGATGCCGCTAAAATCCTTTCGCGGTGCGTTCTCCCTTTTCCTCCCCTTTTTCCATCACAGGGTATGAGGCACGCGCGCCCTACTTTGCGCGATTTTACGAGTTTTCGTCGAAACGGTTTTCTCTCTCTAAAACTCTTCATTTCTCGCTCTAAGCTTATCTGCGATCTTATCTAGAATGCTCTCTCATTCTAACGATCTCCCTTTCTCTCTCTGAGCTCACCTGCCTTCTTTGTCGGAAGTGTTTTCTCTCTCTAACGTTCACCCTTTTTACCCCCGATATTTCCTGGAAACCCTCTATAATCTCATTTTAAATCTCTCTTCTCCCTGAGCTATTTTTGGATTTTACGATCGTGCCACCCTGGAAAACAGTATATAAACCCATGGTTTTCGCCCCAGAGTGTCTCAGTTTTCCCATCTATACAGATCGCGCCAGTCGTCCCCGTGAAAGTTAATAGTACCGTTACTCTGCCCGATCGGGGACTTAGAATATTTTTGCGTCCTCCGAATATTATTTCGAGTTGGACTTAGAATCATTTTCGCGACCGGACTTCGAATCTTTGCGTCCACCGAATATTATTTCGGTTCGGACTTAGAATCATTCTCGCGTTCGGTCGGAGATACTTTGGAAACCACCTGACTCCTAGTACAGTCAGGTAGAGTTTCGCGGTCGGAGAGGTATTGACCCTCGACCGTTAAGTTATAAAATTGCGGAGGTACGGTGACCCAAGTGTGCCTATGCCCGTTTTACAACCGCGTGAATAAAATTGAAATAAATAAAATAAACCGCGTGACTAAAATTATTCGCGAACTGAGCTGAGCACCAATAACCAAATTCGTCCGCAACCAAGCGTCTGCGTTTGACAATACCAAATTATTAAATAAAAAGTCCGCGAGTTCCTGAATAAGCTGTTAGACCACGGGGTCCAGCCTTGAAGAATTAACACCCAAAATAAATAAATAAATATATCAAGGACCAGGAGTCCACGATTAATACCAACAATTAAATAACGCGATAAATCCGCGAGTGACAATAATAAGCGAATAATAATAGTCCGCGATTAATAAAATAAATAGGCAATAAGCCCAAGGTGTCTAGAATTAATTGAATAATCGGGAGCCAAGTGTCCCTTTAAATTAAATAATCACATGCGCGTAAGAGACCATAGAGTCCCGCGTAAAATCTAAATAATTTGAAGCTCGAGCCCATATAGCACCAAATGTTCCATGTATATCCATTGGATATCCATAATGTGAAAAGGATATCCTGTATATCCTATGGATATCCATACGACTTACATGCATGTATGTCGCATGCAATGTATATTCATTGGATATCCATAATGTGAAAAGGATATCCTGTATATCCTATGGATATCCATACGACTTACATGCATGTATGTACATGCACGAACGTTTAAAGCACATTGTATGGACAACCGGAAAATACTCTCATGTGGACATACAGCACCAGATGTTCTATGTATATCCATTGTCGATCCATAATGTGAAAGTATATTCCGTATATCCTATGGATATCCATACGACTTACATGCATGTATGTACATGCACGAACGTTTAAAGCACATTGTATGGACAACCGGAAAATACTCTCATGTGGACATACAGCACCAGATGTTCTATGTATATTCATTGTCGATCCATAATGTGAAAGTATATTCCGTATATCCTATGGATATCCATACGACTTACATGCATGTATGTACATGCACGAACGTTTAAAGCACATTGTATGGACAACCGGAAAATACTCTCATGTGGACATACAGCACCAGATGTTCTATGTATATCCATTGTCGATCCATAATGTGAAAGTATATTCCGTATATCCTATGGATATCCATACGACTTACATGCATGTATGTACATGCACGAACGTTTAAAGCACATTGTATGGACAACCGGAAAATACTCTCATGTGGACATACAGCACCAGATGTTCTATGTATATCCATTGTCGATCCATAATGTGAACGTATATTCCGTATATCCTATGGATATCCATACGACTTACATGCATGTACATACATGCACGAAGGTTCAAAGCATATTGTATAGACATACAGCAAAAACTCTTATGTCAACATGTTTCATCGACATATTCGTAGAATACCCTATGAATATCCATTAATGTCCATCACCACTTGCATTGAACCGAAATAGTAAAATAGTAAAATATTTGGAGTATCGATTTTTTGCAACATAGATTTCATTTTTCTTTTCTTTTTTTAGATGGGAAACCATTATTATATATTCGAATTTCGGAAAAAATCGAATTTTTGCCAAATTTCAAAAAAATAAATAAAAATATTAGGAACGCGCTTCCCACTCCAATTTTATGAAAAAAGTTCTTCAGTTTCAATAGAGTATCCGGGAGAAAAATGTCATCCAAATAAAAAGGGGACAAATAGCAGTCACCTCTTGATGAAAATAATATGGGGGGGGGGGGGGGGGGGAAGGAGGGGTCTAAAAAATCTAAAAAAAAATTAGTGAGGTCGTAAGATCCAAAGGATACTAAAAAAAAATCATCGTTCACATCGGGGGATAGGAGGGTTTCAGTTCGGTGAATTGCGAAATTTTGCCCCATATATACATATCCAGAACACGACTTGCCTGTTCCGATGACTGAATGATAAAATAAAAATTCTTGTGACTGCCATCTTAGATGAACGTATTATAGATCAAAATTCATCGATTCCACGTATGTCAGAATAGCCGAGTGGGTAACGAGGTAGATAGATAGGTTAGGTAGGTAGGCAAGTTTCGTAGGTCGTGAGTTCGAATCCCGTAACTGCCCGTAACAGCGATTCTACGAAGAATATACCGAATTCTTGGACGACTTTTTTTTTTTTAATGTCAATCAATTTTATTAATTTTACTTTGTGTAAAAATGTATATTCTATAAGAAATTACTTTTTTATAATTAATATATAATCTGGCCACCCGACGTGGGATGGGATATCCATTGAATATACTTTGCATGTACGCGATGTATATACATTGTATATGCAATGTACGTAAAAAAGTGTCTCCTTTGCTGATACAATGAATATACATTAGATATAATTTGGAGCTTATTGGTATATTCATTGAATATACTTATTGGGATATCCATTGAATATACTTTGCATGTACGCGATGTATATACATTGTATATGCAATGTACGTAAAAAAGTGTCTCCTTTGCTGATACAATGAATATACATTAGATATAATTTGGAGCTTATTGGTATATACATTGGATATCCAATATCCTCACATGTATATACATTGGATATTGGATGTATGTCAAAATGCTATATGGGAGGAAGGGCAACGAAAGGTTAAAGGAAACCAGATAATTCGCCCGCAATCTTTAACAAAAATAATCCGTGCCTTAATATTGCGGTGGTGACAACCTGCGCGACAATAGACTTTAAGACTGTAATAGTGACGATCATTCCAACCTGACATTCTGTGCGCCTTCGAACATTGTGAAACTGTGAGCTGTGTAACAATTTATGTGAATCAAGTTAACTGTATACCGAACCACCTTACAACTGGAAATACAAAAGATTGTGTGTGTGCGTACAAAATCTCGTGTGCCGGATTTTCTTTCGACTTGCCCGACCCTTTTGCAGTGGGTCAGCAACCTCTGACGACTACCTGTCAAGGGACAAGTACCTGCAGCAGCAATCCATCCGCAGCCATCCAGACAACACCCACAGCAAGGGACTTCAGGTAAACACAAGGGGTTCATCCATTTCGATCGTGGTTAGACTAGACCTCGGTCCCCGAGTAAAGGCGTAAAAACCTGACTCGAAAGATAGGTCAACTGCTGGGTTACGTCCGAGCGAGTATTTTATTATATTCGTAGCCAGGACGTAACACGTTTTAGTCCCCGACTGAAATCGACCTTTACGTTTTCAAGATATAATCCATGTTATTGTGTCCGTAATCGTTGTACCGTTAATCATTTATAATTTACCACGTTTAGTTATAGTGAGCAGCGATCGAGATTCTTGAAAGATTTAAGTCTACATCATAGAGGTCGTTCTCTGATTTAGGTAAAAGTTTTACGAACTCCACGCAGTATCCGGCTTATTCTATAATCTTGTATCTTTATTTGGGTGTGCCACGAAAAAAAAATCGTATTCATCATGTCGATTTTGCGATAACGATAATAACTGGTTTCGTATTTAAATATTTATAAATTTATATTGTTAAATTAATATTAACGAAAGTAAAAAATATAGAAAATTTCATTGCGGTAGCCATGTTTTTCTATTTCGAGTGAGCATAATACCATGTATTGCACACAGTTCCAAAAAAATTGATTTCATTTCAACTGGTCCAACAGTTTTTTTTCACGTGTTAATCGAATGCAAGCTCTATGTGATGAATGCGTAACCTCTCGTAACAGTCTGATTGGGATCAAATTTGGCCAGATGTGTTGTAATGGTATCCAGTACTTTAAATCTGAGAATTCTTGTATGTTATATTTGACATGACGACTTCCGGTCAAGTGTGTTGTTTTTTTCCTTTTAGTTTGGTTTTTTCGGGTGGGTAATCGATGTTCCGAATGGTAAAAATGCCGAAAATGGATAGGAGCCAAAACGACAATTGTCCAAAAATGTTGGGCTTCACAATCGGGGTCTTTATGAAATTTTTACTGCTTGAAAAACACGCAGCTTGTGCAGCTGTGGTTGTGCTTGTGCTTGTGCAGGTTGTGCATGTTGATGAACGACTTCCCAATTTTTTTTAGCCAATGGCCAAAGCGTCGTAATACAATCGATATATCTTGGTAACCGTTATTATGTACGGTACAGAATATCTCGGAAGAAAAGGAGATGGTCGAGAGGGAGGTCGAAGAGGCGGATACGGGAGAGGAAAATAAAGAAAATATCCATAATGAAAAAACAGTCGTCGGAAGCGTTGATAGGAAGGTAAATATAAAAAATTTTAAATAACAACGCGTTGGATAAAAACGCTGGATAAAGAAGTGGTCAGCCGAGTCAATCCAACGTTACCCGTTCGCACTTTAATACAGGGATGCGGTAAATTTTCGCGATGCGGCCAGCAGGTCCTCCGCGAACGGACAGCAACGAAAAAAAATCAGCAATTGCCCGAAATTGTTGATGTACGTAAAATCGCGTGGCCGTTCAAAATAATTCAATCATCGTCATCGGCATTGAGTAGCATGGCCATGGGAGAGAATTTCGAAGTAAGTTTAACTACCCTATTGAAGCACATTATCAATGAAATCGGTTTAATATATTTGTCATTCGCTATCTAGTACAACGAAACGCCTAAGCGCAATAATAACCATCTTCCGACATCTAAAGCCACTCTCGACTATGATGTTTGGAGCGATTCTGGATCATCTGGATATTCGGTAAGCGAAGCTGTGAACTAAACGAAAATTACAATGTTTTCAATTGAAGGGTACCGCCGACATTAATTATATTGTTTGTATATTTGACCCAGATTGCCGGATGCGATTCATCTTCGAGCGACACCCCAGAAAATACCCCAATCGTTGCGGGTTGTCGGACCGAAAAAACGGTACTGGTACGTTCGAAACATTTTTCAAGTTTGAGGGAACCCTCTTTCTGTCCACAGTGACCGAAGGAAACTTGTCCACATACGGGATTGTAATACTATCTAATACCACCACGTGTTTTTTCAAAAGCAGCGAAAAAGTTGGAAGGCTGCAAGCAGCAGCACCAGTAAGAGCAGTAAGAACAGGGAAAGCAGTGAAGCTGGTCTGGACAAAAATATCGTCAAGTCCATTAAAACAACGATCGAACGATCCATGAAGAAGGCGGTAGCCGAGATCCTCGCAACAAGAAACAATGCAGAAATGGAAGAGTGCTGCCGTGTTCCTGCGTTACAGGAATTGCCGGTACCGGACGACGACGGGAAGGTAATGAAATACTCTGCAATATTAGTATTATTTTATATTACACCCTTATCTATGGCCGTATGGTCCGAGCTGCTGCTGAGCGGCGACCGGAGCCAACGGTAACTAAATATCGATCTATCTTGTATATGAAGTAAAATATTATCGATTCTTCCGTGCAGGTGGCTCTCGTCGAAGGAACAAAATTCGACGCAGAATCCTGCATCTCGGATATCAACGCCGGGAGCATGAAGCTGCGGGCGAATAATTTGATAAACTGACTGTGGACTCCACAAGAGCGCGCATTGCTCGTGTTGAAGACCAATAAAGATAGGCCGACGGCTTGGGTTATAAGCAGCGGCGAAATACAAATTTTAATCGGTAGGTTCAGCATAGATTTATACTTATATGTTTATACTTATACTTATTACTCATTTATACTTATTATATTTATAGATGGCTGCCTTACCTTGCAAGGCATTCACAAACTCCCATTAGACGGTGTATACACGCACAAGCGTATGCGGCAGTGGCTGAAAAAAAAAGTCAAGGCTGAGCGGTGGCGTAGATCGAAATCGCGAAGAAATTCTGTTGCGTCATTCGATGAAGACAAACAAGACCGAAAAAAAAAATTGATTAATTCAGTAATTTTGCAGTAAATAAATATAACTACCGATTGTTACTAATGATTTTCCTTCACTCGCTTCCAATATAATTTATTTCCTGGGTAATGCCGGTGGACGCCTATGAATGACCATCAACGCCCATGAATGCCTATGAGAATGCCTATGAGAATGCCCATGAGTGCCTATGAGAATGCCCATGAATGCCTGTGAGAGTGCCCATGAGTGCCTATGAATGCCTGTGAGAATGCCCATGAGTGCCTATGAATGCCTATGAGGATGCCCATAAATGCCTATGAGTATGCCTATGAGTATGCCTATGAGAAGGCCCATGAGTGCCTATGAATGCCGGTGGATGCCCAAGAATGCCGGTAGATGCCGGCACTTTCGATGGAAAATCTTGCTTGGTCACTCACCGGCACTTACCGGCACTATTTGAACCAGAATGCCTACCAAAGTGCCTATGAATGCCCAAAAGAGTCACGGCATTCGGACAGTCACTTTAATAGGCATTTCAACAGGCTTCAATGGGCATTTATACCGGCACTCGATCTGCTAGGGGTGGTAAAGGTAGTTTTACTTCTTCGAAATTCTACTTCAGACTGACTCTCGGATGGTCGCTATCGCCCATTACGACTCCCGTCCGAGAGTTGGTTTTAATGCTGACGGTTCTGTCAGCATTATTGTTTATTGACCTCGGAGTTCGGTAAACGACCCCGTATTTGCGAAATAAATGCGATCTATTGTTCTGCATATTTTGGTAACGGAAATGCCGTATTTCCGTTACTTGGCATAAGCTATTTTTCATACCTTGCATGTGATTTTAATTTGTTTAAATAAAATCCAATAAAAGTGCGGGGCACCACACCCCTCCCCCCTAAAAAGTAAAAATTTATTTGAGCGAAAATTAATTTTTACTTCGCTTTACTTTACTTTATTTTTTATGGGTTTGTTTTAACTCTATGTCCTCGCGACGGTTGTTGGGGGGCAATGACGTTCGCGGGTGGCGAGCGTTGTATCGGGCCAGCTGTCTGGCGAGCTCGATCTCTACCCGTGCTTCTCCCGTTGTCTGTGTGCGTTGCCGTTCGTTGGCCCCGAAGCTCACCAATACGGTCGTGCTCGGGGACGTTGAGGAATTCCGATGACGTCTGTAACATAATAAACAGGCTACCGCGCAGACTAATATTATGACGATCGTTCCCGTACCCAACGCGAGGGACATAGTTATTTTGGGTTTTTCGTTTAAATTGTTTCTGATTTTTTGTATTTTAATTCCGATATTTCGCAGTTCATTTGGGTTTCGGAATATATTTTTTAAGGGCACTGGGGGCACTGGTTCGGGTTTGGTTGATGGCTTCTCGATGTCGGAGAGGGTGAGGTTTCCGGGGGGAAGATAGTCGTCGGTGACCATCTGGGTGACCTTCCTTCCCGTCCGGACGCTGAACCCTCGGGCGGTTACAATACAATTACCGGTCAAAGCCAATATGCCTGTCCCTATCAATTTTTCGTGTTTCGCGGGTTGGTCGTAGCAATCTATTGTTATTAAATCGTCGGTCGGCGCGACGTATAACCATTTTCCTTGTGACATGGTTGTCACGAGCGTATGCGTAAGACTTGCTACGCGTTTGTTGCAATTTGTTGCTTCTTCTGGTTCGATTTTTTAACTCCCGGCTGAAAACGGGAGTTATGTGTTTCGTCGTGAGCAACGTGAATTGGCGTTTTGTCGGTAACGCGTTTTTGGCCAAACGGCTGATTTTCTTCTTACAAATTGATGTACATCGGTGTCGGAAGTCACAGAGAGGGTTTTGCTTCCATAATATTTATGATCAGATCTCAACTCGCGGAGATATTAAATGTAGAAATTTGAACGCTTTCGAACGTTTTCTTCAAATCGCAATTTTGATCGGTTCGACTGCATGCATTGCAGACTTCACGGCATCGTCAGCTGTGACAGCGCGTGTGTAAGTGCAGTGGAACGTATCCGTGTATTTTGCATCGAGGCTCTGGACGATATCGCTGAGTGCGAGAGAGACAGCGCGATTGGTCGATCGTTTTAACCTCGAAACAGAACTTTCAACGGAAATTTTTTTTTTTTCTCGAGTGATTCAGAGTGAACATTTTTTATCAATTGATTTCACGTATAAACGATATTTTTTTAAAGAGTGCATTTTCCATTTAACGTTCAATAATTAGCTAGTTAGCAGGATTGATCTACTGACGATTTTAACAAGCACGTCGAATTAATAATTCTGGATACTTGTATTCGGGCGTGAAATTGAGATGTATGTGAATGTGGAGGTTAGGTCGGATGACGTGGTTATGCCCGGTGATATTGTTTTATTTATGGCCATCAACTGATTTCACGTACGAACGATATTGTTTAATGAGTTCATTCTTTTTTATTCAACGTATGATAATGTTATCAGGATTGTGAAAAACGTGAATATTGATGTTCAGCTGGACGATGTGGTTATGCCCAGTGATATTGTTTACCTCGGTGGAATTGGCAATTCGAAAGAAAAAAATTGTTGTCGGATTCAATTTTTTTTACTTTATCTTCCAACCGACAAAACTTTCGACACAGCGATTTGTCAGAATGCACAATATGTATATTTGTTTTCATTATTTTTCCTATATGAGTCAGGTCCATTTCGAAGCTGCATTCATTCAATGTTCACCTGCTCAAGACATATTCAAAACCTATAATGACTGGGAAGGACGAGCGGAATGCACTGACATCTGGTCAAGGCTACGTCGAGCCGCGCTCGAAAACTGTGCAATGCGCAGACGTTTGGTCTAGGCTACATAGAGCCGCGCTTATAATCTCCATAATGCACTGCGATTTGGTCAAGGCTGTATTAAGCCGCCCTCAAGACTCCACGATGGGCTGACAATTTGTCATGGCTACATGGAGCCGCGCTGAACAATCACATGATGCGCTGACATTTCGCTGAGACTGTACTCAACTGCGCCCAAGGACAACCAGCATGTGCCGCAGCTAGTCGATACTTTCAAAGTCTTGTCTCATCAAATTTCTATACAGTGGTCACGTTTTACGATATTGAATCGATAAACAATAGTACATTATGACACTAGTAGGAAAAATTGTTTTGTGACGTGGACGTCTTGTTCGAGCCAAATGATTCCAATCATTGGCGGACGTGGAGAAAATTATATCAAATTATCTTTAAAAAGTATGAAATAAAATAAATTTAAAAAATTTTAAAAAACTCCCGGCTGGAGTAAAAATCGAAAACAAAAAAAATTAGAACGAAAAAAAAGTAATCTGATAGAAAGCATGGATAAAATTCATGAATCTAAAAAGAATACAACAAATTAATAAATTTAAAATGGAAAAAACAAATTAGTGAAATTAAAAGAATGAAATAAATAAATAAATTCAAAAAGGATGAAATAATTCAAGAAGTCATCTTAGTTTATTCGTAGTTTGAATTATGATCGTTCGTTTGTATGAGTTCAATTTTTTGAATCGTGGTAATTTTCTCAATGCCCTCAATTCAGTCGGGAGACGTCATTCATTAACCATAAATATGATATAGGATATAGATGTTTGACAGTGCAAAGAAGACGCCATTAGATAATTGAACATGAAGACGATCTGGATTTAGATGTTCGACGATACGAAAGAAAACGTCTCCCGACTGAATTGAGGGCAGTGAGAAAATTACCACGATTCAAAAAATTGAACTCATACAAACGAACGATCATAATTCAAACTACGAATAAACTAAGATGACTTCTTGAATTATTTCATCCTTTTTGAATTTATTTATTTATTTCATTCTTTTAATTTCACTAATTTGTTTTTTCCATTTTAAATTTATTAATTTGTTGTATTCTTTTTAGATTCATGAATTTTATCCATGCTTTCTATCAGATTACTTTTTTTTCGTTCTAATTTTTTTTTGTTTTCGATTTTTACTCCAGCCGGGAGTTTTTTTAAATTTTTTAAATTTATTTTCCGTAGATTCGTACTTCGCACGGCGCGTCGTCGTTGATCGGGCTCGTCGCGTGCGTCGGTGTGCATATCCACTGTTGAGGTAGACTTTTGCAAGCCTTGAGATCTTCAAAAGTAGTGTGGATGTAGGTGCGGCTCTCCCTGTTGGCCACCACGAGTTCCTCGGTTGTGTCGAGGTAGTGGTAGGTATTTCCTACGTCGCGTGTCGGTAGTGGATACACGCGATTTACTCGGAATTTCTGTCGTCCGAGTAGTGGTATTTCCAAGACGGTGACTATGGTCCCATTCGCGTAGTATGCGTGAACATCCGATACTCGTAGTATTGCCGGGACGTGGTCTCGTGTGAGCGTGGCGGGGAAGGTGCTGCCCGGCGGGAGATAGGGGACTGCGGCGGTGAGATAACTCACGACCTTCCGCGGCGGGAGTACCGTGAGGCTTACACTACCGCTCAGAAATATCAGGACACTAACCACGCGCGCTGCCAGGAATCACTCCTGTCTTTGAACGACGATAACTCCGCGAGAAAAATCGCTATAATATTTTTTTTTACCGTTAGGAAGCCTATGATATTCTGAATCAAATGATCTCTATTTGATAATAATGCCGCAATTAAGTACTGAGATTGAATGTAAAAATCATTGAAAAAAAATTAAGATTTTTGCGAAATTTTCTTCGTTGACTTCAACTCGCTGCCAAACCTAGAAAATAATTTTCACGAGTCCAAAATTTAGTATCGGTAATCGTCGCAATCTTACCTTTATTTTGAGCCGAAAAAACATGAAAAATCCCAACGGGTTCTTGAGTAATTGGAAAAATTGTACAGGCGTGCATCATTCGTCAGCGAGCCACTGATAGCGGGACTCGGCAGTCCCGGCTGCCTTCTCATCCGTGGAGGCAGGACCGAAACGGACCATGAGCAGAGCGGGCGCTTGAGCGGGGTACAGTTTCGTCCGCACATTTTCGTTTCGACATTTTCTTTCATTAGTTTTGAGCTGCATTTGTATCACCAAATAATGATTCCAGTGTTGCAAATGAAATCAAACGGTGAGAAATGAATGACATAAAAAGTTAAAACTTATTCATTAGTATTGACTTTGAAAAATCGACTCTGAAATATTTTGTTATTGGTAAATAAAATATTCTTCCTACTTACGCATACGAGTTATGTAGAAGATTCTCAACATTTTCGAAAGTAAAAATTATCTTTAAAAAATCGAGTACACGAACTTTAATATTCTTTTATTATAAAAAGAATACGACTATTTGATTTTTCGGCCATACACCGGGACATGGTTTTCAAAACCATCATCGTCACACTTTGAACCAATGTTTTGAATCGTTATCGTTTCGGAAAGCGAATTACATAAGAAATGTCGTGATAAACTTCCGTTCCGGATCTATTGCATTTTTTGCAGATCACTGGTTTTACCATTGTGAAAACCATCAACCACCAAGGAATCTTTTCAGATTTTCCGGTTCAAGCATTTTTTCAGCATCAACTTGCTCCTTCATGTGAACCGAAATTTTTGCGGGAGCAAGCCACTGTAAGAAGCTCTGGACAGAAGGTATTTTTGCGATTTTTTTTCCGCCGAAAATTATTACCGGATGTATTTGAAATGTTGACCGTGCTTTGTTGATGTAAGAACGAGATGAGATAACCCCTGTCCGCAGAAGTTACCACGACGAAAAAAATGTCCAATTCGGTTGACAGCAATTAGCCGATACGGTGCATCCGAAATTAATAAATAAGAAAGATTTATAATCGTTATCTCAGTGGCTATCGTTCTTCTTGGGGGAATATTTCTAGCTAAAAAAAATAGCAGACAATTATCCTACCTACTTACGCATAAATGTTGTACGGAAAAATTTTAAACAGTTTTTATTCAGAAAAGAATGGAGCTATTCATTTATTCTTTCCAACGACGATGTATTATAAAAACGTAATATCACAAATGAAATTTTTCAAATTTTTAACTCTTTATCGTTATCGGAAAGCAAATTACATAAAAAATGTCGTGATAAACTTACGTACCATTGTATTTTCTTGATAATAACCAATTTTTTTACGGAAGCAAACCACTGTAACAAGCTGAAGAAAGAAGGTATTTTTGCGATTTTTTCCGCCGAAAGTTATCATCGGATTTATTAGAAATATTTATGACGCTCTGTTCATATAACAACGAGATGAAAAAATGTATCAATAATCCTTCAGTCCGCCTCTCGCATCCACCCCCGCCCGCAGGAGTTACCACTGTAAAAAAAAAACATCCAACCTGGTTGACAGCAATTGGCCGATACGTTGCATCCGAAATCAATAAATAAACAGTTCGTGTACTCGATTTTTTAAAGATAATTTTTACTTTCGAAAATGTTGAGAATCTTCTACATAACTCGTATGCGTAAGTAGGAAGAATATTTTATTTACCAATATCAAAATATTTCAGAGTCGATTTTTCAAAGTCAATACTAATGAATAAGTTTTAACTTTTTATGTCATTCATTTCTCACCGTTTGATTTCATTTGCAACACTGGAATCATTATTTGGTGATACAAATGCAGCTCAAAACTAATGAAAGAAAATGTCGAAACGAAAATGTGCGGACGAAACTGTACCCCGCTCAAGCGCCCGCTCTGCTCATGGTCCGTTTCGGTCCTGCCTCCACGGATGAGAAGGCAGCCGGGACTGCCGAGTCGCGCTATCAGTGGCTCGCTGACGAATGATGCACGCCTGTACAATTTTTCCAATTACTCAAGAACCCGTTGGGATTTTTCATGTTTTTTCGGCTCAAAATAAAGGTAAGATTGCGACGATTACCGATACTAAATTTTGGACTCGTGAAAATTATTTTCTAGGTTTGGCAGCGAGTTGAAGTCAACGAAGAAAATTTCGCAAAAATCTTAATTTTTTTTCAATGATTTTTACATTCAATCTCAGTACTTAATTGCGGCATTATTATCAAATAGAGATCATTTGATTCAGAATATCATAGGCTTCCTAACGGTAAAAAAAAATATTATAGCGATTTTTTTCGCAGAGTTATCGTCGTTCAAAGACAGGAGTGATTCCTGGCAGCGCGCGTGGTTAGTGTCCTGATATTTCTGAGCGGTAGTGTACTTTCCCTTGTTCCGCTTCCGTCACTATTCCTATCAGCTCTCGTACGTCTCCGTGCAGCCCTTCCGCGTATAGGCTTACGGTGGTCAGGGTTTTGTCCAACCGTCGAAGTCGTGTAGCGACGTCGATTTGCGTCACCATCCAGCTTGTGACACGTGTGACCATGTCTTGGAGTCGGTTTTCGTTCTCCTGTATGTTTTGCGCGGTGGATTTGAATAATTCGAGCGCGGTATCCACTACTTGTAGCTGGTCGTTGATGGCATCTTTCATCGTTTTTTGATTGTTACGGAGCTCGTCTATTTCGGCTTCAATTTTTTCGGCGTCGTCTGCGTCCATGTTTCCCGTGATGAACCGGATGACCGGGCCAAGACCGTTTGCGAGGCCCCTACGGGGTCGTGTGGTTGTTGGTCCTAGTACGTTTTCGATGGTTTCCATTCCCGATCGTATTTTTTTGATTTCCCGTGTCACGGTGTCGTTGACCGCTCGGCAGAGGTAGTCAGGCGCGTTGAGTTCGTCGCAACTCGTCAGCTGTTCCTCCAGTATTTTTGATACGGAGGCGCAACGTCTTATCACTGGTTCGACGGGCAAGGCTATCGCCAGCCTCCACGTCGTTTCTGTTGACGACAGCGTTCCCAGGTCTTAATAGTATATCCCCGGATGATTTCCGAAGGGTGTTATCGCGTAAGGCGACTCCGTTTCGGACACCCGGGCCTGCGCGAGTAGCAGGAACCTGCAACGAATATTTATTATTATGAAGGAGTTTTCCCACTACCGCCGGGTCGCGGAGTTATGGGATTGCGTCTCCTAATCCCTTTATTTAAGTCATTATACCACGATGTGTCGCGGTGAACGGCTGCACGACTCACTTCCCTCAGAAGAGGTGCAATCCGATGGGTTTCCTTCCCCCGCGGAATTTATCGAGGGGCTACTGGTACGTAGGAGGATTTTTTTTTCCTCTCTCTTTCCTTTTTTTTTTTTGTTTTGCTAGGGGAGCGCTTAGGGATGAAAATTTCTCCTTTATTGTTACAGCCCCATATTCCCGGGAGGTTGGATTTCCAAGAGGCGTACTTTTGGTTCTGGTACGAGGAGTGGGACCCGGAGAAGGTCGTCCGGGTGGTACATTATTTGTTCCGGCGCCGGGTTATCCAAGCTCGGCGAATCCTTTTGCGCTTATGCGCTGAAGAGATGTGGTCTGGGCCATGCCCCTTTGGACTCCGCCGGCTCTTCCGCGAGGATTAATAAATTGTTTTTTCACCCACCCTTGCCCGGGGATCTTGTTTTACTTTTGTTGTAATTGTCGAAAATTCTTTTAATATATGTGACAATTTACGGGAGCAGGAGGTTGTGTTCTTTTATTTTTTCCGGCTAACCCTTGCTTCCCTTGGGCTGTGCCGGTAGCGGTGGTCTTCTGAGACGACGGCACTAGCCCCTCCGTCGTTTGCTCTGTTATTAGTGTTCTACGGCGGGCTTGAGACGGTTTGCGTGCACCGTCTGCTTCTTACGCCCCTTTTGTATAACGTAGGTGACGGGGGCGGGGCGTTCGATTATGATATACGGGCCCGCCCACTTGGGGCTGAGCTTCGCGGACCGGCCCCGCCTTACGGCTTCGTCGCGTAGCAATACGCGATCTCCGATCTTGAGTGACGTAGGACGCGTGTCCTCGTCGTAACTTTCCTGAGCCTTTTCCTTTGCGTAAATTAGGTTTTCTCAGGCGATGCTCCACGCGGCTCGGAGCTTTTCTCTCAGCTCGCTTACATAATCGTCATATGTGTAGGTGGAGCGGGGCGCTTGGCGAACGGCCGTCGGTAATTCGGCCGTTCGCCCGTATACGAGCTCGTAGGGCGTGAGGCCCGTGGCTGTATGCGGCGTCGTATTGTATGTGAACATAGCGTAGGGAAGCCAATTGTCCCAGCCCGCTTGTTCCTCATCTATGAAGTGCCGTAGGTACTCGGCAAGGGTACGGTGCGACCTTTCCAGGGCCCCGTTGCTTTGGGGATGGTAAGCTGTCGTCTGTATCTTCTTTATCCGTAGCAACCTGCATACTTCCTTGAAGGTTGCGCTAAGGAAGTTCGTACCTTGGTCGGATAATATTACTGCCGGAGTACCGTACTGGCAGATTACGTTTTCCACGAGTGCCCTTGCTATTGTGGGGGCCTCCTGGTTTGGTACCGCCATTGCCGCAATGTACTTTGTTAACGCATCCTGAAACGTGAGGATGTATTTACTTCCTCTCTCGGTTTCGGGGAGGGGACCGACAATATCGACAGCTGTTTTCTCGAACGCAGAGCTGGGAGTGTCGGTAATCTCCATAGGTGCTTTCGGTTGCCTACTGAATTTTTTTTTTTTGGCACTTTAGGCATGCGGAGATGTAATTTTCTACGTCTGCCCTTAGACCGGGCCAGTCGTATTTTATTCTGATCCGCTTTACCGTTCTCTTGACTCCTTGGTGGCCCCCGAGTGGCGCGTCATGGTACTCTTTTATTATGCGGGGGCGTTCTTCCGCCCCTGGGCATTGGAGTACTCGCGGGGCCCCATCGGTTTCGCCTCCGTCGCTGTCGCCTTCGTCTGTCGGGCCATGCGAGGCGCGTGCCTCTCTGTCGCTCACGCTGCCGCGGTCCTCTCTGTCGCACCGCTGTGGGTGCGCGCCGTCTCCCCTATCGGGTTCTTTATCCTCTGCGTCCTCCGTCTTCTCCCTTTTTCTCCGGCCGGCTTGCTTGCCGCGCGGCTGGGGAGTCGGAGAGCAAGGTCGAGCGTTGTCCGACGTATTGCCGTCTCCTACCGGCTTCGCTTCTCTCTCCCGCTCGTTGGCTTGAGCTCAAGTGACCGCGCAGATACGGCTCAAGGCGTCGGCGTTCGAATTTCGTTTGCCGGCCTTGTACTCTACGTTGAACTCGTGCTCCGATAATTTGATTTTCCATCGCATGAGCCTCGAACCCGGGTCTTTTACCCCAAACAACCAGGTGAGGGGTTGGTGGTCGGTTATCACCGTGAACCGGGTTCCATAAACGTACGGTCGGAACTGAGCTATTCCCCATACGATCGCGAGTAACTCTTTCTCCGTCGTGGTGTAATTTCGCTCTGCTTTCGACAACGTTCGGCTCGCGTAGCAAATCGGTAAATCTTCCCCTATTTTACCCTGGGACAGTATCGCGCCTATTGCCTTGTTTGAAGCATCCGTTGTAACGATGAACGGCTTTTCGAAGTCCGGATATTGTAATACCGGAGCCGTGGTCATCGCTTCTTTTAATTTTTCAAATGCTTCGTCGCGTACGGCTGTCGACTCGAACGCTGTGTCTTTTCGTACCAGCTCGGTCAGTGGTTTTGCGATTTTAGAAAAGTCCCGTATGAATTTACGGTAATACCCGGCTAACCCGAGGAAGGACTGAACTCCTTTCACGTTTACCGGTATGGGCAAATTTTTTACGGCGGCGATCTTTTCCGGGTCCACCCTTACGCCGTTCTCGGAGATGATATGTCCGAGATTATGCGTTTCTTTACGCAGTAGGCGGCATTTCGCGGGCTGGAGGGCGAGTTTCGCCTCTCTCAGTCGCTGAAACACTTCTCGTAACCTCTCATTATGCTGGTTTAATGTGGTGCCGTGAACGACGATGTCGTCCAGATACACGTAGCATTTTATTCCGTCTAGGCTGGCTAGCACGGAATTCATCAGCCTCTGATAGGTGGGGGGAGCGTTCTTTAACCCGAAGGACATTCGTGTATACTCGAAATGACCCTGTGGGATGAAAAAAGCGGTTTTTTCTCGGTCTGACTCCGCCATGGGGATTTGACGAAATCCCGAGGCGAGATCTAACGTCAAGAAATACCTCTCTCGGCCCAGCTGATCTAGTATTTCCGTGATATTGGGCAGCGGATAGGAGTCACCGACGGTGACTTCGTTGAGTTTACGGAAGTCAACGACTACCCGCAGTCGTCGCACGCCGTTCGGATCCGGTTTCTTCGCGACTACGAGTAGAGGAGCGTTCCATTGGCTCTTACTCGGTCGGATTATACCGTTCGCCAGCATTTCTTCGGTTTGTTTTTCGACTTCTCTTTTGTGGGCTTCGGGTAGTCTGTAGGGGTGTACCTTTACCGGGAGCGCTCCGTCCCGTAGGAGAATCGTATGTTCCACCATGTGTGTGCATGGCAGCTTATCTCCGGGAAGGTGGAAGATGTGCTCATAATCGTCAACCAGTTTCATTAACGATTCTTCCTCTTCCCCGTTGAGATGGGAACGGTCGAGTTCTCGCCGTAGCTGTTCGAGCCGTTCCGTGCCTCGCCCCGCTCGGATCAAATTTACTCCGAGCGCGACGGCCTCGCTCTCGCATACCGGCTCGAGTTGCACGATGGGTTGTCGAACCACGCGCGCGTCGTCGCTCGTGTTTACGAGGCTCACCAGGCATGTGTTGCCGGACGGCGGCGTGATACACGATCCTATTATTACGTTCGGGTTTATTATTTGTTTTTCAACAAACCCCACGTATTTACTTGCGGTTTTTGCGCGTACAATTGTTTCGCTACGTGCAGGCAGTGTTACCCCACTCGCACCGTCGAACAGGGGCATCGTATGGCCATAGATTTTTATGGTATCGCCGGCCAAAATATCTACCTTATGTTTGCGAATGAAATCCATGCCTACGATGCCCTGGACGGGTATTGACACGTTTTGTGCCACTACATAAAACGGGTGTTGTACTATAACCGCTGGCACCCCAAGGGCTACTAACGCTACACCCTTGGGTCGGAATTTTTTTTCCGAAATGCCTTCGAGCTCGACGTTACATTCGTCGACGACTGTCCCTGGCCGCAGGCAGTTTTCCCGTATCACGCAGCATTGCGCTCCGGTATCGGCCTTTAACGTCAGCACGCCTTCGATCGCGCCGGGTGCTTCTATTACGAAGTCGTTCGATGCACTGCTCGCGGAGAGTGTGACGGTGAGCGTTTTTAACGGAGTCGAGTTGCCCCTGACCGTCAAAGTATGGAGGCTCAGGGTCCCTATCGTCCTTCTTTCGTCTGGTGCTGCACCCTTGTTGTTTTGGGGTGCATTTCTATTCTTTTTCCGTTGCTCGAGCCTTCCTGACCGGCTGAGGACTGCGCTGGGCCGTTGTTCGTCTTGTTAGCCTGATTTCTTAAGCGCTTACGGCACTCTTAATAATTATGGCCCTTTTTAACTCCCGGCTGAAAACGGGAGTTATGTGTTTCGTCGTGAGCAACGTGAATTGGCGTTTTGTTGGAAATGCTTTACCGGCCAAACGGCTGATTTTCTTCTTACAAATTGATGTACGTCGGTGTCAGTAGTCACAGAGAGGGTTTAGCTTCCATAATATTTACGATCAGATCTCAACTCGCGGAGATATTAAATGTAGAAATTTGAACGTTTTCGAACGTTTTTCTCAAATCGCAATTTTGATGGGTTCGACTGCATGAATCGCAGACTTCACGGCATCATCTACTGTGACAGCGCCTGTGTAAGTGTAGTGGAACGTATCCGTGTGCTTTGCATCAAGGCTCTGGACGATATCGCTGAGTGCGAGAGAGACAGCGCGATTGGTCGATCGTTTTAACCTCCAAACAGAACTTTCAACGGAATTTTTTTTTTCTCGAGTGATTCAGAGTGAAAATTTTTTATTAATTGATTTCATGTATAAACGATATTTTTTTAAAGGGTGCATTTTCCATTTCACGTTCAATAATTAGTTAGTTAGCAGGATTGATCTACTGACGATTTTATCAAGCACGTCGAATTAATAATTCTGGATACTTGTATTCGGGCGTGAAATTGAGATGTATGTGAATGTGGAGGTTAGGTCGGATGACGTGGTTATGCCCGGTGATATTGTTTTATTTATGGCCATCAACTGATTTCACGTACGCACGATATTGTGTAATGAGTTCATTCTTTTTTATTCAACGTATGATAATTTTATCAGGATTGTGAAAAACGTGAATATTGATGTTCAGCTGGACGATGTGGTTATGCCCAGTGATATTGTTTACCTCGGTGGAATTGGCAATTCGAAAGAAAAAAATTATTGTCGGATTCAATTTTTTACTTTATCCTCGAACCGACAAAACTTTAGACAGCGATTTGTCAGAATGCACAATATGTATATTTGTTTTCATTGTTTTTCCTATATAAGTCAGGTCCTTTTCGGAGCAGTATTCATTCAATGTTCACCTGCTTAAGACATATTCAAAACCTATAATGACTGGGAAGGACGAGTGGAATGCGCTGACATCTGGTCAAAGCTACGTTGAGCCACGCTCGAAAACTGTACAATGCGCAGACATATGGTCTAGGCTACATAGAGCCGCGCTTATAATCTCCGTAATGCACTGAGATTTGGTCAAGGCTGTATTAAGCCGCCCTCAAGACTCCACGATGGGCTGACAATTTGTCATGGCTACATGGAGCCGCGCTGAACAATCACATGATGCGCTGACATTTCGCTGAGACTGTACTCAACTGCGACCAAGGACAACCAGCATGTCCCGCAGCTAGTCGATACTTTCAAAGTCTTGTCTTATCAAATTTCTATACGGTGGTCACGTTTTACGATATTGAATCGATAAACAATAGTACATTATGACACTAGTAGGAAAAATGGTTTTGTGACATGGACGTCATGTTCGAGCTAAATGATTCCATTCATTGGCGGACGTGGAGAAAATTATATCGAATTATCTTTAAAAAGTATGAAATAAAATAAATTCTAAAAATTTAAAAAAACTCCCGGCTGGAGTAAGAATCGAACACAAAAAAAATTAGAACGAAAAAAAAGTAATCTGATAGAAAGCATGAATGAAATCCATGAATCTAAAAAGAATACAATAAATTAATAAACTTAAAATGGAAAAAACAAATTAGTGAAATTAAAAGAATAAAATGAATAAATAAATTCAAAAAGGATGAAATAATTCAAGAAGTCATCTTAGTTTATTCGTAGTTTGAATTATGATCGTTCGTTTGTATGAGTTCAATTTTTTAAATCGTGGTAATTTTCTCACTGCCCTCAATTCAGTCGGGAGACGTCATTCATTAACCATAAATATGATATAGGATATAGATGTTTGACAGTGCAAAGAAGACGCCATTAGATAATTGAACATGAAGACGATCTGGATTTAGATGGTCGACGATACGAAAGAAAACGTCGCCCGACTGAATTGAGGGCAGTGAGAAAATTACCACGATTTAAAAAATTGAACTCATACAAACGAACGATCATAATTCAAACTACGAATAAACTAAGATGACTTCTTGAATTATTTCATCCTTTTTGAATTTATTTATTTATTTCATTCTTTTAATTTCACTAATTTGTTTTTTTCCATTTTAAGTTTATTAATTTGTTGTATTCTTTTTAGATTCATGAATTTTATTCATGCTTTCTATCAGATTACTTTTTTTTCGTTCTAATTTTTTTTGTGTTCGATTTTTACTCCAGCCGGGAGTTTTTTTTAATTTTTAAAATTTTTTTTACAGTAACCGCATACGACGTCTGCTTGGTTTACCGCAGGGGTCGGCTCCGGCAAGTTGGTGCGTCTGGTTTGCTGTGTGCAATTCCGGCTCACGTGCCCGGCCTTGCCGCAGGTGTAACAAGTCCTGTTGCTGTTTTCTTTGGATTGTTGTGTTGTATTTTTTCGCTGCCCTTGTCCCTGCGCCGCTCACATACCCTTTTGACGAATGGTCTCGGCTATTTCTATGGCTGCGACTGCGCATTCGTGAAGGGTCGCACAATTTCGCGCCCGCACGAGTACTTGCACTTGCCCCGTCAGACCATTCTCAAACGTGGCTTGTGCGCATTTCCGGGTTGATCCCTCGATTGCTTGCGCATCTCTCTGGGACTCGTTTTCAGTCAATCTATTGACCATTTGAGACGTGATCGTCTCTACTCGCGTCGCGTATGCAGCGACGCTTTCTCCTTGTCCTTGACGCGCTGTGTTTTACTCCAATTCCAGGGCTGACAGTGACTTTCTCTGTCCATACAAGCCCTCTAGTTCGGTACGGAGTTACGCGAAGGTAAATATATCTTTATGCATCATATCTATTGTTACTCTTCCCTTGATCCGATTTCCGAGGACCATTTCGAGCAGTCCGCTGTGCTCCTCATAATCCACCCGTCGGCACGCGGTCTCGCAAGACCGGAGGAAGTATTGCAGTTCGTCTGCGCTGCCTCCGTGAAACGCATCTATATACTTTAGTGCGTGCCACAGGGGCATCATCCCTGGTCGTCGTTCTGCGGAATTTCCCGGGCCCCGTGGGGGGTTTGCTCCGCTTTGGAGTCGCTGTATCGCCTCTCCCTGTTCCCTCAGCTGTTCCTGTAACGCCCTAATTAATTCTTCGGGGGTACCGTTGACTTCGCGAAGGTTAGCCGCGGTGCTCCGTCGACACGTAAGGCCGACCCGCGTCAATCTGGCGCGGCGCCGGTCGAGATCGCGTTGCAGGGCCGCGACGGCATCGCGTTCGTCTAGGCGGCTGTCGTCCGGTGGCATCAGGATCTGCGTCGTGAGAACCAAGGAAGGGGGTGGAGGAACTCCGTATCGTGTTTCTCCGGAAGGGAGCAAGGGATCGTTTATCGGCCTCGGCGGAGGGGGGCCCGCTTGTCGCGCTAAGGTTGTTATATTATCCTCTATCATCTGTCCCGAGACAGGTCGCGAGAATATATCCCTGGGGTCTTCGAACTCGTGTTCCGAACTGTTATTTGTATATTCGGCGAACGAGGTACCCCGTCGTCTATTCACTCCGTGGCGATCCTCAGGATCTCCCGGGGGTGTACGAGTACCGTCCGCGGGTGGAGGTGTCCCGAAGGGCGGTAGGGAGCCCAACGCTCGGTTAATCCCCGCGGTTATCGCAGCCAACGCCGCCGCTCATTCGGCGACCGTTTCCCCTCCCTCTGGAGGGTCTCGTGACCCCTGTCCTTGACGGTCGGGATCATAAATTTGCGAGTCGTTGTCCGGCATGTTTTTGCTATTCGATAGACTCTAACCCTTTTTTCGAAACTGATTTTTATGGACCGGTATTGATTCGATCGGCACGACGCGGGACTAGGCTTTGACCGTTTATGTAATTGTAATGAAATAAACCGCCACTTACAGGAAGTAGATCTCTGTTGCCATCCTTCGGTCCTGATCATCCGTGGAGCAGCTCTTCCTCGTCGAGTGGTGTTGGATTCGTCCTCGGCAGCTGCTGAGTCGGCGGATTCCGGGCTTCTGCGACGTGAAGTTCAGTGCTCGCTTTACTCCGTTGAAGTCTCGTAGTAATCCAATTTAAAATCGAACTATCACTGTCACTATTTGTAACGTGGCACAGTGTTTTTTTTCGGTTCGAAGCACAGTTTTTATAAAGCACTGATTTTAATCGTTTAACTGAATTTACTTGGCAGGATCCCACCGCTGCCACCAAATTGTTGTGCCGGTACACCGAGTGATCGCTAGGGAACGGGTGTTTAGCGGTTAGACAATTATTTTATTTTTTATTGTGGGTCCCAGCCACAAAGAATTAGAATTCAAGCAAATGGTTTAACGATAAGTTTAATCACGACTATAAAACTGACGCAATACAATAATTAATACACAGTTTGAATGTTACTATTCCATCGATGTTGACCGGATCGCGTATCATTCAATCCCGCGATTCGGGAGCCGTGGTAAAGGCAGTTTTACTCTTTCGAAATTCTACTTCAGACTGACTCTCGAATGGTCGCTATCGCCCATTACGACTCCCGTCCGAGAGTTGGTTTTAATGCTGACGGTTCTGTCAGCATTATTGTTTATTGACCTCGGGGTTCGGTGAACGACTCCGTATTTGCGAAATAAATGCGATCTATTGTTCTGCATATTTCGGTAACGGAAATGCCGTATTTCAGTTACTTGGCGTAAGCTATTTTTTATACCTTGCATGTGATTTCAATTTGTTTAAATAAAATCCAATAAAAGTGCGGGGCACCACATGTTCCACTTTCCGACACGAAAGACCCCTTTTCACACTCCCATAATGCGAAGACGGGGGAGAAACACCGGAAAGCGCCAGATTTCGCGAGATCGCCCCCCTAAAACGCACGACAACGACACGAATTTGCCGATTTCATGACCTCACCGGGTAATAATCGAAAGCACACACTATACCGAAGACGACGATATACTTCTCCCGAGTGATTAAACACTTTAAAAACTTTCCCGACCGAGAAACGCGTTTTGGCCCGAACGCCAAGAAAATACCACGTCGCGTCGTATCGAAAACTAAAATAAAGATATTTTCGCGAATTTTCCGATTTCAACCGCGATTCAAGTATTGAATCAAAGACCGCACTTGCGCGAATACGACGATACCCTTATTTCCCGAAAACGCGCACTTTTTCCCGACGCGAGAAGTGAAAAACCCGGAGCGATGAAAAACACGTCCGAACCGGTAGATAGGGACATTTAATGTCTGTTTGCTTGACCAAAAAGATCGGCAGTACGCTGCCTCGCCCGGTGGGCATACGGTTCAGCTATCTCCATCCGCAAGTGGTCCACCCAATTGAACGGTCAATGGAAAAATCCTTTGATTTTTGCTGGCGGTCGTAGCGGAGAGAGCAGTTTGGCTACGGCGGGGACGGAGGCCCGATGATGTGAAGCAGCGCATCACCCCATCGAAGTGGTCGCACCCCGCCGCACTCACGGGAAACCTCGGGAAGGCCTGCTCCCAGCGTTCCGCTCGAACGCTAATCCAGATTCGGAAGGATTAAGGATCAGAGGTTGGGTTCTCTTGAGTTTACGTTTTTGTACAGGATTTGTGTTGTTTACCGGGGTTATGTACGGGAGATTCATGCGTGTAGAGTAGTGTATCTGTTTGTGCGTTATAGTGACTGCATGTTGTTCCGGCAATTTCGATTATGATTGTGTAGTGTTGTGGTTAAGTGGCAAATCCCTTCGTACCGATCGCGTAGTGCTGTGTTACTTGTGTAATCTAACTCTAACGCCAGGCCAGCGGGTGGTCCGAGAAGGATACGGGACCGCTAGCCTATCACCAGTGGGTCCGACGTTGCCCCAGCTTAGCGTGTTTGTCACACTCCCCCAAAAGGGTCGTGCGAGAAGATCCTAAGTTAACAGCCGCCCCAATACCCCAGCTGCTTATAAAGAGAGTGCCACTTCAATCTAGCCCACCCCGAGTTCAGCCGCTTCCTCCTGGGACTTGAGGACAAGGGCTTCCTGACAAAACTCGGCGAAGACGTTGAAGGCCTCAGCACACGACACCAATTGGCGCGCTGCGTCATGCCAGTCCCGTCCGTCGAGATAGCCCCGCAGAGCTTCTCTCGGGGGCTCAAAGTTGCGACATTCCAAAAGGAAGTGTTGGACTGTCTCCAGCACACCATAGAACTCGCAGTTCGTTCCGTCCACGAGACTCAGAGACTTCAGACGAGCCCTGAAGTTCCCATGCCCGGTAAGAGCCTGCGTGACATAGTGGCTTGGCCGGAACCAGGCTGCCTCCTTTCTTGAACATCCCTGATAAAGGCAAATGTCGTGCGGCCCTTTGGCGAAGCATGCCAACGTGCCTGCCACATTTCAATTACCTGAGCCTTGATGAGTTCCACGGCTTTTTCGGCGTTGCCGTGGATGACGACCCCATTAACGTTCGCATCCCTACCTATTCTGATTTGATACCTAGCTCGGCTCTCCTCGAGCAGGAGATCGACCGGAACGGCTCCTGCGATTACGCAAAGTGCGTCAAACGACGCCGTCCGATAGGCGGCCGTCGTACTGATCAAACTATCCCTCTGCACTGAACGAAGTGCGCGGAGATCACGACCCGTGCACCGGTCCGACCAACCCGCCGCGGCGTAAGCCACAGTTGGGAGGAAGACCGCATTGTACACGGTCCTGATAGCTCCGAATCTAAGGCCCCAGGTTGCCCCTGCCATACGCCCTATTCCTCCCATAAGGGCACCCATCTTCTGTCTCAAGTACGCACAGTGCGTCCTAACTCCGAAATATCTATCGAAATGTACCCCCAGGTACCTAACGCTATTCTTGAATTTAATTCGCGAGTCACCGATTCTAATCACCGGGGGTCTATTAACTGGGACGAGCTTCCTCGGTTGGCGACGGACGCATTGGGAATAGATACCCCCCCTTCTTCCTACTTGGGCGGGACGATTCCACACATTTTTCAGAACAATCGCTTCAGTTTTCTTTTCAGAAAGCCGAAGCTCGGCCGACGCACACCAGCTAACTATTCTATCAACGATCACCTGGGCCCTATCTTCTATTAACCTACGGGAATTTCCCGCGACGAGAACGAGAAGATCATCTGCGTATGCGACAAAATTGTTCGGAGCCATCTCCTGGAGATGGTTCGAAAAAGTTTCTACTTGCGAACGATTGATCACTTTATTTATTTATTTATTTTTAGTTTTTTTTTTATTTTAGTTTTTTTAAATTTATTTATTTATTCATGTGTTTATTTATTTACTTATTCAATATTTAAATTCATTTCGAGTATCATCTGTAGCAACCAAAGCACTAGACTGCTTTATATCAAGTTCTAGTGTCTGTCCGTAAATTGTTTGACTTGTTGGTACCAGGAGATGACGATGCTTTCATCAGTTTCGTTGTGCTTACGAATCTTTTGAAATTATGATATTCCGTATAGCGATTTCTGACAGGTACCACATGAAGTGTTACTAATATTTTTCTTTTTCAATGCAATCAAACAATCTTATCGTAGATCGTGGAGCGTAATGAATCACACAGATGAGGCAAATACTTTGGTTTGAATTCTCGGTAATGATTAAAGTATAATTCAAATACAAACAGATTGTAACGATTTTTTTTAGTATTGCATTACATACGGCTGATAGTGATGCTGATTGATTTTTCTCGGTTGTTTCAATCTCTGTGAGGTTGACGAAGCCCATCGAGGTATACGTTTCGTTGTCCGTTTTCTTTGATGCTTCAACGAGATGCGTGTAGTGATGTGTGAATCGGTAGATCCTTTCGATCCTATTCAGCTCGACAGGTGTAGAATAATAAAGCGGAGCAGCATCTTTTCCTAGACATAAAGAAATTATTAGTTTTTAAGGCAAGATCTACGCGGGTCAATTGTTTCATTCTTTTTCAGCAACATCTTGCGACGAACGTGAGGCATTCTTCTCCGATGCCTGGGTCGTATGGCACGGAGCAGCAACGGTTTGAGTGTAACGACGGTAAATTAGTTCTTGTAGCACCGGCGGCCTGAGTCGTCAACTGCATTTTCAACATTTGTATCGCCGAAATTCCAGGGTATCGGTAACCCATAAGGCGTGCTTCGCCTTTTCCTTCTTCCTTGGCTCCCTCATCTTGGTTTCTTTTTTTTTCTTCGACTGCTTCTTCTTCTTGTTCCTTTATTTCTTCTTCTCGCTCCGAATTATCTTCTTGTCGTTTCCTCATTCCTTTTTCTTGTCCTGATTGTTCTTCCTGTTGTTTTGTTATTACTTCTTCTTGTCCTGAATTTTCTTCTTCTCGCTTTCTTACTTCTTTTTCTTGATCTCATTTTTTTTCTTGTTGTATTGTTATTTTTTCTTCTTGTCCTGAATTTTTTTCTTCTTGCTTTCTTACTTCTTTTTCTTGATATGATTTTTCTTCTTCGGGTTTTCTTACTTTTTCTTCTTGTTCTGATTTTTCCGTTTCACGTTTTCTCACTTCTTTTTCTTGATCTGATTTTTCTTCTTGTTGTATTGTTATTTCTTCTTCTTGTCCTGAATTTTCTTCTTCTCGTTTTCTTACTTCTTTTTCTTGATCTATTTTATCTTCTTCTGCTGCTTCGTTTTTTCTTAGTTCTTCTGTATCCTTATCTTCTTTGTTTTCTTGTCCATGGGCTGCTTTTGGTTTTTCTTTCCATCGTGATGTCTTTTTTATTTGCTTCGCAGCAGGTGCATTTAACTTCCAGTAGGGCATCTCCTTTTGCTCTGGAGGAGAATAGCACTCGGTGTTTATTTTTCCTTCGTTGCCAGTAAACGTGCGTTGGTCACTAGCTCTTGTTCCCGACAATATATCAGGTAGCGCCTGGGCACGGCGGTCAGACGGGACGATAGCCCATCCCTTTTTCACTTGTTGTGGGGGCGCGTGTTGCAGCCGCATGTTTTCTCCAAACAATCGAATTCTTTCGGCAGAATTTGACTGTTTCATGTGACGGGGCTTCGATGCGTCCGTTGGTGCGTCTAGGCGCTCCTCCTTCGGTAGAAAGGGTTCCCTGTGTAGCAGGATCCCACGCAGCGAGTCCGTCGTAACCATGCATGGTTCTTCCGAGTCGTTCATGACCGGCACTCGGGTTTCATAGTCCTTAGTCGTGTGGACACAAGGTGCTACGGGGTTAGAATTTGATTCGGTTTCAATAACCAGAGCATTCGCAATTTCGTTGGGTGTTACTGCGCCCTTTGGTGCGTCTTGGCGCTCCTCCGCAGGTATAAAGGGTGTTTCCTGTAACGGTGACCCACGCAGTAAGTCCATCGTAACCCATCCGGGTTCTTCCGAGCCGTTTCTACCTGGCACTCGGGCTTCATGGTCCTTGGCGGCATGTACACAAGTTACCATGGATTTTAACGTTCCATCATTAATGTGATCGGATTCGCTAAGAGGATCGTCGATTGCGACCACGTCTTTCGGTGTTCCTAGGAGCTTTTCCTTAGACAGTGATCCGAGTTCCACCAAGTTGTAGCCTGACAAATCATCGTCAAACGTTCCCTTAATTCCTGTTGATATGTGTAGTATTTGCGTCGGTTGTTCTGATAATAAAAACGGAAGGTCTGCTGATGATGGTGGAAAGTAACGTGATGGGACTGAGTGGCGTTTCTTGAAACTATTTCGGCCTCCAGTCATCACTCCCCGTGTGGTGTCGTAAGTTTCGGCGTCGTAGGCACTGGCGATCGCTGCACGGAAACGTTCCCTATATTGTGGGACCGACTCATTTGGTCCTTGGCGCGGCCAACATCGCTCACTTCCCCACGCAATTGTCAATGACGGAAGTCTGAACTCCGCGCGAAGGGCCTCGTACAGATCTTCGTACGAACTAATTTTGTACGCTGCGAGTTCCAGTGTCACCTGGTCAGTAATTCGTTTCGCGAGGATCAGACGGCGGAGATAATCCTTACGCGCACATTGTTGACGCACATTTTCTATTGAACTGATAAATGTTTCTACATCAACATCCTCACCATCAAATTTTTCTAAAAGTTCTATTGCTTCCATGGGCGTGAGCCATGCCATGGATTCGTCGATTATATTACCTTCACTGTCTATTAGTTGTTTTTCTGTATTTTGTTTAGCACTTTTGTTTTTCGTGATTTGGTTCCGATTGTTTGGCACCATTTCGCTGGTGCTTGTCGAACTTGTTTCAGAGTCCGTGCCAATTCATTTCGTTTTGCGGTATTGAGTAAATGAATTTTCACTCACCCACTTATTCTGTTGTGCCAGCGTTGAATTTTCCGTCTTCTACTGCGTTGTAGTGTCGTCGATGCTTCCAAGTTCCCAGCGTTGTCGATCCAGTACACCCCACACACTTAGCACCAGTTTGTTATGTCGCAAGTTTAACCGTGGATTAATTAATTACGGTACGAGGGACTGGTTCGCGCTTCAGAACACGGTTTTGAAAGAAAAGACTCGGTTTACACTTTAGAACGAGTTAGAAGACGTTTATTTCGTACAAAAGATCGGACGGATGGTCCCGGCGTGGACACGGTACAATGTTGCCGTATGACACTGTTAGATGTACACTCAGATATAGACTGACTGGCGCTGGTCGGGAGACGGTCTTTTATAGTGAATAAGGCCCAGCTGGGAATAGTGTGGAATAATCTGGAAAAAGAAGGAATTCGAATGTTCGGGGTCGTGGAAGCGGACTCGAACATTCTGGATGTCGATGTTTCGAGAAATGAGACGTGTTGAGGCGAAGTGACTGCATGGGTTTACGCAGATGGAAAGCTACAGCTATACGCAGTAGGGGATATCGTTACAATATATTTATTTATTTATTTATTCCTTTTGCTGTTGTGTAATGATTTGTTTCTAACCTCGTCGTGATTGTCATTACCTTCTGAATGGACATTATTTAGCACGGGTGTATTATTCTCATTAGAGTATGGAGGATACTGTAATGACCGTTACAAGGATAAAATCAATAATAACTATCATTACAGTCATCACTCATTTGTTTATTTGATTCTATTTGATTACACCGTAGATCCATTAGCTGTCTACTATTTTTATGTTATTCCTTTGTTCATTGATTTACTTATGTAATATTAATTTACTTCTCACTATTCATATGCTCGTCCAGTTATCTATTCATTGCCTCACTTTGATTTATTTATTCGTTGATTAACCTAACCGCTCATCTATTCGATTGTTAGCTTGTTTTTCCTTTTATTCGATTGGATATCATCTTGGTTTAATATCCGATTCTCCAAACCTTCTACTTTTCTTTTCCCTTTCCCTCCATATATCCATTGCTTCATTTAGTCATTTATGTATTCATTCATTTATTACTATGTTTATTATTCATCGGTTCCTAGACTGACCCATTCGTTTATTTATTTCCTCCCTCCTGTATCTGTTTATTAATCAATTTATTTATCTATTCATTACCTTGTCTGTTTATTAACTTATTCATTTATTTATTTATTTATTTGTACATTTCCTTGTAGCTTTATTCTATTATTTCTATTTATTTATTTATTCTATTCAGTTGTTTATCCGCGTGTTTTTATTTATTTATTTATTTATTTACTACTATTTAATTTATTTATTCATTTGTTTATTCATTTATTTCTTACTTGATTGATTAATTTATCAATTTATACACCTGTTTATGCATCGTATTATCCATCTATTCTTTATTGATTTATTTATCGATTTATCTATTTATTTATCTATTGACTTATTTATTTATTTCCTCATTAATTTATTCACCCATTTTTTTGCTCTTTAATTATTCCTTTATTTATCTATTTTTTATTTCTTCATCCATTTATCTATCTATCTATTTATTTATCCATTTATTACCTGTTTATTTATTTCATTATTTATTCAATCATTTATTGATTCATTCATTTATTTATCGATTTATTTATTTATCTACTTATTTATTCATTTCTTCATTCATTTATTCACCCATTTATTTGTTTATTTGTTTATTCCTTTATTTACTTATTTATTTATTTTTTGACCTATTTATTTACGTATCTATCTATTTATTCATTTATCTATTTATTCTTTTATTCCTTTAATAATTTATTGATTAATTTCTTCATTCATTTATCTCATTATGTATTTATTCATTTATTCATTTATTCATGTATTTATTTATTCGTTTATTTGTTTATTCATATATTTTCATCCATCTATTTATTTATTTATTTATTTATTTACTTACGTTTGTTCACGAGTTTGTTCACTTATTCATTTATTTGTCTATGTGTTAAGTCTATATGTTTATCTTCAGTTTATTTATCGATCTTTTTATCTTACAACGTATTTCATTATTCATTTGTTTTTTTATTTGTTTATTTTTCCTTTCATAGTTCATTCATCTAATTTATTTATTTATCCGTTTACTCATGAATAAGTTAAGTACTGATATATGTCTAGCAATTCGCTGATCTGTTTATCCGTTTATCAGTTCATTGGAAATGTGGGAAGGAAACCCGTATTATTATGTTCGTAATACTATCCTTTAGCTATTATTCGTGTATTCCCGGTAGATAGGGACATTTAATGTCTGTTTTCTCGACCAAAAAGATCGGCAGTACACGGCCTCGCCCGGTGGGCATACGCTACAGCTATCTCCATTCGCAAGGGGTCCACCCAATTGAACGGCCAATGGAAAAATCCTTTGACTTTCGCTGGCGGTCATAGCGAAGAGAGCAGTTTGGCTACGGCGGGGACCGAGGCCCCGGTGATGTGAAGCAATGCTTCAACGCACCGGGGTGGTCGCTCCCCGCCGCACTCACGGGGAACCTCGAGAAGGCCTGCTCCCAGCGTTCCGCCCGAACGCTAGTCCAGATTTGGAAGGATCAAGGATGGGAGTTTGGGTTCCTTTGAATTTACGTTTATGTACAGGATTTTGTTGTCTACTGGGGTTATGTACGGGAAATTCGTGCGTGTAGGGTTGTGTATCTGTTTGTGTTTGTGTTCTCTCGTGCCTTTGAGTGTTGTTGCGACAATTTCGATTGTTAATGTCTAGTGTTGTAGTTGGGTGGTGTAACCGAGTGTACCGATCGCGAAGTGTTGTGTTGTTTGAGTAGTCCTACGCTAACGCCAGGCAAGCGGGTGGTCCGAGAAGGATACGGGCCCGCTAGCCTATCACCAGGGGGTCCGACGTTGCCCCAGCTTGGCGTGTTTGTCACACTCCCCTGAACGGGTCGTGCCAGAGGATCCTAAATTAGTGCCATCCCCAATACCCCAACTGCTCATAAAGAGAGTGCACTTCAATTCAGCCCACCCCGAGTTCAGCCGCTTCCTCCTGAGATTTGAGGACAAGGGCTTCCTGACAAAAGTCGGCGAAGACGTTAAAGGCCTCAGCAGACGACACCAATTGGCGCGCTGCGTCACGCCAGTCCCGTCCGTCGAGATAGCACCGCAGAGCTTCTCTCTGGGGCTCAAAGTTTCGACATTCAAGGAGGAAGTGTTGGACTGTCTCCGGCACGCCACAGATCTCGCAGTTCGTTCCGTCCACGAGGCCCAAAGACTCGAGACGAGCCCTGAAGTTCCCGTGCCCGGTAAGAGCCTGCGTGACATAGTGGCTTGGCCGGATCCAGGCTGCCTCTAACCTCTCTCGAACATCCCTGATGAAGGCAAATGTTGTGCGGCCCTTTGGCGAAGTGTGCCAACGTGCCTGCCACATTTCAATTACCTGAGCCTTGATGAGATCCACGACTTTTTCGGCATTGCCGTGGATGACGACCCCATTAACGTTCGCATTCCTACCTATTCTGATTTGATACCTAGCCCGGCTCTCCTCGAGCAGGAGATCGACCGGGACGGCTCCCGCGATTACGCAGAGAGCGTCAAACGACGCCGTCCGATAGGCGGCCGTCGTACTGATTAAACTATCCCTCTGCACCGAACGAAGTGCGCGGAGATCACGACCCGTGCACCGGTCCGACCATCCCGCTGCGGCGTAAGCCACAGTTGGGAGGAAGACCCCATTGTACACGGTCCTGAGAGCACCGAATCTGAGGCCCCAGGTTGCCCCCGCCATACGCCCTATTCCTCCCATAAGGGCACCCATCTTCTGCCTAAGGTACGCACAGTGCGTCTTAACCCCAAAATATTTATCGAAATGTACCCCCAAGTACCTAACGCTATTCTTGAATTTAATTCGCGAGTCACCGATTCTAATTACCGGGGGTCTATTAACTAAGTCGAGCTTCCTCGGTTGGCGACGGACGCGTTGGGGATAGTTACCCCCCCTTCTTCCTACTTGGGCGGGACGATTCCACACATTTTTTAAAACGATCGCTTCAGTTTTCTTTTCAGAAAGCTGAAGCTTGGCCGACGCACACCAGCTAACTATTCTATCAACGATAACCTGGGCCCTATTTTCTATTGACCTACGGGAATTTCCCGTGACGAGAACGAGAAGATCGTCTGTGTATGCGACAAAATTGTTCGGAGCCATCTCCTGGAGGATTTGGAGAAGCTCGTCGAACATAAGGTTCCAGCAGGTGGGACCGAGGACGGAGCCTTGTGGGCAACCCCTCGTGGCCTGTTTGGAGACCTTGGTATTACCGATTGAGATCTGCACCGTTCGATCGTCGAAGTAGCTCTTCAGCACCTCGAAAACGTTCTTAGGGCATTCTCTTTGACGAAGACCGGCAAGGACCAAGGGCCACCACACGTTGTCAAAGGCACTCGAGATGTCGAAGAGAAGCGCAACAGCGACGGCATCGTCGCATTCGCGAACCATGCGACGCAACTCGACGATCGCGTTTTCGCACGACTGGCCCTGCGTGAAGCCGAACTGTCGGTCGGAAACTTTCCCCGGGGCCATTGCATTTTGCGTGAGGCGGACCTTGAGGATTTTTTCAAAGAGTTTACCTATTACCGGGAGGAGGCAGATTGGCCTGTAGGATTTCGGGTCCTTCTCGTCCTTTCCAGGACCCTTTAGGAGGATTCTGAGGGTTCCCTCCTTCCAGGTCGAGGGAAAGACGCCCCACTGAAGGCACCCGTTGAAGAGCCGGACCAGTTGATTTGAAATAATGGGAAAAGCTTTCTTCAGCACTTCAACCTCAATGAGATCGAGTCCCGGAGCCTTCCCATTCCTCACAGTACGGAGAGCCTTCGTGACTTCCTCTATGGTAATGGGGGGGGAGTCGGGAGTGTCCAGTGCAAGACGCGCACCTTCTCTCACTGCCCGCTGAGGTGCGGTATCCTCTTCCGCACAATCATTGGGGACGTGCGTGTCCAAGAGGCAGCTGGCGGTTTCTTCCATGTCCATTGTGACCCTGTCGTTACACCGGAGCGTGCTAAGAACGCTCTCGACTCGAAGTTTTTCCGCTTGGAGCTTGTAAACGATGCCCCAAGGCTCCGAGTTCCCGTGCGACGTGACGAAGTTTCTCCAGCTTGCGCGCTTAGCATCCCTCACCGCGTGGCTGTAGTACCTTGAAGACCGTCGGTACGACAGCAGCTGCTGGTGATATTCGGGGCCAGCGCGATCTAACCCCTGGACAATTCGCCTTTTGCGGTACACGGCTCTTTTGAGGATCGTAAGGGCGGGTGTCCACCATGGGTTGGACCTAATAAAACGTTTTTTCCTAGGCATCGACGCCGTACAGGAAGCCGTAAGGGCATCTGTCAGGGTCTGTGCCATGTTATCTACATCTTCCTTGGATTCCAGCTCAAGAACCTCCAACCGAGTTCGAACGAGATCCCGAAGAGCCCCGGAAAACCGGTCCCAGTCAGCCCGCTTAATGTTGAACCGGCTGGGTCCGGACTCCCGGCCATCAACGGGAGTCGCCGGAACTCGTAGCAAGATATCCAAGGCGTTGTGATCGCTGCGAGTCCAGTCCTCACGGACCCTCCATTCCTGAACATAACGGGTAATGGAGGGGGTCCCAAGGGTCACGTCGATGTGTGACGAGCCCGTCACGGACCAATATGTGGCTGGCTGGCTAGCGTCATTCACAACTTCTAAGCCGAATGCCTCGATCAGTCGTTCGAGACGCTCTCCGCGAGCGTTCGTCGAGCTGGAGCCCCAGAGGGTAGACCGGGCATTGGCGTCTAACGCAATGAGGCATCTCTTCCCCCTTAGACAGCGAAGAACCATTTCCAGGTGTCCAAGGTGCTGCTCAATGTCGTCTCTGAATTGGAAGTAATGAGAGACGACAAAGAATGAGAAGCCGGGAGCGTGTACTTCCACACATACACAGTGGGTGGTACTAAGCTGCGAGATGAAGATCATCTGGAAGTCAGGGTTTACGAAGGCTACCGCTGCCCACGGGATTTCAGTGGTAACGGAAGCCACCCTGATACTAGTTCCTAGTTCGAACAAGATTCGGCCCGGGTCCCGCATAATGACGTAAGGTTCCTAGATCGTTGCATGTTTAGATAGGTACAGTGAGAATCTCGTTAATCCATTTATGCAAAATTTAATTTCACAGAAAAAACATTCCTTCATTAAAATCAAGAATCAGTTATTCCCGCCATTTACCGTTGAACAAAATATTTACGGTCAAAGAGTATGCGAATTGTTTTTAAAATTTTTTTTATTTTTATTTTTAACGTGCATCGCATCGGGTCGTTAGAAATTATCAAAATCTTTGTAATATTTAACGATTCTTTGGACTTTATGCAAATTAGAAAAAGATTTTTTGCTCGAATTAATTTTCACGAAAATTTTAGATAGGGACAGTGGGAATCTCGTTAATCTATTCATGCACGGATACGATATATCATAGAACAAACATTCTTTAAACTGAATCAAATATCAGATATTCCCGCCGTTTACCTTCGATTAAGATATTTAGGGTCGAAGAGTAGACGAATTTTTTTTTTTTAAATCTTTATTTTCAATGGGCATAGCTAAAAAATAAAGACGTTATTATTTATCACGGTTTTGTAATTTTCTATCGCGCATTAAGGCTCGGCTTAACACAAAAATTACACTTGTAACTTCCTATGCGCATTGCTTTACGGTTATGCACGATTTTGACACTTATTATTTAACGTCGATTGCTTTATTCAGTTCAGAACACATTCGTTTCTCTCGACGAGCATTTCTCGGACAAGCGAGAAACTAACATTGTTTGTCGTTGTTCGTTACTTGAGATAATCAATGGTAATTGTCTCAAGCAACGAATGCAATTTAGTTATATTCCACGCGCATTGCTTGACTTGCTACAAAATGTATCGTTTGTTTTTTTCACGCGCATTGCTTGACCGCTGCAAACGTTCGTCTCGTAATTTTCCACGCGCATTGCTTGACGGTAGATAATTTTCCTATCCCGTTTCCGTCCACGCGCATTGCTTCAAGCGGTAAAAAACTTTTTTTGTCGTTTCCCCCAAGCTTATTTATTGTCTTATGTGACAAGCTAAATTCTTATATATTCCACGCGCATCGCTTGACGGTTACGGAAGCGTCAATCTTGTTTTCGTCCACGCGCATTGCTTGACTTAATTTACAAGCTGAAATTTTTTTTTCTCCCTCGCGCATTAGTTAGTTCGTCACGGGTAACGTTGCGAGTGTTCGAACGTTGAAAAAAAAAAAAAAAAAAAAAAATTTTTTTTTTTCAAACGTTCAAAACACGTGTATCCGCGCGCCCGTATCACAGCGATTCGGACACTGGGGCCTCGTGTACCCGACAAGACGAATCCCCAAGCCAAAGGCTGAGTCTCAACCGATCGCAGCGTGGTAACTGCTCTACCGAGTACAACAGCCCGCCAGGTACCTAAGTCGTCTATAGACGATTCCGAGTCTCGACATCGAACTTATAAAACCCATGATCGACCTTTAGGAGTTAAACTGACTGACGGTGAGATCCCGTAGCCAGCTCGAGTTGCTCCATAAGACAAACGGGGCTCGTGCGATGGCAGATCCGTGAACCTGCCACCTAGTAGATTCACATTGTTTTGAGCCTTCCGACTCACGAGACTCCTAGTGATATCGTTGCCTCCTTTGACTAGAAAGGATACGGCCTTAGAGGCGTTCAGGCATAATCCCACGGATGGTAGCTTCGCACCACCGGCCGCTCGACCGAGTGCGTGAACCAAATGTCCGAACCTGCGGTTCCTCTCGTGATGCTGATAGCAGGATTACTATCGCAACGACGAGTCATCAGTAGGGTAAAACTCACCTGTCTCACGACGGTCTAAACCCAGCTCACGTTTCCTGTTGGCGGGTGTACAATCCGACGCTTGGCGAATTCTGCTTCGCAATGATAGGAAGAGCCGACATCGAAGGATCAAAAAGCGACGTCGCTATGAACACTTGGCCGCCACAAGCCAGTTATTCCTGTGGTAACTTTTCTGACACCTCTTGCTGAAAACTCTTCAAGCCAAAAGGATCGACAGGCCCTGCTTTCGCAGTCTCTATGCGTACTGAACATCGAGATCAAGCCAGCTTTTGCCCTTTTGCTCTACGCGAGGTTTCTGTCCTCGCTGAGCTGGCCTTAGGACACCTGCGTTATTCTTTGACAGATGTACCGCCCCAGTCAAACTCTCCACCTGGCTGTGTCCTCGATTCGGAACACGCGGGGAGTATAGACGGCGATCGACCGAAGTCTCACACCACTCTTACACGCTTGGCTCTAGAACACCGTGACAGCCAGGGACGAAGTCCGCGGCGCACGCGCTCCGCCTAACCGAGTAAGTTAAGAAACGATGAAAGTAGTGGTATTCCACCGGCGATGTTGCCATCTCCCACTTATGCTACACCTCTCATGTTTCCTTACAGTGCCAGACTAGAGTCAAGCTCGACAGGGTCTTCTTTCCCCGCTAATTTTTCCAAGCCCGTTCCCTTGGCAGTGGTTTCGCTAGATGGTAGTGTAACGTGAAATATATTGACGCTCCTCCGAACTCTCCGGCGAGACTTCCACCTCGGCGACACCGGCTGGCCCACGGTCGAATAGGGAAAAAAAGCGTTTTTATTAATTATTTTTGTTTTATTGTTTTTTATTTTCATATTTGTAATCGTCCCGAGGGGGCGATATTTGTCCCGAGTCGAGGGAGATTTTCCGGAGACGAGGGCCGGCGCGTTTGGAAAAGGAGCGAGGAAGAAGAAGAAGAGAAGCGCCTGAGACGAGGGCCACCTGCCGGACAGCGTAGCGATTGATGGACGAGGGTCGGGCGCGGATATCTTGGCGAGAATTTGGATTACCGCGACCCCGTGCGAGCTACCTTAAGCTAGGCGTCGGGTGGGGTCAGAGTTGGTCGCCTGCGTTCCGGTGGGTGGTTTTTCCTAACTTTTGTTCTCCGCGTCCGTCTCGGGACGAATCGTTATTTTGATTCTTGTGTAAAATTGTTTTCTTTCGCGGTGTTAACGCTCTGTATTTTGTTTTGAATTTGTGCAACCGCGGCGGCGGTTGGGCACGCGGTCTCGTTATCGTTGAGGTTTATCGTGGGCCTGGCCGGGAATACCGTTTTCCGGGGACAGTCAGGGTGGTTTCTTTTTCCCTTTTGGAATTTTTCTGGGAGGGCTTCGTTCCGGGAATATTGAGTTTTTTTTTATTTGTCGCATTCGCGTCCTATTCGCGTCATTTCCGGGGGTTGCGGGGGAAATCTGGACGGTTCGAGTGTGAGTGCGCGTGCGTAAGTTTGTGTTTTCCGCGGTAGTTTATTATTTTCGGTATTGTTTTTTTTGTTATTTTATTTTGGAGCGGTGAACTAAGTAGCCGCGATCGGAGAGGGTGTGTCGCGAGTTTTTTTTGTATAATTTGCTCTTCCCGGGTACGAGTGTGTGCGTGAGCGTGGAAATTCGAGCGGGAACCGTCTGGATTGCACCGCGGGTGGGAGCGCGGGCGCGTGTGTGTGTGTGAGAGAGAGAGACGAGCGTGTCGTGTAAATTGCTGGATAACCGAATAAATTGTAAATTGGTGGGGTTTTTTCCCCGGATCGGATTTGTTTGTTTTTTTGGTCTTGGGTTTTTTTTATCCTGCGCGGTGGAGGGCGAACCCCGCCACTCTGCCTGAGGGAACGTGGCTGCAGCTGGCCGGACAGCCAGCCTGGTCCAGGGGTGTGCTTTCCCTGGTGCAATTGCACCTGGCGCCCAGGGTTAAGTGAAAGGGGAAAGCACGCTGGGCTTTGGCTTTGCAGTGGAGATGTGGGTTTTTTACGCTACAAATTTTGGCGCCCAACGTGGGGCCCGATAAAGTAAAATTCACCGTGCAGGGGAAAATTTTTGTTTTTGAAAAATCGTTTCTCGTTTAAATTTAATTTCGGTTATCGTTCAAAGTTTTATTTCGGCTTACCAGTGTGATAGTGTGTGTGATTGGGAGTTCGTGCGCGCGGGGAGGAAGCAGGCAGCCGTTGGCGCCGGCCTTACCGTGACGCGCGGGCTAGCGCTCGGCTCACCGTGTTTACGTTTTTTTTCCCCTCTTGTGTTGTTCGTTGCTGTCTCCGATTCGGACGATCTAGCACGGAATGAGTGAGCTTTTCACTTACCATTGGAATTATAATATTCACGACGAAATATTATTTCGAGATAAAGTTTTCAGCGCTCTGTGACCGGGTATACCAGGAGCCCTCGGAAATAATTTATATTAGCTTCTAGTGTTCGTGAAACCTCTGTCTACCGGAATACCCGTAGGTGGTGCTAAAGGGGGGAGTGCGGTACCCGGCGGGCTCTAACGCTACGGGTCCGAATGTTTCGCCTCTTGAAATATTTTTCGGATGATTTTTGAAATTGTGTTTAATGGTTTTGTGATTTTATTTTATTGAACGTTTTTTTCAGGAAGTGTCAGTTCTCATTCTTTTTTTTTTTTTTTGTAACTCTCAATAGTTAATTTCGGAAATCGTTTGAAAATTTTTTTTTTATTTTTCGACTTCGGTTCAAGGTTTTTCCTTATTTTAATAACTTTATTTTTCCTTTTCTTTTTCGGGGTTTTGTTTTTTAGTTGTGCCAGTGGTCTGTTATTTTGATATTTGACTTTATTTTGATATTTTATTATTTGATCTTATTTTGACAGTTTTTTTTTTAATTTCATTAGTTGACAGTTGTTATTTTTTTTTTAATTCTGTTAGTTGACATTTTATTCTTGGTTTTAGTGATTGACATTTATCTTGACATTTTTCTTTGATCTTTGGTGCTGTTTTTTTTTTTTTGAGCTGTTTTACCGATTGACTCTGACTTTCGCGGTTTATTTGTGTTTTTTCAGGTTGTTCGTTTTTGATGATTTTCAGCCTTGGAACTGTGACTGAGTTGTTTCGAGGGTTTTACCATTTAACCATTTATTTTGTTTTTTTATACTTTTGACGCAGAATTATTTATTTGGTTGTTTCGTGCCGCTTTTATTTTAATACGAAATTTTCTCTTAAACTTTAGACTTTGCTTTGAATTTTGAGGCTTTGACAGTTTTATTTATTGACGTTTGGCTATTTTTCTATTTATTTCTCTTTGTTGTTTTATTGGGTTTTTATCTTTGTTTTGACATTTATAACGTTGTGACTTTTGTTTTAACCTAACGACTTTGAGATTTTATTTGCTTGCGTGAATTTATTCATTTCTTGGTTTTCTGTGTTTTATTTCGGTTTCAGCCTTTTGACTTAGTTATTTCTCATTTTTATTCGAAGACGAAAATTTTCATTTTAATTCGAATTTACCTGCGGACCTTGGCTTCGGAAATTTTATTTTATATGAGAATTTATTCATTGTTTTACCTTTTGACGTTTGCTTTATAATTTTTCATTCTGGACCACTGGGTTTTTCTCTTTCTTTTTATTTCTTTTTCCGACTATCTTATTCTATTTGTGTTTTTTTTATCTCTTAATTGATTCCGATTTTCAAATCTAACATTTTATTCCTGTGACTTTCGGTTTACTTTATGAGGGTTATCGCGTCTGGAACTTGGCAGTCACCCTGAATATTTATTTTCGTTTTAAGTTTTGGAGAGTGTTCCGGCAACGCGTCGAACGTCGGTACGCTTAGCGTTGAGCGTCGCTCCAAATTTGGCGGGGTCAACGAACGGGGGCTTGTTGGTGTGAAACCGAGTCTCGCACTTGTACCGGTCTCGTTACCTATATTTCTGGCGCCAACCGTTATCGTCGACGGCACGGGCCTTTGCCCTTGCGAGGACAGTTACCCTCTGACCGCGAAGCCTTTCGCATCTCGCTTGTAACGGTCTCTCAAATAAATTGGCATCGCAACGTCTATCGAGTTAAAAAGTTTGTTCTCCCCGCTCCGAACCGCTCTAATCCTAGCTCCTCCGGTTGGACCGCAAAACCTCTGATTACTCAATATTTTTGGTCCTTCGAGCCGGATTTTGTGGAACAATCGGTGCTAGAGAGAGCTCGGCGCGGCAGTCGCTCGAGAAGACGGAGGAAACGGTTAGCGCGATAAAAGCTATAGGCCGGTCGTGGTCTAAGAGTGCGTTTTTCTAACGATATTTTATTATCTTAGAGTGCGCGCCGCTCTCATCTTATCGGTGCGGAGGGGCCGAGTGGAAAGGAAAAATCGTGACGTGGTCATCGGGAAGGGAGGGCTCCTCGGAACGCGTAGTCCGCCCCGGGCGGGGGGGCGGTGGAGGGTTTGCAAGCGGCGAATTCCGACGGCAACGATAGCTCGCACTCGGGCCACGGCGAGCGCCGTGGGCTCGGCCCTCGTCAGCTGCCGCGCATTAGCCTTCTTCACTTTTCAGGGTCGTACAGCGCTTGGACGCATATCCGAGATTTGTTTACATCGATGGTTCGTTGAAATCCCGAGCTCGCCGACGTCGAGAAGCTTCAGTATTTAAATATAAGTTTGACAGGTGAGGCAGCGCAGCTGTTGACGAATATCTCGATTACGGGCGAAAACTTCGACCGTGCTTGGGCGGCTCTGGTGTCGCGATACGACAATAAACGAGTACTTCTCGACACGCATCTCACGGCTTTGGTTTCGGCTCGGCAAGTGCCTCACGAGTCTGCAGCTGAGCTTAAGCGGCTTCTGGGCGACGTACGGGAGGTTATCGGTGCACTCGAGGCAATTGAAACGAAAGAGGGGCTGTGGGACAGCGTGTTGGTTTATCTTACAACGCGAAAACTCGATCGCGATTCGCTTAAGGATTGGGCAAAAAATCTCGGCAATCAGATGGAGCCAGCCTCTTTCAGCGACCTTGAAAATTTTCTGCTGGGACGTACTCGTGCTCTGGAAGCCTTCGAGCGAGTGGCAACGGCAAAGAAGCCTCGATCAGCTGTCTCATCGTTTCCGAAGCTGCCAACAACGGCAAAATCGCATCAAACGAGTGTGGCGTCGGTGACGGAGAGCGCATCTTCGGTGCTTCAGGCTGCGCCTCCTGCGTCAGCATGTGCAATAGGGTGGGCCGAAAATCCGCTTTTTCAGAATTTCGTTTAGTAATAGCAAAAATATTGTTTATTAAGTTATAAAAAAATTTTGTGTGAAAGGAAAAAATTTTTGGTCAACATCTCAGGCTCGCCCATTGCAGTCAAAGATAAAGATGCTCAAAAAAATTTTTCATCAACTTATTTTGATCGGAAATTTTATGCTCTACAAAAAAGTTCCTTACACAAAATTACGTAGGACCCATAGATTCAGAGATAATCCCAGTTTTAGTATCAAAATAGTAGATTTTCGCCATTAAAATAATCTTGTTAGTTTGAAATCTATTTATAAGTTCTCTATTCGACAGGAAATTGAATTTTCTATCAAAATGATTGTTTGTAAAATTTTTTTCGAGCGATAGTTATTTAAATTATTCCAATTTTCGTTCAAAAAGTGGCATTTTCGACAATAAATGAATTATATCTTGGTATAAAATGATTAATAAATCAATTATTGTCTGCAAAATTTAATTTTCTACAAAAAAAGTTCTTATATTGAATCACGTGCCTTTAATATTTTTTATAATTACAGATTTCCGATAAAAATTAGTATGACATTTTTCAAAGTTTCGTTCACGGTACATCCACTACTAGCGCTAAAGTAGACTTCTGCAAAGAGAGCAATCCGTTTGTCTTAGCGATTGCCAACAGATGGCGTTCTATATTGTCCTATAAATTTCCTTTTTATCTTTAAATACTTTTCTCCTCCACGTCTGTAGCTACAATACTTGCAATTTCAGAAAGTGATGGCTCAAATTGATTCTCGTTTTTTCTTCCTTGTCTTAGGTAATTACAATACCTCACAATGTCTTCCTTGCTTGGAAGATGATCCTTGGGTAATTTCTCTGGCTCTCCAAATATAGAACACGCTGACATTCTGAGAAAGTGCTTTGTACTACTGTTAATAAAATCAGTATGGAGAAACAATATTAGAAATTTGCAGCCGATGTTCAAATTGATAATTAAGAAATTCCATAAAGTATACTTACAAAACAACAAGAAAATAATAATAATTTGATGACAGTTATTTTCTCAACGTATGTCCCAATTTAAGTAAACTATTGAACTGAACACGAAATGTCGGGAAACTTTTTTTTAAGGTTATGTATTGTAATGAAAAGTATTTGAAGATAAAAAGGAAATTTATAGGACAATATAGAACGCTACTGTTGGCAATCGCTAAGACAAACGGATTGCTCTCTTTGCAGAAGTCTACTCTAGCGCTAGTAGTGGATGTACCGTGAACGAAACTTTGAAAAATGTCATACTAATTTTTATCGGAAATCTGTAATTATTATAAAAAATATTAAAGGCACGTGATTCAATATAAGAACTTTTTTTGTAGAAAATTAAATTTTGCAGACAATAATTGATTTATTAATCATTTTATACCAAGATATAATTCATTTATTGTCGAAAATGCCACTTTTTGAACGAAAATTGGAATAATTTAAATAACTATCACTCGAAAAAAATTTTACAAACAATCATTTTGATAGAAAATTCAATTTCCTGTCGAATAGAGAACTTATAAATAGATTTCAAACTAACAAGATTATTTTAATGGCGAAAATCTACTATTTTGATACTAAAATTGGGATTATCTCTGAATCTATGGGTCCTACGTAATTTCGTGTAAGGAACTTTTTTGTAGAGCATAAAATTTCCAATCAAAATAAGTTGATGAAAAATTTTTTTGAGCATCTTTATCTTTGACTGCAATGGGCGAGCCTGAGATGTTGACCAAAAATTTTTTCCTTTCACACAAAATTTTTATATAACTTAATAAACAATATTTTTGCTATTACTAAACGAAATTCTAAAAAAGCGGATTTTCGGCCCACCCTAATGTGCAATGTGCGGTGCATCGCATTATGTGTCGCCTTGCCCGGATTACCGTAAAAAGACTCCGGATCAGCGACGCGAAGTCGTAACACAGAAGAATTTGTGTTTCAACTGTCTCGGGCCACACCAAGTTCGCAATTGCCGAACAACGAAGAGATGCCAACAGTGCGGGCAGCCGCATCACACTTCGATCCATCGGTCAGGCAGTGAGAGGAGTAGCAGCTCGGGCGCCGCAAGCGGTGGAGCGGCATCGGGCCGCGAGTCCCGCGTTGCACCGAATAGCGGAGCGACTACCGCGCAACCGCTCCGCGACCTTGCATCGGCGGGAAGCTCAGCGTCGTCTCAGGTCGCTTCAATGACGGTAAACAAATACACGCCGGTGTTTCTCGCTACCGCTCTCGTCGATGTGGTTTCGAGTCACGGGGAGACGATCGAGGTGCGTGCGTTGCTCGATCAGGGCTCAGAGGTCTCGTTCGTTACCGAATCTCTCGCGCGGCGGCTTAATTTACCTCGTCGTCGGGTCTCTCTTCCGATCAACGGGATCGGTGGAGGCTGATCGAGCGTTGCGCGCGCGGCTGTGCTTCTCACGCTGCATGCACGAGCGGGGTCGGACTTTTCGTGCTCGGTCAACTCGTACGTTTTGACGAAGCTCACCTCGTACCTACCGTCGGTGCGCGTGGTTGCTAGTGCATGGCCTCACTTAGCCGATTTATCGCTGGCTGACCCGGGCTTTTCTTCGTCGCGAGCAATCGATCTCGTTCTTGGAGCCGAGGTGTATGGCAAAATACTCGAGGACGGTCTTCGGAAAGGGCCGCTCGACACGCCAGTAGCGCAAAACTCGGCCCTCGGGTGGATTATCTCCCCGGGCCCGGGGCCGTCGAGGGTGGGTCTCGTGATGGAGATCGGTCGGTCACCGGGTTGCAATGCTCCGTCGGCCATGAGTTGCTCGATCTGATGCAACGATTTTGGGTGCAGGAAGAAATATCGTCGGGTGCTCCTGTTCGGTGCTCCGAGGAGGAATCTCAGTGTGAGGAGCATTTTGCAACAACACACTCTCGGACCGAGGAAGGGCGGTACGTCGTTCGGCTTCCGCTCAAGCATCTTCCGAGCAATCTGGGCGATTCGTACGGACCGGCCTACCGGATGCTCTTGCGGCAGGAGAAACGGTTTGCCAACGACAGCGTTCTCAAGAAAACATACGCTGAGGTTATCAGTGACTATCAAACGCTCGGTCACACGGCTCTGGCGACGGGAGACGCGCCTTCGAACCGACGCGTCTTCTATCTGCCCCACCACGCGGTGGTACGTGAGAGCCGTACTACGACAAAGCTTCGTGTTGTATTTAACGGCTCTCAGCGCTCAAGTTATGGGATTGCGATCAACGATCACCTCCACGTGGGACCGAAAACACAAACCGATTTAGCGGACGTCATCACTCGGTGGCGTCGGTACGCGATCGTTTTCTCGGCGGATATCGAAAAAATGTTTCGTCAGATCCTCGTGCACGAGGAGGATTGGGACCTGCAGCGAGTCTTACGGCGAGACGGTCCGGAGGAGACGGTGCTCCCGTATCAGCTTCGAACCGTGACCTTCGGCCTGACCTGCGCTCCGTATCTCGCTCTGAGGGCTCTCCGGCAGCTGTCTCTCGACGAGGGTCACCGATTTCCTCGTGCAGTTGAGATAATACAGCGCGAGACGTATGTCGACGACGTTCTGTCGGGGGCGGACGATCCGCTCGAAGCTCGGCAGAAGGTCGCTCAAGTCGACGAGCTCCTCAAGGCGGGTGGGTTCACGCTGCAAAAATGGACGGCGAATGCCGTAGAAATTTTGGACGTAGTCCCGCTCTCGCGGCAGGCGTCAGAGGCTTCGCTCTCTTTCACGGAGGATCATCTCGTTCGCGCTCTCGGAATTTCCTGGCAACCAAGCTCGGACTCGTTCGTCTTTACCTCGTATCGCCCTGAAAATCATGATCGTGTGACAAAGCGGGTTGTGCTCTCTACGATTGCGCAGCTATTCGACCCTCTCGGGTGGCTGGCGCCGGTCGTGGTGCGTGCAAAAATGTTTATGCAGGAGCTGTGGTCTGCGGGGCTTGGCTGGGATGAGCAGCTTCCGGTTGAGCTCGCAGCTCGCTGGAGGAAGGACGTAGACGAGCTGCAAGCCGTCTCAACGCTCTCGATACCGAGATAGCTGGGGTCTCGCGGGTCAGGCGTCGCGGTGGAGCTCCACGGGTTCTCGGACGCATCGCAAGCGGCACTCGGTGCGGTGATTTACCTTTGCGTCATGGCGGATTTCGACGATATTCGAGTCTCTCTCGTCTCCGCAAAGACGAGGGTTGCACCGCTGAAACGCGTAACCATCCCGCGTCTCGAGCTATCCGCAGCGGTGTTACTCGTACGGCAAATGACGCACTCTCGGAAGTTTCTCGACCTTGAGACCGTTCCAGTGCATCTATGGACGGACTCCACGGTCGCGCTCGCGTGTATCGAAGGGCAACCCGATCGATGGGTGGATTAAGTACTGAACAGGGTAACGGAGATTAAGGAGCTTTCGAACTCGCGGTGGCGCCACGTTCCTGGCAAGAACCCCGCGGATTGCGCCTCGCGTGGCTCTCCTCCACAGCAGCTGAAAAATAACCGACTCTGGTGGACGGGACCCGATTGGCTTCAGAAGCACTCAGCGTTTTGGCCTTCGTCGGCTCCTCCGCTCTCGTCCGATGTAGTGTTCGAGACGCGAGCACGACCGGCGGCCACTGCGACGACGGACGAGCGGGAGGAGGAGTGGGAGTTGATAAAACGCTTTTCGACGCTGAAAACCTTGCTTCGTGTTACGGCATGGTGCAGGCGAGCCGCGAATCGTCTTAAATCACGGGAGGGCGCTCCGGATCGGTTTACGCCCCTTAAACCGGCCGAGTTGCATAGCGCTCGGCAGTGGTGGATTTGCGAAACGCAACAATCGCATTTTTCGGCGGAAATCAAGCGTCTCAACGGCGGACAACCACTTTCGCGCTCGAGTTCTCTCGTGCGTTTAGCACCATTCGTCGACGATCAGGGGTTTCTGCGAGTCGGGGGCCGGCTCCGGCACTCGTTACTGGATTACGACGAGAAGCATCCGCTTATCATTCCGCGGGAGTCTGCGCTCACTACGCTTGTCATCGACCACGTGCATCGGAGCACGCTGCACGGTGGGACGCAAGTTACGCTCGTGAAGCTGAGGGCGCAGTATTGGATCCTGGGCGGCCGAGTTCCGATTCGCGGGTTTATTCATCGGTGCGTCCGGTGCACGCGATATCGGGCGGCTACGGGTCAGCAACGCATGGGTCAACTTCCGCCGTCCCGTACTCGCTGTTCTCGTCCTTTCCTTCATTCCGGGGTGGATTACGCCGGACCGATCGCGGTCTCAACGTTCCGTGGACGAGGGGCGAAAAAGTTAAAAAGTTACATCGTCTTTTTCGTTTGCCTATGCACTTCTGCGGTGCATCTCGAGCTTGCCAGCGACTACTCGACGTATGGTTTTCTCGCCGCGTTTAAACGCTTCACCAGTCGCCGAGGGATCTGCGCAACACTCACGAGCGACTGTGGGACGAATTTCGTCGGAGCTGATCGGGAATTACGAGAGCTTTTCGAAGCTTCGTCTCAAGAATTCGCTGCTCTCGCTAATTCGCTCGCAAATGACGGAACTCAGTGGAAGTTCAACCAACCCTCAGCTCCACATTTCGGCGGTAAATGGGAGGCGGCGGTAAAATCCGTCAAGTTTCATCTTAAACGTGTAATCGGGGATGCTCTTCTCACGTTCGAAGAATATTCGACGCTGCTCGCGCAGATCGAGGCGGTGCTGAACTCTCGACCGCTATGTCCGCTTTCGGACGACCCGTCGGACTTGACGGCTCTTACACCGGGTCATTTTCTCATCGGCAGCGCGCTCAACGCCGTTCCGGAACCGACCTTGTCCGACCTGCCGCGGTCCAGGCTGTCGCGCTGGCAACTGCTCCGTCAAATGCTGGAGCATTTTTGGCGGCGATGGTCCTCGGAGTATCTGCAAAAATTTCAAACGCTGCCGAAGTGGCAGCAACAGCAAGATTCCGTCAAAATCGGTCGTCTCGTGCTCGTGAAGGACGAACGCTACCCACCATCGAAATGGGCTTTGGCACGGGTCGTCGACGTCCACCCGGGCGCCGACGGGCTGGTCCGAGTGGCCACCGTACGAACGCAATCGTCCACGTATAAGCGTCCGATTGTAAAGTTGTGCCTGCTTCCGGTCTCATCGCTGGAGGCTAAAGAAGAGGGGGTTCGAACGGGGCAGATCGACGCTTCCACCGGTTAAATGGGCAATCTCGTGGAGTTTGCCAAGGCGGGGGGGAATGTTCCGGCAACGCGTCGAACGTCGGTACGCTTAGCGTTGAGCGTCGCTCCAAATTTAGCGGGGTCAACGAACGGGGGCTTGTTGGTGTGAAACCGAGTCTCGCACTTGTACCGGTCTCGTTACCTATATTTCTGGCGCCAACCGTTATCGTCGACGGCATGGGCTTTTGCCCTTGCGAGGACAGTTACCCTCTGACCGCGAAGCCTTTCGCATCTCGCTTGTAACGGTCTCTCAAATAAATTGGCATCGCAACGTCTATCGAGTTAAAAAGTTTGTTCTCCCCGCTCCGAACCGCTCTAATCCTAGCTCCTCCGGTTAGACCGCAAAACCTCTGATTACTCAACAGAGAGTTTTTATTTTTGTTTTTGTTTGTGGTTCCCGTTACTTACGGGGTTCGAGCTATATATTTCCAGGGTTTTGCTCGGTCACGATACGGAGCTTGGTCACAGAGTGGGAAAATAACAGAGGGGAGGTTACGATCCCACCTATAGGTCGGAGATCGGGAATTTTGAAGATACCGGGCAGTGTCTATGGTTGACACATCAGTTGATGCAACTGCGTTTTGTCTCCGGTTGATACCGGGATGATTTTCGATTTTTGAATTTAAATTGCGAACATTGGTTTCTTGGGTTCGTACGTTTCATGGTCTGGTGGACTCGACCGATTAGTGCAAGGGCTCACTTATTTAGTGTGATCGAGCACAGACTTATTTATTCATTTGTCCTGGTTATTCATCTATTTATTTATTTATTTGTTTTGTCTGTTTATTGATTCTATTTCTTTGATTACTCCTTGACATTCATCTATTTTATTTTATTTGATTGACTATTTCTGTGTTTATTGATCTATTGTATTTTGTGATATTTATTCATTTATTTGTGCACTTGTCTTTGGTATCGAGCTGGTCCGTTTGGATCCATCAGGGTGGTTTTGCGCCGGGATACTTTTTCTCCCTTGGGCTGCAGTGACTACCGTATCGAGTGGGCGGTTCGCTAATTTGGTTTTTTGTGTATTTTCCATTTGTTTTCCCTTGTTTTTGTTTTGGTTTTTTTTATCGTTTCCAGAGGGGGGGAAGCAGCGCGTCAGGGGCATAGCCTTTGCTTCGATCGTCGGTCAGCTGCTCTACCCCGTGCTTGGAGGGAGTAAATATATTTGTTGGGGTTTTCGGTCGATTTTGGAAGGGAGATAAAGAACAAGATGGATCATGATCTCACCTTTAGCGAGGTCGCGGCGCTTAACGCGTGTGAAGCAGCTTTCAAATCTCGTTTTGGGGATCTGGACCTGCAGTTTCTATTGCAGGAGGAGATTAGGTTGCGGGCGCAGGGGCCGGATAAGTCGGTTGTTGATTATTTAACGTGCATGAAGGGTTTGATGGTCCGGGTGGTGCCGCGGATGTCTTTGCCGGATCAGCTGGATATGATCCATCGCAACCTCCTTCCGCGGTTGCAGGTGGCGATTTCACGGACGGAGATTGAATCGATTGAGGATTTGGTTCGAGATGGATTCCGGTTGGAAAGAAGTTACGAAGCCGGGGAGACGCAGCGTTTACCACCATCCCCGGACGAGTCCTTATTTCCGGAGTTCGCTTATAATGGCGCAAGGCTGCGGGTGACTTTCGGGAGGACGACTGTCGATAGGGCGTCGGAAAGGGGCTTCAGATCATCTTCCTGATGCTATACCCCGGATGTAGGAGGGGGTCTCGGTGGAGCAGTTGGCCAGGGAGTCTGCTGTGTCGCCGGGTCTCATGCTGGTGTCCGGGGATGATACGGGAAAGGCTGCGCAGGCTGGTGACCCTTCGTAGGTGGACGTTCCGTGGTATCGGAGTAGAGGTGGTACCGGAGGTCGATGAGGCGGTCAAGGTTTCAATACCGGGGAAGAAGACGATGGTACCGGAGAAGAAGAGGGTGGCGAGGTACCTCCCGGTGGTTGGGGGGTGTTTCGATTGTCGTTAGCCGGGGCATTGTTACCGGGAGTGTCTGGAACCTCGCTGTGTTGAGGGGTTCTGTTCCAATTGCGGTCGTAGCAGGGTGTTGCTTCGAACCTGCCCGAATTGTCAGGAGTTTTGGGAGAGCACGGCGGGGAGAAGAGAGGGGGTGAAAAAGGAGTAAAGGAGGTTGGAGAAGAGTGTCCTGGGGTGTGGGTTTTTTGGTGGCAGGACGGAGGAAAATAAAAGGAGATAGGGTGTCCACAGGCCCCGAGGAAAATTCATTCGGTGTTGTCTTTTTGTTCTTTCCTTTTCCCATTCCTTTGAGCGACGACTGGTGCGGAGTAGGTTGGAAAGGGTTGGTTTTGTGGTGTCCTGTCTTTGTCTAGGTTCCTGGTACGGGGTGATGTACTGAAACACGGGAGCCCGTGGTTCCGTCGATCCCGGAGGTGGCTCGAGGATGAGGATGCCGGTAATCAGATAATTATTCGATTAATGATCATTTCTTTTTGTTTTGTTTTTTTTCTCTTTGATGGTCTTTATAACGCGAGACCGTGAGTCCATGCCGTTGCCGTCGTGAATTGGAGTCCCGAGATGGCAAAGGAGTGGAGAAGTAGCCACTCAAGCCGGGGCGGTTAAGTTTTAGGGGGGGAGTTTGTAACGTGAAATATATTGACGCTCCTCCGAACTCTCCGGCGAGACTTCCACCTCAGCGACACCGGGTGGCTGACGGTCGAAAAGGGAAAAAAAGCGTTTTTATTAATTATTTTTGTTTTATTGTTTTTTATTTTCATATTTGTAATCGTCCCGAGGGGGCGATATTTGTCCCGAGTCGAGGGAGATTTTCCGGAGACGAGGGCCGGCGCGTTTGGAAAAGGAGCGAGGAAGAACATGAAGAGAAGCGCCTGAGACGATGGACACCCGCCGGACAGCGTAGCGATTGATGGACGAGGGTCGGGCGCGGATATCTTGGCGAGAATTTGGATTTCCGCGACCCCGTGCGAGCTACCTTAAGGGGTTACATACACTTGTAATTTTCGAAAAATCGAACAGCGTCAAATCGAATTATTAGAAGCTGCCAACGATGCGAACGGATTATTATATGGCCCTGGAATAGATGACTCCATGTAAGTTGAAAAAAACGAAATTTACCACATGTAAAACGCTTTTGAAACTTTAAACGCGTTTTTCTCAAAACTATGTTTTCAAAATCGGTGATCAAGATTTCTCGAAAACGGCTGAACCGATCAGTCTCAAATTTTAACACAACCTTTTTAACTAGATTTTTCAGTAATTAGTCGAAGATTTTTTTTCTCCGATAAATATTTTCCATTTTATAAACAATTTAAGGCTTAAATTTTCGTTCAAAATCGAGTCTTTTATTTTGAGAAGTCGCCATTTTGTCAAAAATTATTTTTTCGCTAATTCCTTCGATTAAATACTAGATAATGTATAATATTAACGAAATTTATTTGGTTTTTTCATTTCAGATAATCCGGTCCAGAGATATCGTGATCACCGCAAAATTGGTTTTTTTTGCGGAGCTCTAGGAGATCGGCGATAGCAACATTCGCGATAATTATTTTTACAAATAAAAAATATGTAAATATATGATAAGGTTATTATGATATGTACACCAATTTTCAAATTAATAAATTGAATAGGCTGCGCGAAAAAAATTCTTGAAAATCCGTCTTTTTAAAGCCTTCTAACTGTATGTAAGGCCTTTAGCTAGGCGTCGGGTGGGGTCAGAGTTGGTCGCCTGTCCCCCCGACGGCGCGTGCCGAAAAGTGGAGATTAAGGGCCTCGGGCCGCGCGAGGCATTAATTATCGGGGCTGTCTCGCGGAAGTCGTCCAGGTGGAGGTATCGGGAGAGTATCGGAGGGCTATCGGCGTTACCGGGGAGTTGGGAGATTTTGGAAGGAAGGAGGAAAGTGGATCTGTTACCGGCTGCTGCGTTCCGGTGGGTGGTTTTTCCTAACTTTTGTTCTCCGCGTCCGTCTCGGGACGAATCGTTATTTTGATTCTTGTGTAAAATTGTTTTCTTTCGCGGTGTTAACGCTCTGTATTTTGTTTTGAATTTGTGCAACCGCGGCGGCGGTTGGGCACGCGGTCTCGTGACCGTTGAGGTTCTCCGTGGGCCTGGCTGGGAATACCGTTTTCCGGGGACAGTCAGGGTGGTTTCTTTTTCCCTTTTGGAATTTTTCTGGGAGGGTGTCGTTCCGGGAATATTGAGTTTTTTTTATTTGTCACATTCGCGTCCTATTCGCGTCATTTCCGAGGGTTGCGGGGGAAATCTGGACGGTTCGAGTGTGAGTGCGCGTGCGTAAGTTTGTGTTTTCCGCGGTAGTTTATTATTTTCGGTATTGTTTTTTTTGTTATTTTATTTTGGAGCGGTGAACTAAGTAGCCGCGATCGGAGAGGGTGTGTCGCGAGTTTTTTTTGTATAATTTGTTCTTCCCGGGTACGAGTGTGTGCGTGAGCGTGGAAATTCGAGCGGGAACCGTCCGGATTGCACCGCGGGTGGGAGCGCGGGCGCGTGTGTGTGTGTGAGAGAGAGAGACGAGCGTGTCGTGTAAATTGCTGGATAACCGAATAAATTGTAAATTGGTGGGGTTTTTTCCCCGGATCGGATTTGTTTGTTTTTTTGGTCTTGGGTTTTTTTTATCCTGCGCGGTGGAGGGCGAACCCCGCTACTCTGCCTGAGGGAACGTGGCTGCAGCTGGCCGGACAGCCAGCCTGGTCCAGGGGTGTGCTTTCCCTGGTGCAATTGCACCTGGCGCCCAGGGTTAAGTAAAAGAAGAAAGCACGCTGGGCTTTGGCTTTGCAGCGGAGATGTGGGTTTTTTACGCTACAGTAGATAGGGACATTTAACGTCTGTTTGCTCGACCAACAAGATCGGCAGTACGCGGCCTCGCCCGGTGGGCATACGCTACAGCTATCTCCATCTGCAAGAGGTCCACCGAATTGAACGGTCAATGGAAAAATCCTTTGATTTCCGCTGGCCGTCGTAGCGGAGAGAGCAGTTTGGCTACGGCGGGGACCGAGGCCCGATGATGTGAAGCAGCGCATCACCCCACCGAGGTGGTCGCACCCCGTTGCACTCACGGGGAACCTCGGGAAGGCCTGCTCCCAGCGTTCCGCCAGAACGCTAATCCAGATTTGGAAGGATTAAGGATCAGAGGTTGGGTTCTCTTGAGTTTACGTTTTTGTACAGAATTTGAGTTGTTTACCGGGGTTTTGTACGGAAGATTCATGCGTGTAGAGTAGTGTATCTGTTTGTGCGTTATAGTGACTTTGAATGTTGTTCAGACAATTTCGATTATTATTGTGTAGTGTTGTGGTTGAGTGGCGAATTTCTTCGTACCGATCACGTTGTGTTTTGTTGTTTGTGTAATCTTACGCTAACGCCAGGCCAGCGGGTGGTCCGAGAAGGATACGGGACCGCTAGCCTATCACCAGGGGGTCCGACGTTGCCCCAGCTTAGCGTGTTTGCCACACTCCCCCGAAAGGGTCGTGCCAGAAGATCCTAAGTTAACACCCGCCCCAATACCCCAGCTGCTCATAAAGAGAGTGCCACTTCAATCCAGCCCACCCCAAGTTCAGCCGCTTCCGACTGGGACTTGAGGACAAGGGCTTCCTGACAAAAGTCGGCGAAGACGGTGAAGGCCTCAGCAGACGACACCAATTATCGTGCTGCGTCATGCCAGTCCCGTCAGTCGAGATAGCACCGCAGAGCTTCCCTCTGGGGCTCAAAGATGCGACATTCCAGAAGGAAGTGTTGGACTGTCTCCGGCACACCACAGATCTCGAAGTTCGTTCCGTCCGCGAGACCCAGGGACTCGAGACGAGCCCTGAAGTTCCCGTGCCCGGTAAGAGCCTGCGTGACATAGCTGCTTGGCCGGAACCAGGCTGCCTCTAACCTTTCTCGAACATCCCTGATAAAGGCAAATGTTGTGCGGCCCTTTGGCGAAGTATGTGAACGTGCCTGCCACATTTCAATTACCTGAGCCTGGATGAGATCCACGGCTTTTTCGAGGTTGCCGAGGATGACGACCCCATATTAACGTTCGCATCCTTACCCTTTCTGATTTGATACCTAGCTCGGCTCTCTTCGAGCAGGAGATTGACCAGAACGGCTCCTGCGATTACGCAAAGTGCGTCAAACGACGCTGTCCGGTAGGCGGCCCGCGTACTGATCAAACTATCCCTCTGCACCGAACGAAGTGCGCGGAGATCACGACCCGTGCACCGGTCCGACCAACCCTCTGCGGCGTAAGCCACAGTTGGGAGGAAGACCCCATTGTACACGGTCCTGAGAGCTCCGAATCAAAGGCCCCAGGTTGCCCCTGCCATACACCCTATTCCTCCCATAAGGGCACCCATCTTATGTCTCAAGTACGCACAGTGCGTCCTAACCTCGAAATATCTATCGAAATGTACCCCCAGGTACCTAATGCTATTCTTAAATTTTTTTCGCGAGTCACCGATTCTAATCACCGGGGGTCTATTAACTAGGTCGAGCTTCCTCGGTTGGCGACGGACGCATTGAGGATAGGTACCCCCCCCCCCTTCTTCCTACTTGGGCGGGACGATTCCACACATTTTTCAGAAAAATCGCTCCAGTTTTCTTTTCAAAAAGCTGAAGCTTGGCCGACGCACACCAGCTAACTATTCTATCAACGATAACCTGGGCCCTATCTTCTATTAACCTACGGGAATTTCCCGTGACGAGAACGATAAGATCATCTGCGTATGGGACAAAATTGTTCGGAGCCATCTCCTGGAGGATTTGGAGAAGCTCGTCGAACATAAGGTTCCAGCAGGTAGGACCGAGGACGGAGCCTTGTGGGCAACCCCTCGTGGCCTGTTTGAATACCTTGGTATTACCGATGGAGATCTGCACCGTTCGATCGTCCAAGTAACTCTTAAGCACCTCGAAAACGTTCTTAGGGCATTCTCTTTGACGAAGACCGGCAAGGACCAAGGGCCACCACACGTTGTCAAAGGCACCCGAAACGTCGAAGAGAAGCGCGACAGCGACGGCATCGTCGCATTCGCGAACCATGCGACGCAACTCGACGATCGCGTTTTCGCACGACTGGCCCTGCGTGAAGCCGAACTGTCGGTCGGAAACTTTCCCTGGGGCCATCGCGCTTTGCCTGAGACGGACCTTTATGACTTTTTTGGCAAGTTTACCCATTACCGGGAGAAGGCAGATTGGCCTGTAGGTTTTCGGGTCCTTTTCGTCCTTTCCAGGACCCTTTAGGAGGATTCTGAGGGTTCCTTCCTTCTAGGTCGACGGAAAGACGCCCCACTGAAGGCACCTGTTAAAGAGCCGGACCAGTTGATTTGAAATAATGGAAAGAGCTTTCTTCAGCACTTCAACTTCAATGAGATCGAGTCCCGGAGCCTCCCTATTCTTCACAGTACGGAGAGCCTTCGTGACTTCCTCTATGGTAATGAGGGGGGAGTCGGGAGTGTCCAGTGCAAGACGCGCACCTTCTCTCACTGCCCGCTGTGGTGCGGTATCATCTTCCGCACAATCATTGGGGACGTGCGTGTCCAAGAGGCAGCTGGCGGTTTGTTCCATATCGACTGTGACCCTGTCGCCACACCGGAGCGTGCTGAGAACGCTCTCGACTCGGAGTTTTTCCGCTTGGAGCTTGTTGACGATGCCCCAAGGCTCCGAGTTCCCGTGCGATGTGACGAAGTTTCTCCAGCTTGCACGCTTAGCATTTCTCACCGCGTGGCTGTAGCGCCTTGAAGACTGTCGGTACCACACCAGCTGCTGGTGCTATTCGGGGCCAGCGCGATCTAACCCCTGGACAATTCGCCTTTTGTGGTACACGGCTGTTTTAAAGATCGTAAGGGCGGGCGTCCACCATGGGTTGGACCTGATAAAACGCCTCTTCCTAGGCATCGACGCCGTACAGGAAGCCGTAAGGGCATCTGTCAGGGTCTGCGCCATGTTATCTACATGTTCCTCGGATTCCAGCTCAAGAACCTTCAACCAAGTACGAACGAGATCCCGAAGAGCCCCGGAAAACGGGTCCCAGTCAGCCCTTTTAATGTTGAACCGGCTGGGCCCAGATTCCCGGCTATCAACGGGAGTCGCCGGGACCCGAAGCAAGATATCCAAGGCGTTGTGATCACTGCGAGTCCAGTCTTCACGGACCTTCCATTCCCGAACAGAGCGGTCAATGGAGGGGGTCCTAAGGGTCACGTCAATGTGTGACGAGCCCATCACGGACCAATATGTGGATGGCTGACTAGCGTCATTCACAACTTCCAAGCCGAATGCGTCGATCAGTCGTTCGAGACGCTCCCCGCCAGCGTTCGTCGAGCTGGAACCCCAGAGGGTCGATCGGGCATTGGCGTCTAACGCAATAATGCATCTCTTCCCCCTCAGACAGTGAAGAACCATTTCCTGGTGTCCAAGGTGCTGCTCAATGTCGTCTCTGAATTGAAAATAATGGGAGACGACAAAGAATGAGAAGCCGGGAGCGTGTACTTCCCCACATACACAGTGGGCGGTACTTAGCTGCGAGATGAAGATCATCTGGGAGTCAGGGTTCACGAGGGCTACCGATGCCCACGAAATTTCAGTGGTAACGGCCGCCACCCTGATACCAGTTCCTAGTCCGAACAAGATTCGGCCTGGCTCCCGCATAGTGACGGCAGGTTCCTGCAACAGCAGGACGTCAAGATGCTGTTCACCGGCTAGCGCACGAACCTCTCCTGTAACTACTTTTGAGCGTTGCAATGTTTAGCTGCATAATCCTAATCGCCATGGTCAAAGCCGTTCTGCGCGTGGCTGTAGCTATGGGGGCGTTTGGGGGGACTATCGCGGGATGTTCCTGATCGTTACCGTTGATTCCCGCCACGGCAGGCTGGGGCACAACCCTATCGCACCTATCCAAAACGACATGAGCAGCCCGGAGGCACGGTTCCTGATTTACGATGTCGTTGACTCTAGCAACCTCGGTTCTAACGTTCGAACAAACGCGAGATGCACGCGAATCGCATCTGTCTACTACGACTACGGCGCGAAGGCCGGTACGGACAGTCTTAATCCCACCGCGTGTCGGTCGAGCTGCACCCCCTAACGATCGAGGACACGGAGGTCCATAAGGAGGGAGCGTCGCAGCCGACTGCGTCCTTGCCACCGAGCGGGTACTCGGTCCGGCGGCAGGGCGGACCACTGGCTCCTCGTCGGTCCTCGATGAAGCATCGATGACCCGCTCGCCTAGGAAAGCCCCGACCCGGAAATCCGAATGCGGGGCGAGTTTACTTCCGGAGTATTTTTCCCTGTTCGAGCTGGCCATCTTTTTTTAGGGTGCGGGGTTGCCGCCGTAGAAGATCAGCTGTAAATGGAAGTTACATGTTAGCTATCCCTCGGGCCCCGGACGAGTGGAGATTTACACGTCTAGGACCCGGGGCGACACGGGGCAGCCTGCTCAGTTCCGACCGACGACGAGCGCAGATCGGGCCCGATGCAGTGCTGAAAAAAAAAAAAAAAAAAAAAAACCTCTCCATCTCTCACAAACAAGCATACCAGGTCAAGGGTTAAAATGACGGACAGTTCGCTTATGTAGTATACTTCATAATACAATATATAATATAATACATATCGATATATCGTGATCGGACCGAACGAGAACGACAGCAACACCGAGCACAGAGTCGATAAAACATTCTTAAAAACATTCTTAGAATCCAGCGAAAATTTGACCCTCCACTGTAAGAGCGCGGGAAAATTACATTATTTAATCACCAACAATAGGAAGTAAGATTATCAATTATCTATTATATATGTTGTGCCCCAGAATTTCGGGAAGAATATTTAGTTGCGGCATTCGACATTCCTGAGGAAGTGTCGAAAGCCGTGGTCATCACTCTGTAAAAAGGTGGCTCGATCGATGACATGATCGATTGTTCGCTGTTTGCAGCCATTGCGCCAGCACAGTCTTGCTGGCGCAGCACCGTTGGCTAATTCCAAAGCGGGTGCAGCGACCGAGTCGACCTACTAACCCTCAGATCAGGGATATATTAACGACCGGAGTGATGATCAACGTCAGTCAAGTTTTCGGATCAAGGTGGAATCGCTGTTTGAAGCGAGACTCCCGAACCGCGGTAGCTACACTCTTCCACGGGTGCTTAGGATCTGCCGGCTACGCACGGTTCGGTAAAGGTACAAGTCGGTACCGATAATTGTAAAAGAACATTGTAATTTTGTAATAAAAACCAACACACAAACTAATTCTACGTGAATTCCAATTCTTCAACGTTAAAAGATCCCCAAAAAATAAATAATTAAATGATAACGCCCTCCCTTCACGTTCCAACACAGTAAAACGGTCGGCGGGCACAACATTTTGGTGGCAGCGGTGGGATCTGCCGTAGTAGAATCAGTGCGTGTAAAACGGTGAACTTATAAGTACAGACGGTCGGTGTGCGCGTGAGTCAAACGCAGGCACACACACGAAACCCAGTAGTGAGACCCGACACGCAGACGTCGGTGTAATCGCTGGTACAACTCAACCGAGGCCGGTGGTGAGTTGTCAGAGAAGAGGGAACGAAGCCAGTAGCCGGGGACAGGGTTAAATTCCGTTGCAACCACATAGATAAAAGGGGTTAAAATGGAAAACAACGATCGTCCTCTTCATCCCCGTCGGGGCCACTCTGAGGAGAGTCAGCTCCTGTCGGACGGAGTGGGGGCTATGGCCAGCCTGGAGGCTGCCCTCGGAGATATTACAATGCGGACGAGAAACGCACTAGCGCAGCGGCTCTCCTCACGGGGTGGATTGCCGGAGAGGCAGGCTGCCCTTGCGGGAAGCCTACGGGGCCAGTTTGGAGTCAACCCTCGACGGGGAACGTCCTTCACCGAATACAGCGACGGGGAGACGGACCTGCACCCCCCACGCGGAATATTGTCCCGTCAGGTTTCGGAGCAAATGATCGACGATGAGATAGGTGCGATGATGCGTAACACGATGCCGACCGGGAGGGGGGCTGCAGGGGGCGGTCGTGGGGCAATACCCCGCCGCACGACGCGACCGCCTGAGCTACTGCCGCCGCGGGACGACGGGGGAGCGCAACTCGACGAAAGGGATGCCATCGCGGCGATGCACGGGAGTTGGACCGACGACGGGATCGGTTATCGCGAGGGTCCACGGGGGCGCAACGAGACCTTACCGCGACACTGCGGGAGGTGAACAGCGACCCGTATGAGCTGATACGGGCACTACAGGCCCGAGTAGCGGAGTTAGAGGCGAATTTAAGTCAGCGTAGAGCGGAAGCAGGTGCTCCGCGGGACGCTGGGTCGTCTGCTCCACGACAAGGAGGGATGCTGACATTGGAAGCAGCCCTCAAGACCGTGCTGAAATTTTATGGAGGGGGGCCCGACGAGCTGGACGCCTTCCTCTACTCCTGCGAGACGGTTCAAAGGAGGGTGCACTGGGAGGATCAGGGCCTGTTCTTGGAGTTGATATTGTCGAGTCACATCACTGGAAGGGCCTCACAAGAGTTGCGGCACAAGAATATTTATACTGTTAAAGAGTTGCGGACGGAGCTGGAGGCGCTCTATGGTCAGCGCAAGTCGCTGTCAGCTCTCCAGGTGGAGTTTCACTCCCTGCGGCAGGGCGCCGGGGAAAATGTCGCCGCATATGCGGCTCGCACCGAGAGCCTTACCACGGAATTGGTAACTAAGTTGACCGAAAACGTTGCATCGGAGAGGGATGCTCGTACGCTCGAGGATTCTACGCGGAAATGCGCGCAGGCTATCTTCGAGAATGGACTGCAGGGGCAGGTGCAGATGCTCGTGAGGGCGAGAAATTACTCCACCCTCCATGAGGCCGTGACCGCGGCGAAGGAGATCGAGAGCCTGGTCAACCCAAGAGGTTTTGGGGGGTCACAGAACAACACCACACGGAAACCTACAACCCCGCAGGCCAAAGTCGACGAGGAAAGGCGCTGTTACAACTGCGGGGAGCCGGGGCACCTAAGTCGAGACTGTACGCAAAAATCCAAACGTACAATTCTACCGCAGGCGGCCAAGGCCGTGGACCAGGTCGAAGTTTTTTGCAGGTATTGCAAGAGGTCAGGACATGTCGCTCGGGACTGCAGGAAGCGTCGATGGAACCAGCGGAGAGGCAGCGGAAGCGGCGGAGAGAACTCCCAATCCGACGGAGGAGGGTCCAGCGACGAACAGGGGGCCGGACGCGAGTCCCAATCATACACTGATACGGGGGTAGTGGGAAAGAGGACCATAGGAACCTTGAACGTACTAACGTTATCGGTTGGAGCTGTTCCAGCTCCCCTGCAAACGTTTCCGATCACTCTGCCTGCCGGCAGCGCAGTGAGTGATTTCGTAGTCGAGTCAGCGGATGCCGTCGAAAGACTACTGACCCTGAAGGCCGATACGGGGGCTCAGTGCTGCGTCATCAGGGCAAGCAGCCTGCTGCCCGAAACAGCGGTTAAGGACTGTAACGTGGAGCTTATGGGAATTTCCGGTCGGAAGTTCAGACCGAAGGGTGTCGTGGAACTGACTCTCAATTTACCCGCAGTCAACGTTAAACACCCTTTCTTTGTCGTAACCGACGAGTTAGCGTTGCAGGTACCTGGGGTACTGGGGATGGACTTTCTCAGAAAACATAACGTTGATATCTACGGCGGCGAAAAGATAAAAATCTACGGTCATGAGATGCCGCTGATCGACGGAAGGGTGACCGAGGAGTCACCCCCGCGTCGTAAAACAATGAGCCACACGAGAGTGGAAAGTAAATTCGTTGGCGTCGTGGAAATACACGCAGCGGTACCTAACGTCACCGTGGGGTCAGGCGACACATCCACGGGGGGAAATAATCGTATAACGGGCTTCGGCAACGCGGACGGGAGCACGTGTTCGGTGCACCGTCTCATAACGCAGCCCGAGCCGGTAGACGGTAGCACGGCAAAAGCGCCAGAAGAATGCATAGCGCACACGAGCGCAGAGGCCGATTGCCAAAGATTGCTGCATTTGCAAAAACCCTCTGAAGCTGGTTCGCGAAGATCGTCGCGCGGGAGCGACAGAGACAGCGACGCCCGCGTCGAGCACGGAGACGCAAGAGGCAGCAAGCTCCATACGTCGCATGTGAGCGACGAAGACATCGGCGGGGAAACTGTGACAGGCTTGGGCAGCGGCGATGGCCGCACTCTCCCCGACGATAGAAGCGCGCAGGCCATCACGACCCCCTCCCACGGTCTGACAAGGGTTGAAGGGGCACTGTGGGTGGGGAGGTACACCTCCTCATGCCTAAGTCGTCTGAGGAGGCGTTAAGGAAATCGGTTGGTTGGTAAAATGGCCGAGGCGTATAAAAAAAAAAAAAAAAAAAAAAATAGGGAAAAAAATATATATATATATATTTAGGGAACAGATGGAAGAAACAATTTGATAATATCGCGCCAGTTGCAATCAGGTGGTGTACGCTAGGTGAGTTAACGGTGGTAACCCCGGCCTGTGTTAGCTTGCACTCGTCAGCAAAATTCCACGGCGACTCCGGTCACAACTGTGTCGGTGGGCCTCGGGGCCACCAACCTGGTGGAGGTGCGCGCGTGAGAGAGAGAAGGAGAGCCTCGTGACGATCTCACACGACAGCTGATCCAGCGTTACACCCGTTACCCCCTAGCATTGCGAAATCCTGGTGTGAGGAGATAAGTAAGAGTAAAAACTAATTTCTAAAATTCTCAATGAATTTTTACTTTTTAGGGGAGAGGAGAGTTGTGCTCCAGAATTTCGGAAAGAATATTTAGTTGCGGCATTCGACATTCCTAAGGGAGTGTCGAAAGCCGTGGTCATCACTCTGTAAAAAGGTGGCTCGATCGATGACCCGATCGATTGTTCGCTGTTTGCAGCCATTGCGCCAGCACAGTCTTGCTGGCGCAGCACCGTTGGCTTATTCCAAAGCGGGTGCAGCGACCGAGTCGACCTACTAACCCTCAGATCAGGGATATATTAATGACCGGAGTGATGATCAACGTCAGTCAAGTTTTCGGATCAAGGTGGAATCGCTGTTTGAAGCGAGACTCCCGAACCGCGGTAGCTACACTCTTCCACGGGTGCTTAGGATCTGCCGGCTACGCACGGTTCGGTAAAGGTACAAGTCGGTACCGATAATTGTAAAAGAACATTGTAATTTTGTAATAAAAACCAACACACAAACTAATTCTACGTGAATTCCAATTCTTCAACGGTAAAAGATCCCCAAAAAATAAATAATTAATTGATAACGCCCTCCCTTCCCGTTCCAACACAGTAAAACGGTCGGCGGGCACAACATATATAAAGAATGAAATACAGGGAATAGAGAGAGAGTAGATGCGAAACAGAGCAGCGAGACAATGAAGCAGTGAAACTGGGTGGGGATGTAGGAAAGGAGCAGTGCGAAGCGCTCAGGATGAGCCCGAAGTGCAGAGATCCGCGCCCGCCGCCACCAGAATCAACACAACCCACGCCCCGACACCGGGCCCAATCAGCTCGGATTCTTAGAGGAGAGGTGTTCGTCATTCTGCTCGGTGAAACAGTCAGGTTATTTTGTTGATCACTGCCGGCGACCAAGGTCCGCAGACGCAGATCGGAGTCCAGCAGCGGCGGTCGCCAATGCACCCATAGGGGTCAAAGAGCTACTGGATAACGCCGAACACAAGGAAAGGATCCGCGCACGGGCAATAAGTCAAAAAGCCAGGCCACCCCCCGCCAGAGTTCCCCCAGGCGACGCCCCAGCCGCGAACTGCCACACTCTGATTCTTAGAGGGGTCGTCGTCCTGCCCGGTGATGCAGTCGGACTTACTTTTCAGTCACCGTGCAGCACCCGAGACCCTTAGGCGCCCACCCGGGGCCCAGCGGAACGCCAGCGCAGGGCATCCGACCCCCGGCCCAGTAAACGCCTCAGGGCAAGGTAACGAAAGTAAAGAAATGGGACCCGTGGCAAGCAGTACGAGCGAATGTAGGGCATCGAGGAGAAAGAAAATCCAGAGTCAATTCCGGGCAGCCCCAGGGTACTGCACTCCGTCGACCTCCCCCGCCCTGCCGCTACAGGTAAGGCTCATTAAAGATGCTTAAAAACAGTAGGTAGGGGTGCAACAAGGACTGGTTTGAAAACCCTTCTGGTCTGACTGGACAGAGCAGAGAAGAGAAGATCATTTAGGTATTAAATTTCTGGCTACCGACTATAGACGTCAATAGTTAATTTACTGAGAGAGCACCGTGATTGGTCGCGCGGAGTCCGTGACCCCAGTGGCGAGTCAGTAACATAGCAAGAGTCCGTGGCAGAACTGACCCAGTTAAGCCGTTAGGCCCGTAACGATGGTAAGACCAACAAATATGAAAGCACCCCGCGCTGTGGATCTGATGTCGTTCTGGTATTTCACCATAATGTTACAATAATGTTTTCACAGTAATGTCAACACTTGTTGAGAAGGAATCGTTGATCGCGCGAGTTATAATAACTCAGTGACGGAGACAGCACAAGCCATTAAAAGGTGGCCTGCGATGTGCCTCATTATAAATTACTACGTCCATACATTCGTTTCTTTACGGGTGTACTTATTTATTAATTGATGTATTTATTAATATTTCTATTTTTAGTTATTTGTTTATTTGTTTGTTTGCTTGTTTATCGGGGATAGTAGACCATCGTTACCACACGCGCCCTAGGAAACATAGCTGATATTTCATAAGTTTAACGAAACTTAATTATTCGTCCTGTACGGTTGATTGTTATTTGTTATTCTCTAGTTCCTTCCGTTATTATGCATTTACTTATTTATTTTCCTATATTTATCTGTTGGCATCTAATTTAATAGTATATATTTATTTATCCATTTATTCCTTCAGCTCCTATACAATGATTTGCTTGTAACCCAGTCAATGATTGTTATCACCTTCCAAACAAACATTGTTTAGCACGAGTGTATTATTGATTCGAGTATGGAACCCGCTGTAATGACTGTTACAAGGATAAAATAAATCACAACCATTATTACAGTACCACATTGATCATTTGTTTATTTGATTCTATTCGATTTTACCGTAGATCTATTATTTGTCGATTATTGCTTTGTTTATTAATTGACTTATCTATTTATTTGTTACTTTTTTTATTATTATTATTATTTTTTTCTTCGTTAATTTCTTCATTCACCCATGTCTGTTAATTATTTGCTGTTGTTGAGCCTACCATATAAACATATAAACGAATATTATTTAGCACGAGTGCATTATTGATTAAAGTATGGAACCCACCGTAGTGACAGCTACAAGGATGAAATCAATCATAACTTTCACCACAGTACCACATTAATTACTCGTTTATTTAATTCTATTTGATTTTACCGTAGATCTATCGGTTGTCTACTATTCGTCTATTTGTCTATTATTCCTTTCTTCAATTCACTTATCTATTTATTTGTTGTTTCATTCATTCGTTAATTTCTTATCAACCCATGTCTGTTAATTATTTGTTGTTGTTAAGCATACCCTACATGACGGTTGATTCGTCCGTTGAAGTACTTATTTATTATTAACTAGCTTTTACCCGCGACTTCGTCCGCGTAGATTTCGGTTTTGAACCGACGACTAATACGTCGACCCCCCTCCTCCCGTTGCCCCTCCAACCCACCCTTCGCCCCCCACCCCCCCGTCGATTCCCGTCGAACCACAATACGAAAACCATAAGACAGAGACAGTATACGAAGATCCGCACAGAGAGGAGACGCTGAGAATACAATTTTTCGAACAAACGTTTACAACCCCATTTTACTCCCTCAGGATTTTATTTTCGGAAAATCCTGTCTTAGTAAGCACCTATTGTGTAACCCGAACTTACATGTAAGATTCAAGCTATCTATCTATTGCCGTTCTAGAGATACAGTAACAACGGTTACGAACGCCCACACCTTATTCTACCTTTTTAGGGGTTGATTTTTGAAAAATCCTTCTTCAGTGAGCACCTACTGTATGAGCCGAACCTCCATGCAAAGTTTCAACTCTCTATCTATTGCCGTTCCCGAGAGACAGTAACAATGGTTACAAACGCCCACACCCCAATCCACCCCCTTAGGGGTTGATTTTTAAAAAATCCTTCTTCAGTGAGCACCTACTGTATAAGCCGAACCTCCATGGCAAATTTCAACTCTCTATCTATTGCCGTTCCAGAGATACAGTAACAATGGTTCAAAACGCCCACACCCCATTCGGCCCCCTTAGGGGTTGATTTTTAGAAAATCCTTTTTCAGTGAGCATCTACTGTATGAGCCGAACCTCCATGGCAAATTTTAACTCTCTATCTATTGCCGTTCCAGAGATACAGTAACAATGGTTACAAACGCCCACACCCCATTCCACCCCCTTAGGGGTTGATTTTCGAAAAATCCTTTCTTAGTGGACCTCTACACCCTCCAAGGAACCTATATTCCAAATTTCATTTTCCTATCTTCAGTGGTTTAGGCTGTGCGTTGTCTGTCAGTCAGTCAGTCAGTCAGTCAGTCAGTCAGTCAGTCAGTCACGGAACAGTTTTATATATGGGGTATTCCTGGGAATTTCGGCAACTTCGGACGGTTGGGTCAAAATTTTTGCCCCCCAATTTTTTCCATTAATATGTGTTGAAAATAAGGAGACACGTATTTCGGCGTTTTTTATTTTGAGCCCCCACTTTTGAAATACGGTCAAATGGAGTTTTTGAAGTATTGACCACATTCGATCATTCAAATCGATATATCTCAGCAACGGTTAGTGATAACTCGAAAAACCACTGATCTTTTTTTTCGTTTTTGAACGCTCTATACAATGGAAACATTAACAATTATGTTGCACAAATTCAACAATAAGTTATAAACAATTCAAAATTAAAAATGAAATAAAACAAAAAACGCACTTTTAATTTTTGAAATGTATTTTTTTTTTAATTCCTTGAACAAAAACGAAAATTAAGCCACCTTGAACTTTTTGGGCCGACGCTTCGTTCGGGAGTTATAGATTTTTTTGTCACAAAAAACCCGTAAATGTTTACCCGGTTGTTAAGTAAAAAAGCTATATCTTTCGAATGAAGCGTCGGCCCAAGTCCGGCCGAGTCTCAAAATTTTCGTTTTCGTTCAAGGACTTTGAAAAAAAATAAATTTCAATAATTAAGGGTACTTTTTCTTTATGCAATTTTTTACTAATAAAATCCGTATATTGACCGGTTTTTTGTGACAAAAAAATTGATAACTCCCGAACGAAGCGTCGGCCCAAAAAGTTCAAGGTGGCTAAATTTTTGTTTTTGTTCAAGGAATTGAAAAAAAAAATACATTTCAAAAATTGAAAGTGCGTTTTTTGTTTTATTTCATTTTTAATTTGGAATTGTTTATAACTTATTGTTGAATTTGAGCAACATAATCGTGAATGTTTTCATTGTATAGAGCGTTCAATAACGAAAAAAAAGACCCGTGGTTTTTCGAGTTATCACTAACCGTTGCTGAGATATATCGATTTGAATGATCGAATGTGGTCAATACTTCAAAAACTTCATTTGACCGTATTTCAAAAGTGGGGGCTCAAAATAAAAAACGCCGAAATACGTGTCTCTTTATTTTCAACACATATTTAATGGAAAAAATTGGGGGGCAAAAATTTTGACCCAACTGTCCGAAGTTGCCGAAATTCCCAGGAATACCCCATATATAGATTTACTTCTTATAATTTACATGATCGTCTTATTATTATTATTATTTATTTATTGCCTCTCCTTGATTTATTTATCCGCTGATTAACCCTTCTGCTCATCTATCTGATTGTTAATTTGTTTATTCCTTCATTTAATTAGATATCCTTCTGGTTGATTATCCGATCTTCCAATCATTCTACTTTCCTTTCCCCCTTTCCTCCATACATTCACTGCTTCATTTGGTCATTTATTTATTCATTCATTTATTCATTCATTTATTCATATGTTTATTATTCTTCCGTTCCTAGGTTGACTCATTCGTCGATATATTCAATCCCCCATGTACCTGTTGATTTATTCGTCTATTTTTCTATTCATTCCCTTGCCTATCCATTTACTTCTTCATTCATGCATCTATACCTTTCTTCGTAGCTTTCGATCATTTCCATCTATTCATTTATTTTATTAAGTTGTTAACCGGTGCTCTGGCTCAGTGGTTAGCGTGCTAGCCTGAGCATCGGAAGGTCGTGGGTTCGAGTCCCGGTCCGGGCGTACTTTTCGGTGAAAATAATTACATTCTCGCCGAAAAGACGTAGCGGTAACCGGGAGGCGAACCAATGACCGACCAACTGTATCGGCATTCGGTACAGTTGGTAGTGGTTCGGATTCCACTTTAATAAGTAGGTCCAGGAAAGGGTAGCGCCCTGGTCTGGCAATCCAAAAAGGCTACCAGCCTTATCGCAAGCTCGACTTCGGGACTGTTGTACCGCTGGTAACCACAACAAGGCGCATGGACGAAGCTCCAGCTATATGACGTACGATCTACGACTATAGCTGTATGCCCGTTGTGGTCATCTAGCGTGTCGCGACGAAGCTCCAGTTCCGGGAGTCGAGGGAGCGGGGCTGAGAGGAGTCGAGGTAGTAAAGGAGCGAAGAGAATGCCCTGTAAGCCCTTCGGGGTATCAGTAAAAACACATAATAATATTAAGTTGTTATTCGTGTATCTTTTATTCATCTATTTGTTGATCCCTTCAATTGTTCCCTTCGTGTATTCCTGCTTGATTTATCTATGTACTATTTATTTATTTATTTCTCCATTTATTTATTTGTCCCTTCATTTATGTATATATCTATTTATTCATTTATTTATTGATTTATTCATCTATTCGTTTATTCATTCAGTTATTCATTCATTTATTTATCCATTTATTCTTTTATTTTATTTTTTTATTCATTGATTTATTTATCCCTTCATTTATTCTTTATTTATCTATTTACTTATTTTGTTAAGACTCACGAGAGCCGTCGGTACTGGCTGCAGCCAGCGCCGCTTACGTGGTACTACGTGGCCTAACGACGCGTTTTGCGAGCGAAAAGACCGGCAGTACGGCTTCGTCGTCTATACGAGCACGTCACGTAAACTTATGCTACTCAACGAACGAGTACAGCACGTGCATTTTGATTTATTATTTTGTTCCACATTTATTCATTTTGTTCGGAAATATATGCCAGATTGGCTTGTGTGTGAGTATAACCCAAGCTAAAATCATTCATCTAACTCCTGATCCTCCATAGTCCGTTGGATAGCGGCACGTTAGGACTAGCCGACCGGAAAACACGCAATCGGAGAATATTACATTTCTCCGGGAGCTAACATTGGTCCTTCGAGCCGGATCCTGGCTAAGTCCCTAGCAGTGGAGTTCAGGAATAACTGAAGTAAAATTACGAGTAATCGAAGTGCGGTATTAGCCCGATAATTGATCAATTAATTATAGAGCCCACGTGACCGCCATCTTGGTCACGTGGCGCGCTTTCGCTCGTGAACAGTGATCAGTGCCGTGCCAAAGTATTACGCAACAGCTCGTGCTCAGCTGCCGCCGCTCGCGCGACATCGCTGACTCAGTGTGTGTAATATACACAGTTCGCAACTTCCGTACACTATCGCGGAAAGAGACGGTGTAAACGAAATAAAATCGATATCCCTCGATAACTTTTATAGTTCACGAAAATAAGATTCAACTGCTCGAATCTTATTTCCGCGTTATCAAGTGCCGCGCAGTGCGCACTCGATCTCGCGCAGTCTCTCTATTGCTACACGAGCTCGCACATGTGTTAGCAAATCAGTGCCGCCAACCGCGCTCCGCTGGCGCCACCGACCAGCATGTAGACTCGAGCTCTCGAGCTATGCCATCCCCGTTCATCGCGCTCGCCCCGTGGCAAACATCAAGATCCGCCATCTTCGATCAACCGCCGAGCGACCGACGACGCCGTGACGTCACTACGGACTCAACAAATACGAGCCATCACGATATATATGGGGCATTCCTGGGAATTTCGGCAACTTCGGACTGTTGGGTCAAAATTTTTGCCCCCCAATTTTTTCCATTAATATGTGTTGAAAATAAAGAGACACGTATTTCGGCGTTTTTTATTTTGAGCCCCCACTTTTGAAATACGGTCAAATGAAGTTTTTTAAGTATTGACCACATTCGATCATTCAAATCGATATATGTCAGCAACGGTTAGTGATAACTCGAAAAACCATGAGTCTTTTTTTTCGTTTTTGAACGCTCTATACAATGAAAATATTTACGATTATGTTGCACAAATTCAACAATAAGTTATAAACAATTCAAAATTAAAAATGACATAAAACAAAAAACGCACTTTTAATTTTTGAAATGTATTTTTTTTTAAATTCCTTGAACAAAAACGAAAATTTAGCCACCTTGAACTTTTTGGGCCGACGCTTCGTCCGGGAGTTATAGATTTTTTTGTCACAAAAAACCCGTAAATGTTTACCCGGTTGTTAAAAAAAAAAGCTATAACTTTCGAATGAAGCGTCGGCCCAAGTCCGGCCAAGTCTCAAAATTTTCGTTTTCGTTCAAGGAATTTGGAAAAAAATAGATTTCAATAATTAAGGGTACTTTTTTTTCATGCAATTTTTTACTGATAAAATCCGTATATTTACCGGTTTTTTATGACAAAAAAAGCTATAATTTTCGAACGAAACGTCGGCCCAAGTCGGGCCGGGTCTCAAAATTGTTCTTTTCGTCCATGGAATTTGAAAAAAAATCAATTTCAATAATTAAGGGTACTTTTTTTTTCATGCAAATTTTTACTAATAAAATACGTAAATTTTCGGGTTTTTTGTGACAAAAAAATTTATAACTCCCGAACGAAGCGTCGGCCTAAAAAGTTCAAGGTGGCTAAATTTTCGTTTTTGTTCAAGGAATTTAAAAAAAAATACATTTCAAAAATTAAAAGTGCGTTTTTTGTTTTATTTCATTTTTAGTTTTGAATTGTTTATAACTTATTGTTGAATTTGTGCAACATAATCGTCAATGTTTTCATTGTATAGAGCGTTCAAAAACGAAAAAAAAAGACCCGTCGTTTTTCGAGTTATCACTAACCGTTGCTGAGATATCGATTTGAATGATCGAATGTGGTCAATACTTCAAAAACTTCATTTGACCGTATTTCAAAAGTGGGGGCTCAAAATAAAAAACGCCGAAATACGTGTCTCTTTATTTTCAACACATATTAATGGAAAAAATTGGGGGGCAAAAATTTTGACCCAACAGTCCGAAGTTGCCGAAATTCCCAGGAATACCCCATATATATATATATATATCTATATATATATATATACTGTAACGGTATTTCTACCTTGTTCTACATATCCGTCGGGATAGACGGTAGTTCAGACTCGAGTGGGTAAAAGAAACTGGTGTAACACGGTATAGAACAATAGTTTGTGTATATTCTGTTCAGTCGACGCCTTCTGGGTGGCAACCCGTCGTACAATGTATCTCCCTAGCGCTTCTTAGGTGTTAAATAGCGATACGGTTACGCCGCGCGCCTGTGGTATGACGACCCGCGATACAGTTCCGCCGAGCGCCTGTCGTAAGACGACCCGCGATACAGCTACGGCTGGCCCGAGCCCCGGCGCTCGAGGGCCTCGCCTGACGCGACGCGGCTGCTGGACCGTGGAGAGGGGTCTAGGGTGGTGGCTGGACACCCGTCGCGGTCCGCTGTCCCGACCGTGCCGCCGAGAGCTCTTCCGTTGATCGAAGGAAGGCTCCTTCTGTCTCCTGAGGCCCTGTTACTTCGGCTTCTCGTTCGGCTCGCCCGGGCTCTTCCTTTGGGCGTCCTCGTCCTTCCCTGGTTGTCCTGGTCGATCCTTTGGTTGGCGGCTGGTGCTCCCTAAAACAGAGTGCCTTCTCTGCGCTCGATCGGCTCTTTTTATACTGAATCACGGGCTCTTGCCTGCCCGTGATTCGTTCTTTGATTGGTCGGAGTCCCCTCCTCCGACGGTGTCCTGTCCGTTGCCACGCGCCAAAACTTCGGGTCGTTGGCCCTCCAAGGCCGCTGGGGTGTTGTGGATTTTACCGGTAACGTTTCGCATGTTTTACACGAGAGATAATTCCGAGTTACTATGTTATAACTTCGGAATTATTTGGAGCGTTGGCCCAACGTATTATTTGTCACGTTCCTTCGATTCCGTTATTCTATTTGATTTATCGATATTCTTCGATCATTTCGGTCCTGACCGCGGTGCCCATAAGGCTGTTGGAGCGGCAATGGTATGTAGCGTTATACGTTACAATACGTATATACAAGAGCATCAAGCAACTGCCGCCGGCTTCGGTCATCGAGTCAAGTATTCACTCGAGACGCTACAAACCTTAACGTAAGTCCGTTCCAATTTATTTGAATATGGTGCTACGCGACTAGTAAGAAAACAATAGAGATTGTGGAGAAACTGACGGAAACATAGTGAAAGACATTAAATGAGAAATATCGTGACAAACGATAAACTTTGGAAATTAAATTCAGTGAATATTTTTTCGAACGGTTCACGTCTCGATTTGCGCTGACTTTATCAGTTTCGCATCGTCAAATCTTCGATCTCACTGTGCCGCTCCTTACGAGAAAATATTATCGAGTAGAGGGCCATATTTATCACACCGATACTCTTTCAGAATTTATGACGGACGTCTCGAGAGGAATCAACCGACAACGTTCCGGTCACCGTCTCGAATTTTCGACAAGATGACGGACAAAACGATGGCAGTACCACCATCTGACCCGAGGAGGCGGCTTAGATCTCAAGGGTCCCCCTCCATGTTGCTACATCAACAACGTGAGAACATGCAGGCACTGAATACACAGTCGGCCAGGGGCCGATTATTCATCGACCGGCCTGCTGGACGCCAGCCGACGATGCTGCAAGTGCAGCGAAAAATCGACTCTCTCGGTCGACTCTGGGCTGAGTGCGAACGCCCTCATCACGAGCTCTATGCTCAGAGCGATGAGCCGGACGTGGCCGCGTACTACGATGACAACACCTTCGCCGCGGCTCGTCTCGACTACTACGTGCTCGTCGAAGAGTTGGAAGGCCTGCTAGACAGTCCGCCACAGCATCCAACCGGCGACGTCAGACCAGCCGAGAGACCCTCGTCGCGAGCAGCGGTGCCAACGCTGAAGCGCATCCCGTTGCCCGAATTCGACGGCAACTTCCAGGGATGGCCGAGCTTTCGCGACCAGTTTACCGCTATGGTCGTCAACGAACCTAGTATCGGGGACATATTTAAACTAGCATATTTAAGAAAGGCCTTGAAGGGAAATGCACTAGCACTAATTTTAAATGTAGACTCTGAGGGCGCTGGGTTCCAAGAAGCGTGGAAAATCATCACGGATCATTATCAGAATTTAAACTCATTAACGTTCTCGAATATAGTACGGCTTCTAAAGCTTGAACCTGCCGATTCGCGGAAACCGGGTCAACTTGAGCGACTGTATATTAAAACGCGTGAAGTATTATCAGCCTTAAGGACTATGAAGGAGCCGGTTAAAGAGTGGAGCTCGTTTCTTGTAGTCTTGACCGTCCTACGATTAGATCCCGACCTCCGACGAGATTGGGAGCACTCGCTCGGACGTCAAACCACCTTTCCGACGTTTGATGAGCTCGAAGAATTCCTTCAAACGCGAATCCAAACTAATGCTATATCATGTATCAAATCGGAGGTAACTACTCATAGCTCTAGTGCATCTCCCGCCAAAGCTTTCAAACCTTTAAAACCCGGAGTTCAAAAATCGAAATACAATGCGCACGTCTCGACTAACGTGCCTAACGCATGTAGTTTTTGTACTAAGACGGGGCATCGAGCTCACAAGTGCCCGGAACTCTAGAAAATTGAGGCAGCATCGCGCTTCGACAAAATTAAAGAGGCACGATTATGTGCGAATTGTCTCGGAGTTGGGCACCTCTCGCGAGATTGTACGAACGCGGGGCGATGTTCGAAATGTCAACGCCGTCACCACTCGATCCTGCACGATTCGTTTGCGAACGGACCGCGTAATTTAAATCCACAGCCCGTTCCCGCGGCTGGGACTACGACTCAAGTCTCCTCTCATGCAGCAACTCAAGTTGCGGTAAAATCAGACCACGTCAAGGCGAGCGGCAAGGTGCTTCTCGCCACCGCAATCGTTCACATATCGAACTGTGTAGGGGAAGCGGTGAAGACGCGTATTCTCTTGGATCAAGGATCTGAAAGATCATTTATTTCCGAGCACGCTGCACAGCGGTTGCAAGTGAAAAGACAGTCCGCTCGTGCGAGTATATCCGGTATTGGAAATTCAAAACCCGGTCGAGTCAATCACGCAGCGTTAATTCGCGTCACGTCATTAGATAATCAACACTCACTTCAAGTAAACTGTTTGATTCTTCCGAAATTAACGTCATACGCGCCACGTAATTACGTAAAGAAAGGAATGTGGTATCACGTGAACCACCTTCCTCTTGCCGACGCCGAATTGCACAGTAGTCGCCCGATAGACGTAATTTTAGGCGCTGACGTATATGGACCGATTATCCGCGACGGTATCGTGCGATTTCCGCGAGAACCTACCGCGCAGTCGACAATATTTGGTTGGGTTATAACCGGACCTATCCTTAACGATGTAAATACAGAAGAATCAGACGCTGATGCCTCCCAGGCAATCAGCTCACTACACGTGACCTCGCACGACGCCCTCGCGGAATCGATCTCACGATTCTGGGAGCTAGAGGAGACTCCGCTATCTCACGCTCTCACCCTCGATGATCAAAAGTGCGAGGAATTATTCTTCGACACTACAACACGCGACGAAACAGGTAGATATACAGTTCATCTGCCATTCGTGGACGGTCCACCGATAGATATCGGCGACTCTTGCGCTATTGCATCGCGGCAATATGCACGATTGGAACAGCGACTAGCACGTAATCCTGTTCTCAACCGACAATACAACGCGTTTCTCACAGAATATCTCGAAATGGGCCATATGAGCCCTTATTCTCCTCGATCTGACAACGCGCAAGAGTGCTATCTTCCTCACCATCCCGTGGTGAAAGAGTCGAGCTCGACGACCAAAGTACGCGTAGTTTTCAACGCGTCATGCTCGTCTTCAAATGGTCGATCTTTAAATGATAACTTGCTCGTCGGTCCAAAGCTACAGCTAGATTTATCCACTATTATTTTGCGTTGGCGACTACATCGCTTCGTTATGATTGCCGATGCCGAGAAAATGTTTCGGCAAATCCGCGTAATACCGGAACACGCGGCATATCAAATAGTTTTGTGGCGACCGTCGGTGAACTCTCCAGTACAGCCTTATCAACTCAACACAGTTACATACGGCACCGCGTGCGCACCGTACTTATCTTTACGCGTACTACAGCAGCTAGCCTCAGACGAAGCGGCAGAGTTTCCGTTGGCCGCGACCGCCTTACGCGAAAGCACATACGTGGACGATCTGGTTTTCGGGGCCTCCTCGGTCGAACACACTCGATTAATACGTGACGAAGTATTAAAGGCGACGAAACGAAGAGGCTTCTCGTTTCGTAAGTGGATCTTCAACGATCCTACTCCCGTCGAAAACTTGCCAGCCGAGCTGCGCGCTACCGCGACGGACAAGCAATTTATTATCGACGAAACGAAACGCGTTCTCGGTATATCGTGGCGTACAAACTCTGATTGTTTCGAATACTCGGTCGTCCCGGAATCTCCGACGATTCTCACAAAACCTACAATTCTTTCCGTGATCGCGAAATTATTTGATCCGCTCGGCTGGATCGCGCCAGTAATAATCGTCGCGAAAATTCTCATGCAACAGTTGTGGCTGGAAAAATTAACGTGGGATGAACCAATCTCAGCGAGTCTAGCATCAAGATGGAGCCAATTTAGTGACGCGTTGAGCCATTTGACAAACCTACGAATTTCTCGATGGTTGGGCTCGTCATTGAATTCTCCGATGCAACTCCGCGTATTTTGCGATGCCTCCCAGCACGCTTACGCGGCCGTTATTTATTTACGCGTAAACAACGGTAACGAGGTCACCACTCGACTCCTGGTTAGCAAAACTAAGGTCGCACCGCTTAAAACTGTGACAATCCCGCGTCTCGAACTCAGCGCCGCGGAATTAGGGTCGCGATTGCTCGTTTGGGCCTTGTCGAGTCTTGGCGAATCACAAATTCCAAGTCACGCATGGTCAGACTCGTCGGTCACGCTCTCGTGGCTCAAAGCCTCTCCAACTCGATGGAAGGTGTTCGTTGCAAACCGAGTTTCGCGTATCCAAACACGATATCCGGACGTTCCGTGGCATTACGTCCCTACGGACACAAACCCCGCCGACGTCGCGTCACGCGGCTGCTCAGCACTCGACCTCAAAGGCCTTGATCTCTGGTGGCACGGACCGTCGTGGCTCAGCATGCCTCCCGACCGGTGGCCATCGGCACAACCGGTGCTCGATGAGAGCATAGATTCTGAAGCACGCACGCTATGCACTCACGTCGCGACCGATAATAGCACCGAGTACGCAACCCGGTGTTCGGATTGGAGCCGTCTAGTCCGCGCCACGGCGATTGTACTCCGCTACATGGACATATTACGCCGAAAGGTTCGCCGAGAAACAACAGATGATCTTATCAGGCCGTCCGCCGAAGTTTTATTCAAACTTCGAGCGCGAGCGCGAGTATTTTGCCTCCGCTCTGCCCAGCAAACTTGCTTCGCTTCCGAGCTCGCGAATGTGCGCGCTAAAATCGCGCTCCCGCGGCGAAACCGACTAATCGCGTTATCACCCTATCTCGATCCGGACGGACTACTGCGAGTGGGGGGTCGATTGGAACACGCTACGTCGCTGTATGAAGGAAAACATCCAATTGTACTGAGCAATGGTCATGTGACAAAGCTCATAATACGTCACGCTCACCTTCGCACTCTGCATGGTGGTATCGCGCTAACCTCTCGCTTACTAGCAGAGGACTATTGGATTTTCCGGGTCAAAACTGCCGTCAAATCAGAAATTCGCCGATGTGTTACGTGCGTACGATACCGAGCGACTACGCTATCACAAGCAATGGCGCCTCTCCCGTCTCTTCGCGTCAACCGCCGCCGAGCATTTGAGCACGTCGGGGTCGATTATGCTGGCCCCATTTCGGTAAAGTTCGGCTCAGGCCGTGGACACCAAGCGCACAAGGCGTATATCGCCGTATTTGTTTGTATGATTACGCGTGCGATCCACCTCGAGTTGGTTCACGCGTACTCGACGGACGCCTTTCTTGCGGCATTTAAGCGATTTTGCGCGCGCCATGGACTACCGACACTCGTGATAAGTGACAATGGCACCAATTTCAACGGCGCAAGTCGCGAGATAAGCCGCAACTTTGCCAAATCAATGCAGCATCCGGCAATTGCATCCACACTCGCGCTTGAACGCATCGAATGGCGTTTTATTCCGCCCGGATCACCTCACTTTGGAGGCACGTGGGAGGCCGGCGTCAAGTCGGTGAAACACTACCTTCGAAGGGTCGCCGGCGACCACTAGTTAGGGGTCGAGGAATTTAGCACGCTACTTTGCCAGATCGAGGCATGTCTCAACTCACGCCCAATTGCGGGCTTATCGAACGATCTCGACGATTTGTCGTATCTGACCCCCGGTCATTTTTTAATCGGTACCGCATTGCTTGCTCCTCCGGAGCCCTCGTTACTAGATTTACAAGAGTCACGGCTATCTTGGTGGCAGACCGTTCAACTCCTCACCGAGCGCTTTTGGAAAATCTGGAGCAAAGACTTTCTAAAATCTCTATAAACGCGAGCTAAATGGCGGAACCCGCGACCAAAATATCGAGCCAGGGGCAATAGTCCTCGTCAAGGACGAGAACCTCCCACCTGCGAAGTGGGCATTGGGCCGCGTAATATGGTGTCAAACCGGCAGCGACGGTCTCGTACGCGTGTGTCAACTCCGCACGGCGGTGACCACACTCACGCGTCCAATACACAAACTCTGTCCCCTCCCGGTTGACCTAACTGCGCCCGTGAACGACGCTTGTCAAGCAGCGACACCGAACGAGGACTAGTATGTAAGATGGAACATTGTATAGAATCTCGTAAAATGTAAGAAATTATTGTTTTGACCGCTCAATTATTTATGGTTGCCATCACTCTTTAAATGACGAACTGCGAGAATTGTAATTTGTTGGTTGAACGATAAACGATATTTTTTGTACGTCTGATGCAAGACATTTAGTCAAGGCGAGCGGCGGGCCTAAAGACTTTAATCAACTTAATTTAAGTCAATTACTGGCCCAGTCAGTACGATATTTTGAATTTCTTTTATTATTTACGATCTAACCCGGTTGCATCACGGCGAGCGGCTAACTCCAAGTCAGTCGAACTTCAACTACACTATTATGGGATATTATTTTGTTCCTGGTGGTGTTGGAACGGACGCGAGGTTAATGGACGAACTCATGACGTTTTTAGACGATAGTGGAATGTAGAAACTTTATTATAACTGATAATTATTACGAAACAGCTTTACAACGTTCGGTCGACAGACCATCCCGTGTTACTCGTAACCAACGCAACTTACAGACTACTCTGAACACACTCGCGCGCGCTCCGATCGCGATTGCCGAAAACGCTCGAACAATCGTGGCGCTATCGTCGTTTTTCCGATTTCCACACTCGGCCGTCCTGAATCTCTTCATCCGCCCTCGGATGTGGCTCTTCAATGTCGCATGCGTCGTCCTCCGAATCGGCGTAGTCAACCCATAGCTTCACGTGATCGGCGGCTGTTGAAGTTTGATTTGGGCCCTCGTGTTCTCCAACCTTTTGAACGAGATAACGATCATTACGCAATACACGACTGATCTCGTATGGACCGAGAAATTTTGACGGAAACTTCACCCCTGGACCCTGCTGTGTCCTCTTAATAGCGACCAAGTCACCCTCCTTGTACGTTCTCGCCTTCTTTCGTTTTTTGTTGTAACTCTTTTTGTTTTCCTCCTGTATTTTTTTAACTCGTTCCTTCGCTTGGCATCGTACCTCGTCACGTTCTTCTTCGAATGACGTGATGAATTCCTTTTCTACCATCTCTCGAAGCGACACATCTTCTCGTAAACGAGGACGTACTCCGAACATCACTTGGAAAGGCGTGGATCCGATGCTGCGATGGAAAGACATATTCAGATACTGCTGCGCTAGACTTAAGTATCGAAACCATTCTCCTACTCTCGGTGCTGTCAATTTGGAGATCAGAGGAATTAATGTCCGATTAACCCTCTCGACCTGACCATTGGCTCTGGGTATTCCCGTCGTCGTTAAAACGTGCTCAATCTCTTCTTTCTTGCAATAGTCTTCGAACTCTTTCGCGGTAAACGCGGTACCACGGTCGGATATTATCCGATGAGGATTGCCAAAAACTGCAGCTTGCTTGCTCAGACGATCGATGACTTCGAGCGCTGTCGTAGATCTCGTTGCGTAAAGCCAGGTGAACTTCGTGAATCCATCAATGACGACCAAAATGTGCCTGTAGCTCTTCTTCGTTGATGGTAATGGACCGAGGTGGTCAATGTGGAAAGTGTCCAATGGCGTGATCCCTTTCGCAATGGCGTTGAGATAACCTTCTTGCTTTCCCTGCTTACGCTCTGCTACGATGCAATCGACGCAATTTCGTATTATCTTCTCTAGTTTTTCGCGCAACCCTGGAATCCAATAATCTTTAATCAAAATCGCTTTCGTCTTGGCTACTGAAAAGTGTCCCTTTTCGTGAGCACGTTTGATAATAGTCGAACACAATGACCGAGGAACCATCAAACGTATGTCGTCGTCAACTTCTTTGAAGAGAACTCCTCCGCGCATGACGTATCCCGTCTTGAATCCGTTCTCGACGTCTTCGACAATTTTCTTTAGCTCTTCGTCTTCACGCTGCGCTTTCTTCAGCCTCGCTGCTAGACCGTCTTCACGTTCGTCGATCAGCAGACAAGTAGGCAACGGATTCCTACTGAGAGCGTCGACGTGCGTCATGTTTCGTCCTGGGCGATGTTCGATTTTATAATTAAAATCTTCCAAGTAAAAAGCCCACCGCGCTATGCGCAAACAAATATCTTTCTTTTTCATCGTAAGCGCAAACGCGCGACAATTAGTCACGATCTTAAATTCTATCCCTAACAGATAAACTCGAAACTTTTTCAAAGATTTCACGATCGCCAAACATTCTAGCTCGTAACTAAAATATTTTTCCTCAGCTGCGCTCGTCTTGCCGCTCGCGAAATACACTAGATGCCACTTGTCGTCGTCTGCATTCTTTTGAATTAATACCGCGCCATAACCGTGTTTTGACGCGTCTGTATGCAATTCGGTTTCAGCGTTCACCTTATACAAATTCAAAACTGGGCGAGTTGTCAACGCGATTTTTAAATTCTCAAAAGCATTTCTTTCGTCGTCTTCAAATCGAAATTCTACGCCGGTTCTCAAGAGATTTGTCAGCGGACGAGCTATCAGAGAATATTTGGGAATAAATTTTCGAAAATAACCTGTAAGCCCCAAAAACGCTTGGACTTGTTTGACGCTTGTTAATTCCGGAAATTTACGCACGGCTTCTGTTTTTCTCTCCGATGGTCGTACTTGACCATGACCAAGCACGTGACCCAGAAATTCTACTTCGCGCTGCAAAAAATTACATTTCGACCATTTTAAAATCAAACCCGCTTCGCTCGCAACTCGAAACACGCGTTCGAGGTTCTCGATTCCACTCGCATCGTCTTTTGAAGGAATTATCAAATCGTCCATGTCCGTTAGTACAACGCGCTCTTTAATCAGCTCTCGGAAAACAGCATTAATAAATTTCTGAAAAACTGCAGGTGAATTACAGAGTCTGAACGGAACTCTGCAAAACTCATATTGTCCGTCGGGGACAATAAACGACGTGTATTTCCTGCTCGCCTCTTCGACTTGGACGTGGAAAAATCCATTCCGCAAATCTAGCGTCGTGAAAACTTTCGCACCTTGTAATAGATCAAGTTGATCTTCGATAAGCGGGAGTGGGTAGCGATCTTTAATAATTTTTTGGTTCAACAACCGATAATCAACGCATAAACGACTCGAATTATCTTTTTTCTTAACTATGACGATCGGGCTAGCGTAATCGGAATGCGATTCGCGAACGATCCCGTCCGTCATCCACTGTTGTATTCGTTCGCTTACCTCGCGCTTTTCCGCTTCGCTCAGCCTACGCGCTCGCTGATATATCGGTACGTCGTCTTTCAAAACAATCGTCATGCTAACACCCACTTCGCGACGTCTTTCCGGCTTGTACTCCTCAATCATACTGGCAATCTTATCTCGATTTTCGCGCACACAAACATTTGACAAATCAGCTGTGTTGATGTCGTTTGTTTCGATCGCTTGAATTCGCAAAACTTCGGGCACACTCGCATTCTCGTCATTCACATCGTCTAACGGTTCAATCTTGCAAATTCCGCGGAATCGGAAAAGCTTAACGCAATCGAGAAAATCGGTACCGATCAGGAGTTTGTGGTCTAGCAATTCTTTTTTGACCACGTACAACCGAACCTCGTATTTGTGATCGCCAATTTCCATCGTCGCGTTAAAGAACCCGACCGTCTTATTTACTTATTTCCCAACGTCACGGAATGGCGTCGGTTTACCCACGAGCTTCGGTTTACCCAACTCGACGTACTGATCTTCTCGTATAATTGTGATATCGCTCGCAGTGTCGATAATCGCATCCACAATCATTCCATTCACCACAACGCGTTTCGCTTGCTTTTGGTTTTCCGTCGAAGTGTCTGCAAGTACGCACGTTTTCTTCGCCCCACTCGCACCGGGGCATGCCGCCGCGATATGTCCGAACTTTTCGCATTTGAAACACTTTCGACCCAATTCTTTCGACGGACACTTTGGGCTTACGTGATCTCGCGCACCATAATTAAAACAGCGCTGTGCAACAGCTCGATCTTTTTTATTCACACTTGGCACTGTTTCGCGTTTTTCACTCGATCGGTTCGATTTACTTTTCGCCGGTGTCTTCGTCGCACTTCTCGTCGTGTCGCTGCGATCGCGCAGCGATATTTCTTCGAAGGCCTGGAGAAGCTCTGCTTTCGTCGTAAATCCGTAAATGCGCGCGGCGTCGCACAGATTGGAATCGGGAATACCGTCAACGATGTATTGCAATATTTCTTCTTCCGACAACCCCAACTTGTTCGCTAAGATTGTCGTCTCGTGTGCGTAATCGTTAAAAGTCTCCGTCTTCTTCCAAGTACGCTCCTCAAAACGTCGTCTCACAGGGATTCTGTTTGAGCGTTGGAAAAACATTCCACGCAGCTCACGCAACAGTTCGTTCGTCGTCATTTGGATATACTCAGGCTTAGAGTGAAACCAATCTATCGCTCTCTCTTTCAGCCTCATCCCGATTAATATTTTCGTCGCATCCTCGTCTAATCGATACGCTTCTTTCAGGAAAAGCACTTGCCTCTCCCATCCCTCGTACGCTTCGGTGTTTCCGTCAAAGAAACTCAGCAAATCTGCGAGCATCGATAGACTCATGCGCATGGGGCCTTGATCGTTGCGAACAAGCGTTCCGCTGGAGGTCACCGCGGACCTTGGCTGCCCGCTCGTCGTGCCTCGAGCCTCATTGTTCGCCTGCCCAATTTGCGCGATCTCGAGCTCTCGTCGTAGCAACGCGATTTCGCGTTCGGCAAGTTCTTTTTCTCTTCTGTACAGCTCCAACATGAATTGTGTCGAAGTGGCACCTTCGTCGTCGTGTTCTTCCTGAATTGTTTCGGGATGCTCTCCGGCTTCTTCCAGAGTCGACATATCGAAACCCTCGGCTTTCGACAAACGTAGCAACAACTCTGACTTATTGCCAACTGTCGATAGGCTTAAGGACGCCAGCACTTCTTTCAACGTTTTCGTCGTACATTTCTTCGGGTTTAACATTTTGCTGTTAATGTCTTTGTTTTCGTACGTTTGACACGCGGTTGCTACCGCGTTTCAACACGTTATTTCTCTTTTTTTTTTCGTCGTAACCGTCTTTTGTCTATGCGTCTTTCGTCTTTCTTCTTGCGTCTTTAGTTTTTCGTCTTTCGTCTTTAATATTTCTTCTTACGTCTTTCGTCTTTAGTCTTTCGTATATAATCTTTATTCTTACGTCTTTATTTCGCACTTTTCTAAACTGTCGCCATACCTTCACGCGTGATCCCGGCTGAGCCCCCAAATTTATGGGATATTATTTTGTTCCTGGTGGTGTTGGAACGGACGCGAGGTTAATGGACGAACTCATGACGTTTTTAGACGATAGTGGAATGTAGAAACTTTATTATAACTGATAATTATTACGAAACAGCTTTACAACGTTCGGTCGACAGACCATCCCGTGTTACTCGTAACCAACGCAACTTACAGACTACTCTGAACACACTCGCGCGCGCTCCGATCGCGATTGCCGAAAACGCTCGAACAATCGTGGCGCTATCGTCGTTTTTCCGATTTCCACACTATTTTCACGTTCAAAACTCGCGCTCAAGGTTTCGCTACGGTCATAGTCGCTTGCATTCCGTCCCGGACTTTATTTCGTTCCTCTAGGACCGAGGCGAGCGGTGTTAAGACTCACGAGAGCTGTCGGTACTGGCTGCAGCCAGCGCCGCTTACGTGGTACTACGTGGCCTAACGACGCGTTTTGCGAGCGAAAAGACCGGCAGTACGACTTCGTCGTCTGATCGAGCACGTCACGTAAACTTATGCTACTCAACGAACGAGTACAGCACGTGCATTTTGATTTATTATTTTGTTCCACATTTATTCATTTTGTTTGGAAATATATGCCAGACTGGCTTGTGTGTGAGTATAACCCAAGCTAAAATCATTCATCTAACTCCTGATCCTCCATAGTCCGTTGGATAGCGGCACGTTAGGACTAGCCGACCGGAAAACACGCAATCGGAGAATATTACATTTCTCCGGGAGCTAACATATTTTTTTTTTAAATAATTTCTTCATTTATTTATTTATTTATTTCTTCATTTAGTCGTGTACTTATTTATTTATTTATTTATTTGTTTATTAATTTATTCATCTCTTTATTCACAAGTCAGTTTATTTGTTCATTTCTCCATGTGTTAAGTCTATTGGTTTCCGTTCCGTTGATTTATCGATGTATTTATCTTACTACGTATTTAGTTATTTCTTTGGTTCCTTATTTGTTTATTTATTTATTTCTTCTCTTATAAATCATTCATCTAATTTATCCATTTGTTCGTTTACTTATAATCAGTTCAGTACTTCCGTATGTATAGCAGTCCGCTTATCTATTTACCCATTCGTTAGTTTATAGGGTATGTGGGAAAGAAACCCGTATCATTTTGTTTAGAATACTGTCCTGTAGCTATTCTTTATGTATTGCTACAGCTACATCTGTGTCTCTCTCCGTTCGCGCTGTACTATACGATCGAGCGGCCGATTAAGGGGGGCGCTCACCAAGATGGCGGCCACCGGCAACAACAGTGCCCCGCCCGCCACGAACAAGACTAGACAAGCTCGGTAAATTTCACGCATCCACAAGCCATATAAACTACAGAACAGTGGCCACAGCAGCACAAGCTACAGTGACAGTTATTACATTGACAATTGCATTTACATTTACCTTTACGGCGCGGACCAGCTCCACCACGCACGCTTACCAGCCAAGGGCTCATGGCTTACGGACCATTCATTCAGCTGTCAGTTGAGTAAGTATTTATTTCCTCTTTATTGTTTGCCACCCATTAATACCCTTTTATCCTATAACCCTAAGTGTTCGATCCAGTTTCATTTTATTGTTATTGATTAGAGTGTACTATTTATTATAGAGACGGAAAGTGGCACCAGTACCCGCTGGCATTGCTGCGGTAAAAGCTCGAGAGAGCTTATTTATCCTCTACTTATAATTCATTTGTTTATTTGTAATTCTTCTCAATTATTTTTCCGTATATTGATTATTATTTATTATTTTTCAGGTATCAGACCCGTAACCGCAGCCAGGGCAGCCACAGCGGCAGTGACGGAAGCCGCAGCATTGATAATATCCTCGCAAGGTTAGTAAACAAATTGAAATCACTTTGTTCATTTATTCAATCGTTCGTTCATCCAATACACAAACCCACAACTACACAAACGCCCCTACGCGCAGCTCAACCCATTCACTTGTGCATACGTCCCTCGTCCGTCAAACCATAAAACCCATTCAGCCCTCGCAATAATCCAGCTAACAGTATCATTTATTGAAGCATTACATTGTTTGATTTTGTTCGTGCGTTCACCCATTATTCAACGGTTTACCGAGCGATTGATTCCCCCTCCAATGAGTCGTTTTTCATTTATCTGTTATTGAATTCTCTATTTATTTATTTGATAATTTTCTGTTGATTATTTATATTCTTATAAGAATTATTCTTCTATTTACCTAATTTATTTATTTATGTTCCTATTCGTCATTCAGCGGACGACCAGAAAACCAGAAAACCACAGGGCTGACCGCACGGCCCCCGCAGCCACGCCATACCTACATACGTTGTTCAGGATCCTCTGATTTCCATCTGTTCATTAGTCAATTATTCCTTATCTCCTTCATTCATTTGTTTAGCCTATTCCTTCTCCGTTAACTGATTAGTTTGTCTATTTTGCTAAGTGATCAATTATTAATTTATTAACTTACTTTTGTTTGCCTTATTTGTTTCATTTATGCATTTATCTGTTTTATTCTTTGCTATTTGCCCAATTCTTCTTTATTTATTCATTTTCCTTTCGTTTCATTCACTCATTTATTTGTCCATTTATTTATTTATCCATTTATTTATTTATCCATCTATTTATTTATTTATTTATTCATTTATTCATCTATCTCTTCTAATTATTCATTTATTATTTATTAATTATTATTAATTTCTAGGTTACCAAGTCCAACTGACGCCTGGCCGGCGCACAACCACCGAGCGGAAGACCGGCACCCCCCGGGGCCCCGGTGCAGCACTCAAAGTGAAGCAGCACGCCCGCTCATACCCACCGCCGGAGAATCGCAGGGGCACACGGCCGACCACCCCTGCACGGGCCCCCGCAGCCCCCCCCCCATTTATCTATCCATTTGTACATTCATCGTTCATTCCCCTGTTCCCTCCATCTACATCTTACTCATTAAATTGTTAATCTGTTTATCGTTTTATCTCCCCATTTATTATCTTATATCATCCATTTATTCAGCCTTGCATCTATTTGTCACTTATTTATCGAATTCTTTCCCACCGCCAGGCCTGTTCAGGCCTCGACCCGGGCTACTGCGGTCAGTGCTGCCAGATTGGATGGAATTCCATCCCAAGGCCGTTTTCTGCTACCCTCTCTACCGACCATGCCAACCGCCGGCGGTCGGCTTCGCGCATCATACATCGATCGCAACTATGCGCAGCCAATAGCATCTCTTTAACGCGTCGCCAATCAGCTCATGTTTGTCGGCCATGTTTCCTCGTTTGCGCGGCAGGACGGAAATAACCTAAAAACCAGTCATCACCCAGTTACCAGGCCCTGTCAATTTTAACTGATTTTATTCCGACTCATCGAATTCGGCTAAATTGTTTAAAAATAATGATCCTGAATTTTTTTCGGAAAATTCGTAACTCGAGGAGACGACATATCTCGTAAGGTAAATGCTACATTCGTATTCACCGCCGCGCCGTCAGAAGAGGTTGGGTCGTCGAGGGACGCGATTGGCCGCGGCAGGATTGTGAGCGCCGTGCGCCGGCTACTTCTCCTCACACGCTGTTGTACCAAAAACGGTGTGGAAAGGGTACCCTCCAAATTCTTTCCTCCCCTAATCTGGCAGCACTGACTGCGGTAGCTTGGTCCGTTCATTGAATTACTCTTTTCCCCTATTCTCGATAATGTTTATTTCTTTCTTTTTGTTTATTCGATCATTTCTCGATCTATGCATTATTTCCTTCTTTATTAATTAACTTCTATAGATTTATTTATTCGCTTCTTCCGTGATCTGTATTGATTCATTTGTTCGATGAATCATTCCCCTACCGATTTATTACTTATGAATTTATTCACTTAGTTGATCCATTCATTCATTTATTTATTTTGCTTCTGCTCATTTATTCTCCTATTCATTCATGTATTAATTTCTTTGTTGACTTTCCTTCATTTTGAATACTTCATCCGATAATTAGTTGATCCGCTAAATTTTGTCTAATTATGTTTCCATACGTTTGTTTATTGATTCCTCGCTCTCTCTTACCTTAATTTTATTCATTGTTTTATTTATTTATTCGTTCATTTGTTTGCTAATGTATGCAATCAGTATGCATTTATTATTCATTTATTTATTTCGGTTTGCCCAACGGTTTATTTCGATGTTATTGTATCGATTATTTCATTCTCTATTTACTCATTTTGAGTCGTTTATTCATTTAGTTTCCATTTTTCCTTTTTCTTGTATTTATCCCTTAAGTTTGTTTCCATTTTCTTGCTTATTTAGATCATTTCCTAGTCTCCTTTATTTCTTCTATCATTTATTCAATTATCAATTTGTTATTTATCTATCTGTCTATAGATTTATTTATTCATTCATTTATCTAATAATCGGTAATCGGTGTATTTCTTTGGTTGTTAACTTATTGACTACTTTACTTGAACTGATTTTTATCCGTTAATTTTCTACTACATTAATCTAAATTAAAATCTCCTTCCATCCATTTGATTAATTTTTTATTACGTCATCTGTTCTTCTCATCTTTTTTCGTTTGCCCACACAGCAAAAATCTGTCCAAAGTACGTCTTTTGGACATCTCGACAGTTGTCCCGGGATAGTATTGGGATTGTCCTATGGGACTCCCATACGCTTTTAAATGTCCGCTTTGATTACCGGAATGGGACAGTCCGACTGACGTCCCTACGATGTCTAAAGATTTGCTTATACGCATATCCGTAGGACATCTCTTAGACTGCTCACATAGAACAGTGGAGATATCGATAAGACATTATCAAGACTGCATATAGACGTCCCTAAGACATTGTAAAGACTATATTAATTTGTTAATGAGACGATGTTTAGACTAGATAGAGACGTCCATGGGACTTAATTCAGACTGTATCAAGACGTCCATGCGACTTTGTTCAGACTGTATTAAGATGTCCATGGAACATCATCTAGCCGAGAAAAAGACTTTTACGGGATAGAGATCTAGACTGGATAGAGACGTCCAGAGGACTTAATCCATACTGCATTAAGACGTCCATGAAATATCACCCGGGCCGCATAAAGATGCTCATAGGATACGATTCAAACTGTATCAAGATGCCGATAGGACATTAATCTAATTGTGCTTAGACGTCAATGGGACCCGAGGGATAGAAAGAAAAGGGATTCTCATGTGTACATTTTTCAGCGGTATACTGTCACAATTATTAACCTAATCAATATAAAAAATTACGGGAATAATACGGCACTACGGTGATAATACGATGTACTCAATTTAAAGTATGGTTAGGTAAAATTGAATAACACACAATAATCGCCGATGAAACATACCGATGATGCTCGAGTGGACTCAACGTGTATACCGATAAGATATAATCAATCAAAGCAAAATAAAGGTGAAAAATATACGCACGAGACCCTCCCAAACAGATAGCAATAAATTTCATAATTGATTAAGTACACGAGTATATTATATTCGAGTATATTAAGTATCAAGAGACGCGGTAGCGTCTCGAGACAAGTACATTTACCACCATACCATACCGGTTTCTACCATACCGACCGCCTCTCGAGACGCGACTGCAGTATCTTATTCTCGAAACTTGTTGAACATTAACCCAACTTTGTACTAGTTTTTAAAATCCAGAGCTCTATTCCTAAATATTTAATTGTAATTAGAAGCGAAAAAAAATTATATTCCGATTGGGACCAACACCAATGCCGTAGGTGCTATAATGCGGGAGATATCGAATTATGTTCATGATTAAAATCGTGTTTCCGACGTTTTTTACCAAAATCTATTTCAGAGCTGTCGCACACTTTTCAGTAGTCATAGCGTCAGTCAGCTTGTCAGATCAGACGCGATTTTTCTACCGTATTGACCACCGCTAGTGATGACGGTCACTGATGATCAGTCAACCGTCAATACGAAACCAGGTGTGACATGAAGCTAGAGATGGTGAATACGTATCGAAATAACGTCAAGTGAATCTGACCGTTCGTTGTCGTTAACCAGTTAATAACTAAGAAGAAATGGCTATTACAAATGATAGACACATTATAATTAACAATATAAGCAAAAAAAATAAAATAAATATAAAGTTATTTTAGTCATTGGAAAGTACGTGGTGCAACAAAATCATTAATCGGAAATGAATTCAACGCAGGCAACAAATTGAATTTCCTTCATCGAATGATAGGCAAGCGACACAAATCATTGATTTGAGGTCTTTCATCCTTATAACATAAATTCTATTCTGCAAATAAGATTCAAAACCCAAGATCGAATCAGACGCAAGATCATATATTGTAAACAGTTCAACGCATGGGCATAATTGGATTTTCATTCGTAGAGTGTGGTGTACGGTACAATAATATTGCACAAAAGGCCTTCGTCACAGGTAAGCGAATGAATTTCTATTCATCAACGGCGTAGAAAAAAAAAACTTCCAAGCCGCTTAAGGTCCTACTCATTCAATTATTCGTGAAGAAGAAAAATCCCGCATGGAAAATAAAGTGTTACGCAGGTATCAAATTGGAATTCCATTCATCGAATCATATGCAAGCGACACAGATCATTGATTGGAGGTGTTTCATCTTTATAACTTGAATTCTATTCTGCGAATGAGATTCAAAACACAAAATTGAATAAGACGCAAGATCATATATTGTAAACAGTTCAACGCATCAGCAGAATTGGAATTTCATCCATGGAATGTGGTGTAAGGTACAATATAATATTGCACAAAAGGCCTTTGTCACAGGTAAGCGACTGAATTTCTATTCATCAACGGCGTAGAAAAAAAACACTCCCAAACCGCTTAACGTCCTACTCATTCTATTAGTCATGAAGAAGAAAAATCATGCATGGGAAATAAAGTGTTACGCAGGTAACTAATTGGAATTCCATTCATGGAATCACATGCAAGCGACACAAATCATTGATTGGAAGTGTTTCATCTTTATAACTCGAATTCTATTCTGCAAATAAGATTCAAAACACAAAATTGAATAAGGCGCAAGATCATATATTGTAAACAGTTCAACGCATGGGCAGAATTGGAATTTCATCCATCGAATGTGGTGTAAAGTACAATATAATATTACACAAAAGACCTTCGTAACAGGTAAGCGACTGAATTTCTATTCATCAACGGCGTAGAAAAAAAAAAACTTCCAAACCGCTTAACGTCCTACTCATTCTATTAGTCATGAAGAAGAAAAATCATGCATGGAAAATGAAGTCTTACGCAGGTATCAAATTGGAATTCCATTCATGGAATCATATGCAAGCGACACAAATCATTGATTGGAGGTGGTTCATCTTTATAACTTGAATTCCATTCCACAAATAAAATTCAAAACACGAAATTGAATAAGGCGCAAGATCATATATTGTAATCAGTTCAACGCATGGGCAGAATTTGAATTTCATCCATCGAATGTGGTGTAAGGTACAATATAATATTACACCAAAGGCCTTCGTCACAGGTAAGCAACTGAATTTCTATTTATCAACGGCGTACAAAAAAAAAACTTCCAAACCGCTTAACGTCCTACTTATTCCATTACTCACGGAAAAGAAAAATCATGCATGGAAAATAAAGTGTTGGGCAGGTATCAAATTGGAATTCCATTCATCGAATCATATGCAAGCGACACAAATCATTGATTGGAGGTATTTCATCTGTATAACTTGAATTCTATTCTGCGAATAAGATTCAAAACACAAAAGTGAATAAGGCGCAAGATCATATATTGTAAACAGTTCAACGCATGGGCACAATTGGAATTTTATCCATCGGATGTGGTGTAAGGTACAATATACTATTCCACAAAAGGCCTTCGTCACAGGTAAGCGACTGAATTTCTATTCATCAACGCCGTAGAAAAAAAAAACTTCCAAACCGCTTAACGTCCTACTCATTCCATTGGTCATGAAGAAAGAAAATCATGCATGTAAAATCAAGTCTTACGCAGGTATCAAATTGGAATTCCATTCATCAAATCATATGCAAGCGACACAAATCATTGATTGGAGGTATTTCATCTTTATAACTTGAATTCTATTCTGCGAATAAGATTTAAAACACAAAATTGAATAAGGCGCAAGATCATATATTGTAAACAGTTCAACGCATGGGCACAATTGGAATTTCATCCATCGAATGTGGTGTAAGGTACAATATAATATTCCACAAAAGGCCTTCGTCACAGGTAAGCGACTGAATTTCTATTCATCAACGGCGTAGAAAAAAAAAACTTCCAAACCGCTTAACGTCCTACTCATTCCATTAGTCATGAAGAAAAAAAATCATGCATGGAAAATTAAGTCTTACGCAGGTATTAAATTGGAAATTCATTCATGGAATCATATGCAAGCGACAAAAATCATTGATTGGAGGTATTTCATCTTTATAACTTGAATTCTATACCGCGAATAAGATTCAAAACACAAAATTGAATAAGGCGCAAGATCATATATTGTAAACAGTTTAACGCATGGGCAGAATTGGAATTTCATCCATCGAATGTGGTGTAAGGTATAATATAATATTACACAAAAGACCTTCGTAACAGGTAAGCGACTGAACTTCTATTTATCAACGGCGTACAAAAAAAAAACTTCCAAACCGCTTAACGTCCTACTTATTCCATTACTCATGAAAAAGAAAAATCATGCATGGAAAATAAAGTGTTACGCAGGTATCAAATTGGAATTCCATTCATCGAATCATATGCAAGCGACACAAATCATTGATTGGAGGGGTTTCATCTTTATAACTTGAATTCTATTCTGGGAATAAGATTCAAAACACAAAATTAAATAAGACGCAAGATCATATATTGTAAACAGTTCAACGCATGGGCACAATTGGAATTTCATCCATCGAATGTGGTGTAAGGTGCAATATAATATTGCACAAAAGGCCTTCGTCACAGGTAAGCGACTGAATTTCTATTCATCACCGGCGTAGAAAAAAAAACTTCCAAACCGCTTAACGTCTTACTCATTCCATTACTCATGAAGAAGGAAAATCATGCATGTAAAATGAAGTCTTACGCAGGTATCAAATTGGAATTCCATTCATCGAATCATATGCAAGCGACACAAATCATTGATTGGAGGGGTTTCATCTTTATAACTTGAATTCTATTCTGGGAATAAGATTCAAAACACAAAATTAAATAAGACGCAAGATCATATATTGTAAACGGTTCAACGCATGGGCACAATTGGAATTTCATCCATCGAATGTGGTGTAAGGTGCAATATAATATTGCACAAAAGGCCTTCGTCACAGGTAAGCGACTGAATTTCTATTCATCAACGGCGTAGAAAAAAAAACTTCCAAACCGCTTAACGTCTTACTCATTCCATTACTCATGAGGAAGAAAAATCATGCATGGAAAATTAAATCTTACGCAGGTATCAAATTGGATTTCCGTTCATGAAATCATATGCAAGCGACATAAGTCATTGATTGAAGGTCTTTTCTCTTTATAACTCGAATTCTAATCTGCGAATAAGATGAACATTAAATTTATGAATTCATGAATTTATGATCATTAAATTTCATTGTTTTTCCTATTCACTCCATTACTTATGAAAAGAGAATCTTGAATGCAAAATAAAGTTCTACGCTGGTATAAAATTTAAAATCTATTCATCGTATGATACGCAATCGACACAAGTTATTCATTAAAAGTCTTTTATTTTTATAACAAAATTCATCCGTGATAGAATCGACGGGGATTTGCCATTTTCGTCAGCAGGATTACGAGGTTTCGACGTGCCTGCTCCGCCCGACGTCGAACCTGCCGCCCCGCACGCTGCCAGCGTGCTGGCCTGGTTCTTGGTTCGTCTGGGAACGAATGGAAGAGAACGGGATGAAGAATATTTAATATTGATATTAGGGTATGCCCTGAAATCTCTCGCTTTTTCTCGTACTCTCTGGCTCTCACTCTCCTTTACTTCCTCTCTCTCTCTCTCTCTCTCTCTCTCTCTCTCCCTCTCTCTCTCTCTCTCTCTCTCTCTCTCTCTCTCTCTTTCTATCTCTCTCTGTCTCTCTATCTCGTTACTGCTAGAGATAACCACAGCCCCGTCATTGATTACTTTTAAAAAACTACTCCTCGATTTTCTTAAATCAGGAGAACAGAGAGAAGTTATATAATTTAATTTAATTCACCTGTTGCAGATCAGGTTTACTCGTTTAAACCCTGCTGTATCATGTTATATTATATTAGTCATATTCGATATTATTAAGCTCACACTACTTTGTCAAGTCTGTATCTTATTAGATGAAATTGAAAAATGTATTGTATTATTTCTGTATAGTTCCAACTTGCCCCATAGTTTTGACTAGGGTATAGTAAATCCGATCAATGAATCATCTCTCTCTCTTTCTCTTTCTCTCTCTCCCTCTCTCGCTTTCCCTCTCTCTCTCTCTCTCTCTTCTAGGAAATTTTTTTATAAATCTGGAAAAAATCAAGAAGTACCGTTAAGACTTCAGGTCTCTATCGGTCGAAAAAAAATCGATAACTGTCAACGGGTTCTCGAGAAATCGAGTTATATGTATGGGCGTGCAGAGTCCACACGACGACCGTCCGTAGCTCAACTCGGTGGTCTTTGCGAGCGCTCCGCTTACCACGCCAGCGCCGAATATCAGGTAGATATCATTATTCAATAGAAATTTATTTTCATAAAAAATTAGAATAATTATTATTTTTAATTCTGTTGTGTCCCCGGATGGCCCGTGTCTCCTTAGACTCTTGGATTACGGGTCAGGAGGGATATGTTGTTTTGGGATCGGTTGCCAATTAAGAGTAAAACTCAAATAAATATATTAGCACGGTTTTGGTTTATTATAACGTTTCTTGCAATTTAGTCTACACAGATTGACCGGTGTGGAATGCGATATCGTCTTACAAGTTGTGACGATATCCATTCAGAGATTTCAATTGACTCACAGGTTTCTCGTTTAGTTACTGCGCGCTGTTTTAACCGGAAACCGAACCATCCGCACTGGATCACTGGTTCGCGTTTGATTTAAAACACGCACTCACGTAATTGATTATGTTATGCTGTTAATTGCGGCACGACGTACTGTACGATTACCGTGCCGCGGGTTTATCTCAAAGAACCACGCTCGCGTTCCTAAGACCGATGTGGAAACCCTGTCACGGCACGGGAGTCTACTTTGAGGAGGATCGCTCAATTTGATGGTTCGAGTAAGACTGTCTTTTCGATGGCGAGCTTTTCGGTTGCTCGAGGCTCGTCGTCGAAAAGCTGATTTTACAATTTTGGTGGTCTGATCGTTGCTGGTCAATCACCTGGTTCTTGGTCAGCACGGTCAATGTTCGAGGTCTTTGGGAATGAATTTATTGAGTTTATTGAACTTAGGCGTAAGCAATTTTGGCGTAAGCAGTTTCGTTAGCAAATTCTGTTTCGACTGGTTCGATGACCGTGGGGAACAATTATATACTCGATATAATTGTTCATGAATTTTTATTCTAAAAATTTGTGTGGTTTCCTGTCTTTAAAGGAAATGCCATATTTCCTTTCATATCGCCTGATTCGGAATCAGCGATGTTCGATCATGAGAAACAATTATATCGTGCGTATAATTGTTTCGTAAATTTATTTTATAACCTTCAAATTTATAGTGCAAAGAATGTAATGAAAATTGCGGGGCACAACATCCCTCCCCCCTGAAAAGTAAAAATTTGGATATTGACAATGGACACAATTTTTACTTCGAATACGATTCTTATGTGCCCATGGAATTTTCGACTTGTTGGAGGGTGTCGGTTTAATTAATTTCACGCGGCGGTAGTATTGGTCTAGCTGGTGTACTGTGTCACGGTTAGTTTGCGCTTCGTCTTTGCGACGGGTTCTGTGTTGCTCCTCTTCTTGAGGGGCAACGGTCTCGAGGTTGATAGCGACGGTCGCGGCTGAAGGCTGCGGTGTCGCGTTTCTTATCCAGCGTCGCTAACCAATACTATCGCTGCGATGGTAAACATGACGGTAGTACCTATCGCGAGAGTACTATGGAGCTTAATACGGAGTTCTTCACGTAATTTTTTCTTAATTTCCCGGATTCCCTGTCCGAGTTCGCGTAACTTTGCGGGGTTTCGAATCACTACTAGTAGTTTCGCTATTTCCCCGTTGTTTTTCTAAATGGGCGCTTCTTTGTTCGCGTCCAAGGGGGTGAGATTGCTGGGGGCAGATGATCCTCCTTGACCATCTCCGTGTATCTCCGGCCCGTTGCGACGCTGAAGCCCCGGGCAGTTACCCTACATATTCCTACCAAAGCCATTATTCCTGTCCCTATACATTTTTTTTATGTTTCGTTATAACGTTTTCGCACGTTATCCCGGTCATTTCGATTTTTGGCGCCCCGCGTAACCATCTACTCGGTTGTAGCATGGTTATTTTAACTGTTACTTCTAATTTCGCGGCCCGTTTCTCACATCCGATTTCGCTATCGGGACGTATTTTCGCGTATGGTTGTGTTTCGCACCGCGCTTAGTCGGTCAATGGTTGCACCGGCAACGCTGCGGAACACACGTACAGATTTTCTTCGAATTTGCGTTTCGGAAGGTCGTTGTTCGACATCTGTATAAAATTTCGGTTAGCTGCTTTCGTCGGGTAACCTCATCCTAGCAGTCGGTAAGACTCTACGTCATTTTCTTGATGAGAGTTCTAGGGGTTTTCTCGTTTGTCTCGATATGTCTCGAGGTCTCGTTAAAATGTCTATGGAATTGTCTAGTGGAGCCCTGTCCAGTGGATGGAGAAATATTTTTGTTTATTTCTTTTTCATTTTTTTTTTTTTGTTTTGCTTATTTCTTTTTTATTTTTCTTCATGGCCTGGCGCTTTCTCGCAGCACGCGTGGCTAGCGAGAATCTGGAGTCGGGTGTATGCATCCGGTTCCGGCCGTGGTGGGTCGGATTTTCGCTGAAATGCAGAATGTTTCGTCGGCAGTGGTCGTTCACGCTCTGGGTCGGGCATGCAAACGTAGCCCAGTCCCCGGAGACGAAAAACAGGCCGTTTAACTAAAAAATTAGTAACAGCAAAATTCTTTCATATTTCTTTAGGGGGTGCCTCTGGTAGCTTAAGTCCCGATTTTCGACCTCAAAAACCCCCTGCTACGTCCGCCATCTTGAATTTAAGGAAAATCAGTTTTTGTTGAATAACTCGCTCATTTTCAACTTTAGCCCAAAAATGCATAGAACAAAAATTGTAGGAAATTGAATTTTCTACAACTTTAGTTATTACAAGTTTTTCTCTATGATCGATATTTTTCGACTTACGTTAAAAAATAGGAACTTAATCTAATTGTTGCATTATCTCATTTATTTATTAATTTATCGCGTAAATGAATAGGAACAATATTGTAGGGAATGAAATTCTCTACAACTTTGGTCATTAGCATTTTTTGTCTACGATCGATATTTTTTTACTTAAGTTGGAAACTCGGAGTAAATTTCTATATTTACCTCATTATCTCGTTTATTTATAAGTTTACCGTGATGATGGTATGAAATAATTTTGTAGAGAATAAAATTTTGTACAACTTTAGGGTCATTCCATCCCATTTCAACCAGCAGTTGACCCTCGACCTCCCCGATTTTGTTTAAACTTGAGCAGTTTGTTGGTATTAACAAAAAACAAACCTCATTTCAAGCATTTTTCGATATTTCCATTTTTGGTGAAAATACGGCATTTTGAAAAAACCGCAGATTTTCGTGCAATGGAAACTTTGAAAGCACATAACTCAGCCCCTAATTGAGATAAATTAACGAACAAGGAGCCATTCTGTTCTCAATGGAATGTAGAATCTTATTCTGAAATAGAAAATCGAATTTGCGATCATTTTGACAATTTTTGATAATTTTGAAAATTTCAAATTTGAAAATTCCGAATTTGGTATATAGCGATTTGGCTCAATTTTTTTTCTGAAATATCTCGATACCAGTTCTAGACATGAGCGAAGTTTGGTGGAGGTGTTTTTTGAAATACGGGAGAGAAAAAATCCCGCGTAATTGCAAACATTCCCGGGCAAACCATTTTTCTCCATAATCATGCGCTTATGAACCTGCGCAGAACTAGAATGGACAAGACTCTCTCAAATTTCATTGGCGGCAATCTTAAACATTATTATATTTTGAAACAGGTAATGGGTTTTATAAAAAAGGAATCGAAATTATGCCATACTTCCCATGTGGTGAGTATTGAAACGAATCTGTAGATCTGGTCAACGTATTATGAAACGGGGATAAATTCTTAAAACATTTATTCATCAAATTATATTGTCAGATTTGACAGTGGATGCGTGCTAATAATTTATTTTTTCCGGTGATCCGGGTGCTTTACGCTTCCTCGCTGCTTGACTTGTCTGCGACCTGCAACTCCGAGACAATCTTTCGTCGGAACGTTTTGTCGGAACGTCAGGGTCCGTTTCAATTTCTTTTATTTCTCGTAGGCGAATCAGCCGTCCGTCGTCATCCATGGACAGTGCTTTCATACACACATATTCCTTGTTCATCGGCAAGGCAGCGTGGCACGATCGAATGCCTTCTACAGCCGGGACACTGCGCAGTCTTCTTACGATAGTTTTTTTTTCAGCTGCAACGGCGTCGTTGGAGATGAATGCAAACGTTATGCCCTGAATATTTGCGGCAGCCCACTGATAGAGCTGCTCTGGAGTTTGAATTTGACGGTGATACGGAAGTTGCAAGCTCGTACGGGCAGCAAGTCTTTTGACGGTCCCACCCAAGCCGTCACTGGGACCCTTTCCGTGAGAGGTGGCAAAAAAGTTCCACTCTGCAGGTACACCGAAGTCTTCTTCGTGATGGAGGAGGTTCAGAATATTGTACCTATTTTTATACTGAGCAGCAGATCCATCGGAAAAATAGATGATCTTCTTCAATTCTGGCACGACACTCCTCAAGAAATCAACCAAGATGCGCTGAAATGCGTACACTGTTATGGTGACGTGCGCAGTGCAATCGGATATGATAACTTGGTTCAAGGGTTTAACGTCACAGTTTTCTTCAGGACGATAGTAGCAGGCGAAGGGATGAATCGTAGCTTGCTTGTTGTTCCAGTGAAAACCTTGTGCACTGTCTTGCAGAACAAATCCGTAGTTTTCGGAGAAATCGGCGACCACTAGCACCTCACCAGCCTTCAAGTTAGATTTCACAGCACGAAAATGTTCTCCTTGTTTCTTTGCCGTGTAGTCATGTTTTACTACTTTCGGTAGAGATTCTACAAACGCTGCAATAAAACCATCCGTGGTCTTAGTAAACGTTTCAAGAGCACACCTGTCCACTTGTACCCACTGCTGATAAGAAACTTCTTCTACAAAATCAACTTCGAAGTAATGTTTCATACGGTTTCTAAGTGCTGAAAATCGGGGGCATTCTTCGCACACGCCGTAGTAGCACTGGTATTTTGGTTCCTTACACAGAATTGCCTCGAAGCAGTCCTTATAAGACTTAAAAAGGGTTTCACCATGATCGTTTTTGAGGTGATAAAGCTTGGCTCCCTCGAACATAAGTTTGACGTTTTGGTGAATGACACAAACGCAGACTGTGTGAGTACCAGCTGCCCCAGCAAGCACGCACTCGGTTGGTCGAAGAGCGGCGAATTTTGAAAAGCCGACATTTTCTTTCGGGTATCTTTCTTTGAACGTGGCGTAAATTTCCTTAAGGTTACCCAAAACCAGCCTCTTTTGCTTGTGGACACGACGGCCGTCTTCTTGGACGCTGCGAAATTCTTTCCTACCTGGCATTTCCCTACTGATGTCTTGATCTCGGTAGAACTCAATAACTTTTTTTGTCGATTCCGTTGACAAGGGCCTTCCAGCTTTTTGGTGTGGTGTGCACAAAACTCCCTGCTCAGCTTGGAGCTCTTTCACTTTCCTCACCATATAATTTGAAACGCCGAATTTCTTCTCTATCTTCGAGTTCGACCAGCTTCGGGGGAGAACGGAGAGAAGCTGGATTTTGACAACGACTGAGGATGTGGCAGCAAATGCGTCCTTTAGCTGCTGAATAATTTCTCTTCCATCATGCTCGAAGTCTTCACCCTCAGAATTGTCATCTGAAGATTCTCCCTGTTCTATTAATTTTTGGAATGAGTGGCGCAACACGGATTGCACTTTCCGAGACTTCTGTTCCGTGTATTTTATTGACCTCTTCACCTTCCTCGCAGAAATCGGGGAAACCCCAAAATTCGATATACCCTCGTTCAGTACATCTAAAACAGCTTTCATAGGCGAATATTCTCTTCCGGTGCTCTGATTAAGCTCACTTTCCGATATCGAATTTGGCGACGCATTCGTGCTAGACGATGATCCTTCACCAAGTGCAGTGACTTTCGGCGAACCTTGCAAATCTGAAGGCCCTGGCTTGTCTGACGGTTCTGGATGCTGGGGCTCTGGCTGATGAGTATCGACGTCTGCAAGCTTCAGTACTGAGAGTTTCCTCATAAGGGCTTTTCGGCACGAGATACATAACTTCTGTCCTTCTACTATACCGGCGATGGCCTTTTCTTCACATTGATCGTGAACTGTGCCCGTAATCACCCGAATCGACTTCCGAACGACGAGCTTATGAATTTCGAACGGATTGCAGCACATCTTTTGACTCAGAGTGTATTTTGGCGACAGAAAATCCAGCTCATGTTTTTGACACAAAGTATCGATACTCACTCCGGCTCTGAGTTCCACTAAACGTGCATTCCGTACGGAGAACTGAAGCTTGGTTTTGAAATCGAGCTCATTACTACACGCTTTCCCGAAGGCCTCTCCGATAGAACACTGGTTTTCAGCCATCGTTTCACATCACACACACACACACACAGATATCACAACGGATCCTCACAAGTCTTTTTTCTTCTTACTCGGTATCGGTTCACATTATATATTGAAGTGTAAAGATAGTCGAGGGATTGGAGGGAATAATAATTACACTTATAAGATAATGTGGTTTGTATTTATTGACTCGCGTACCGGATTCGTCTCGAGAAACTGAGCTCGATAGCTGTTATTCTCGCTTCTTCTTTTTTATTGCCATGACAACCCAAAAGTCTCACAAAAGTGATTGTGAGCTATGGACGTAATTATCTGAAGTGACAGGTTCATAAGCGCATGATTGTGGAGAAAAATGGTTTGCCCGGGAATGTTTGCAATTACGCGGGATTTTTTTTCTCCCGTATTTCAAAAAACACCTCCACCAAACTTTGCTGATGTCTAGAACTGGTATCGAGATATTTCAGAAAAAAAATTGAGCCAAATCGCTATATACCAAATTCGGAATTTTCAAATTTGAAATTTTCAAAATTATCAAAAATTGTCAAAATGATCGCACATTCGATTTTCTATTTCAGAATAAGATTCTGCATTCCATTGAGAACAGAATGGCTCCTTGTTCGTTAATTTATCTCAATTAGGGGCTGAGTTATGTGCTTTCAAAGTTTCCATTGCACGAAAATCTGCGGTTTTTTCAAAATGCCGTATTTTCACCAAAAATGGAAATATCGAAAAATGCTTGAAATGAGGTTTGTTTTTTGTTAATACCAACAAACTGCTCAAGTTTAAACAAAATCGGGGAGGTCGAGGGTCAACTGCTGGTTGAAATGAGATGGAATGACCCTTTAGTTATTATCATTTTTAACTCCCGGCTGAAAACGGGAGTTATGTGTTTCGTCGTGAGCAACGTGAATTGGCGTTTTGTTGCTAACACTTTTTTGGCCAAACGGCTGATTTTCTTCTTACAAATTGATGTACATCGGTGTCGGAAGTCACAGAGAGGGTTTTGCTTCCATAATATTTATGATCAGATCTCAACTCGCGGAGATATTAAATGTAGAAATTTGAACGCTTTCGAACGTTTTCTTCAAATCGCAATTTTGATCGGTTCGACTGCATGCATTGCAGACTTCACGGCATCGTCAGCTGTGACAGCGCGTGTGTAAGTGCAGTGGAACGTATCCGTGTGTTTTGCATCGAGGCTCTGGACGATATCGCTGAGTGCGAGAGAGACAGCGCGATTGGTCGATCGTTTTAACCTCGAAACAGAACTTTCAACCGAAATTTTTTTTTTTTTCTCGAGTGATTCAGAGTGAACATTTTTTATCAATTGATTTCACGTATAAACGATATTTTTTTAAAGAGTGCATTTTCCATTTAACGTTCAATAATTAGCTAGTTAGCAGGATTGATCTACTGACGATTTTAACAAGCACGTCGAATTAATAATTCTGGATACTTGTGTTCGGGCGTGAAATTGAGATGTATGTGAATGTGGAGGTTAGGTCGGATGACGTGGTTATGCCCGGTGATATTGTTTTATTTATGGCCATCAACTGATTTCACGTACGAACGATATTGTTTAATGAGTTCATTCTTTTTTATTCAACGTATGATAATGTTATCAGGATTGTGAAAAACGTGAATATTGATGTTCAGCTGGACGATGTGGTTATGCCCAGTGATATTGTTTACCTCGGTGGAATTGGCAATTCGAAAGAAAAAAATTGTTGTCGGATTCAATTTTTTTTACTTTATCTTCCAACCGACAAAACTTTAGACACAGCGATTTGTCAGAATGCACAATATGTATATTTGTTTTCATTGTTTTTCCTATATGAGTCAGGTCCTTTTCGAAGCTGCATTCATTCAATGTTCACCTGCTCAAGACATATTCAAAACCTATAATCACTGGGAAGGACGAGCGGAATGCACTGACATCTGGTCAAGGCTACGTCGAGCCGCGCTCGAAAACTGTGCAATGCGCAGACATTTGGTCTAGGCTACATAGAGCCGCGCTTATAATCTCCATAATGCACTGCGATTTGGTCAAGGCTGTATTAAGCCGCCCTCAAGACTCCACGATGGGCTGACAATTTGTCATGGCTACATGGAGCCGCGCTGAACAATCACATGATTCCCTGACATTTCGCTGAGACTGTACTCAACTGCGCCCAAGGACAACCAGCATGTGCCGCAGCTCGTCGATACTTTCAAAGTCTTGTCTCATCAAATTTCTATACAGTGGTCACGTTTTACGATATTGAATCGATAAACAATAGTACATTATGACACTAGTAGGAAAAATTGTTTTGTGACGTGGACGTCTTGTTCGAGCCAAATGATTCCAATCATTGGCGGACGTGGAGAAAATTATATCAAATTATCTTTAAAAAGTATGAAATAAAATAAATTTAAAAAATTTAAAAAAACTCCCGGCTGGAGTAAAAATCGAAAACAAAAAAAATTAGAACGAAAAAAAAGTAATCTGATAGAAAGCATGGATAAAATTCATGAATCTAAAAAGAATACAACAAATTAATAAATTTAAAATGGAAAAAACAAATTAGTGAAATTAAAAGAATGAAATAAATAAATAAATTCAAAAAGGATGAAATAATTCAAGAAGTCATCTTAGTTTATTCGTAGTTTGAATTATGATCGTTCGTTTGTATGAGTTCAATTTTTTGAATCGTGGTAATTTTCTCACTGCCCTCAATTCAGTCGGGAGACGTTTTCTTTCGTATCGTCGAACATCTAAATCCAGATCGTCTTCATGTTCAATTATCTAATGGCGTCTTCTTTGCACTGTCAAACATCTATATCCTATATCATATTTATGGTTAATGAATGACGTCTCCCGACTGAATTGAGGGCAGTGAGAAAATTACCACGATTCAAAAAATTGAACTCATACAAACGAACGATCATAATTCAAACTACGAATAAACTAAGATGACTTCTTGAATTATTTCATCCTTTTTGAATTTATTTATTTATTTCATTCTTTTAATTTCACTAATTTGTTTTTTCCATTTTAAATTTATTAATTTGTTGTATTCTTTTTAGATTCATGAATTTTATCCATGCTTTCTATCAGATTACTTTTTTTTCGTTCTAATTTTTTTTGTTTTCGATTTTTACTCCAGCCGGGAGTTTTTTTAAATTTTTTAAATTTATTTTATCTACAATTGATATTTAGTCAGGAAATCGAAGTAACATTTTTGTTATCGCATTTTCTTGTTTATTTATAACCTTACCGCGTAAATGAATATAAACAATTTTGTAGGGAATGAAATTCTCTACAACATTAGTTATTCGCATTTTTTGCCTACGATTGAAATTTTTCGACTTACGTTGAAAAATAGGGACTTAATCTAATTGTAGCATTATCTCGTTTATTTTCTAATTTACCGCGTTAATGATATAAACCAATATTGTAGAAAATAAAATTCTCTACAACTTTGGTCATTAGCATTTTTTGTCTACGATCGATATTTTTCGACTTAAGTTGGAAAATAGGAGTACATTTTTTTAAATCTCATTATTTCGTTTATTTATAAGCTAACCGTGTTAACCCTTTCGCACTCTCAGACGAGATATCTCGCGAGCAGATACTTCCCGCTTAGCATTTGTGACGAGATATCTCGCGAGCAGATACTTCCCGTTTAGCGTTTGTGACGAGATATCTCGCGTCCCAATTCTTACTATTCAACGCTTATGACGAGTTCGCCAACTAGTCCAAGTCAGTCCTCGATACACGCAGTATTTCGCTATTGAATTAATTTGACCGGCTAAATGGCAAAAGTAAAAATGCGTACTACTATTGATTTTTCCGACTTACCTATCTGTATTTCCGTTCGACGTGAAATACTTCAAAACATGGTGAGATGCATAGAGGTACGTTACAGCGCTTACACCAGTATCGCATTTCCTTTCGCGTATCGCTTGCCGCGCATATTACGCAACGTTTTGTCGGGAATTTTTCTATATATAAACTATATACAAACTATATATGAACTATATATAAACTATATATGAACTATATACAAACTATATATAAACTATGTATAGACTATACATGCCCAATACTATATGAAAACTATACATAGTTTATATATAATTTTTTCACTTGGGTAAGCACCTTACAATTTCAATATTACTACCGTTCTGTTTACAAAACGCGATTGCCGGCTCAAAAATGCGAGGGGCGGGTTGTAAACAAGCCTCAGACGTACCTTGTAAGATCAGACAGCCATGTACTGGTTGTCACAAACGCTAAACGGGAAGTATCTGCTCGCGAGATATCTCGTCACAAACGCTAAGCGGGAAGTATCTGCTCGCGAGATATCTCGTCCGGGAGTTCGAAAGGGTTAACGGTACAGAACAATTTTGTAGGGAATAAAATTCTCTACAAGTTTAGTTATTATTATTTTTTATCTACGATCGATATTTAGTCGGGAAATCGAAGTAACATTTTTGTTATTGCATTATTTTGTTTATTTATAACTTTACCGCGAAAATGACTCAAAACGATTATGTCGGGAACAAAATTCTCTACAACTTTAATTATTAGCATTTTTTTTCTACGATTGATATTTTTCGACTTAAGTTTATAAATCGGAGTACATTTTTTTCAATGGCATTATCGAGTTCATTTATGTTACTCCGATTTCCCGACCAAATATCAATCGTAGAAAAAAAATGCCAATTACTGAAGTTGTAGAGAATTTTGTTCCCGACAAAATCGTTTTGAGTCATTTTCGCGGTAAAGTTATAAATAAACAAAATAATGCAATAACAAAAATGTTACTTCGATTTCTCGACTAAATATCGATCGTAGATAAAAAGTGATAATAACTAAAGTTGTAGAGAATTTCATTTTCTACAAAATTGATCCATACCGTTAACACGGTTAACTTATAAATAAACGGGATAATGAGATTAAAAACAATGTACTCCTATTTTCCAACTTAAGTCGAAAAATATCGATCGTAGACAAAAAATGCTAATGACCAAAGTTGTAGAGAATTTTATTTTCTACAATATTGGTGCATATCATTAACGCGGTAAATTAGAAAATAAACGAGATAATGCTACAATTAGATTAACCCTTTCGCACTCTCAGACGAGATATCTCGCGAGCAGATACTTCCCGCTTAGCATTTGTGACGAGATATCTCGCCAGCAGATACTTCCCGTTTAGCGTTTGTGACGAGATATCTCGCGTCCCAATTCTTACTATTTAACGCTTATGACGAGTTCGCCAACTAGTCCAAGTCAGTCCTCGATACACGCAGTATTTCGCTATTGAATTAATTTGACCGGCTAAATGGCAAAAGTGATAATGCGTACTACTATTGATTTTTCCGACTTACCTATCTGTATTTCCGTTCGACGTGAAATACTTCAAAACATGGTGAGATGCATAGAGGTACGTTACAGCGCTTACACCAGTATCGCATTGACTTTCGCGCATCACTTGCCGCGCATATTACGCAACGTTTTGTCGGGAATTTTTCTATATATAAACTATATACAAACTATATATGAACTATATATAAACTATATATGAACTATATACAAACTATATATAAACTATGTATAGACTATACATGCCCAATACTATATGAAAACTATACATAGTTTATATATAATTTTTTCACTTTGGTAAGCACCTTACAATTTCAATATTACTACGGTTCTGTTTACAAAACGCGATTGCCGGCTCAAAAATGCGAGGGGCGGGTTGTAAACAAGCCTCAGACGTACCTTGTAAGATCAGACAGTCATGTACTGGTTGTCACAAACGCTAAACGGGAAGTATCTGCTCGCGAGATATCTCGTCACAAACGCTAAGCGGGAAGTATCTGCTCGCGAGATATCTCGTCCGGGAGTTCGAAAGGGTTAAGTCCCTATTTTTCAACGTAAGTCGAAAAATTTCAATCGTAGGCAAAAAATGCGAATAACTAATGTTGTAGAGAATTTTATTCCCTACAAAATTGTTCATATTCATTTACGCGGTAAGGTTATAAATAAACAAGAAAATGCGATAACAAAAATGTTACTTCGATTTCCTGACTAAATATCAATTGTAGATAAAAAATGATAATAACTAAAGTTGTACAAAATTGTATTCTCTACAAAATTATTTTATACCATCATCACGGTAAACTTATAAATAAACGAGATAATGAGGTAAATATAGAAATTTACTCCGAGTTTCCAACTTAAGTAAAAAAATATCGATCGTAGACAAAAAATGCTAATGACCAAAGTTGTAGAGAATTTCATTCCCTACAATATTGTTCCTATTCATTTACGCGATAAATCAATAAATAAATGAGATAATGCAACAATTAGATTAAGTTCCTATTTTTTAACGTAAGTCGAAAAATATCGATCATAGAGAAAAACTTTCAATAACTAAAGTTGTAGAAAATTCAATTTCCTACAATTTTTGTTCCATGCATTTTTAGGCTAAAGTTGAAAATGAGCGAGTTATTCAACAAAAACTGATTTTCCTTAAATTCAAGATGGCGGACGTAGCAGGGGGTTTTTGAGGTCGAAAATCGGGACTCAAGCTACCAGAGGCACCCCCTAAAGAAATATGAAAGAATTTTGCTGTTACTAATTTTTTAGTTTCAAAAGTCTTGGGGGACTGGGCTAACGGTCTTTCGCGCGGTACGCGAGTCTTCAGGGTTTCATTCCTCCAGAACGGTTCGACATGTGTAGCGGTGATAAGTCTGCGTCCAGACTGAGGGGAGGTTTTCCTCAGCCTCCTCAGCTTCATCCCCGGTTCATGCGGTTTCTGCGTGACATTTTGGTACGGGTATTTGTATTATTACTATTATTTCCTCTTTTTTTTCTCTTTCTTTTTTTTTTTTTTTGTATCATCCATTTGATTAAGTTGTCGGGTTTTTTTTTTGTTTAGCCGCCTCGGCCTGGTTCCCCAGACGCCATGGAGGAGCGATTCTGGCAAGGTGCTCACCTCTGGGGCGAGGAGGCCATTGTGATGGCGATGGATCTATTGTTGAGGCGCCGGACTAGGGAGCTGCGTGCTATAGCGCGTTTGACGTTGGAGCTGCTGTGGTCGGACACCGACCTGGTGGACCAGTTGGGTCTACAGTTCCTCTTCCACGAGGAAAGGAATGGCCCTTTCACACCGCATTGACCGAGTTTGATTACTGTAATAGGTTTCTATTTTTTATGCGTACGTGTATCTTCTCGTTGTGGGGTTTTTCTTTTGAATAGATACGTGTGGTCAAGCTCATGTTGGTCCGTTTTATTTTATTCCATTTTCCCTTTATTTCACTTTTGTTCCCTTTTCCTCCTTTCGGATTTATTTTCTAATTTGTTTAAGTTTACGTGATTTTACGTGACGTACTTTACAACATACTTGGTCCTGATCCTGGACAAGATCCTTTTAATACCTTGATGTCCTCCGAGAGTGGCATCGTGATGTTTACTGATAATAATTTTTTCGTTTTTCGGGGCTAGGACAGGTTACGCTACTGCGGACGCTGCACTTGTCTTTAATACAGCTGTCCTCGTCGCTACTGTGTTGCGTCTCCGTATCGCTGTCCTCCCCGCTCTCCGCTTCCTCGGTCACGGGTAGCCGTCCGCTGACCGCTGCCTGGCGGCTCGAGCCGCTGGATCTCGCGCTCGCTACACCGCTGGTTTCGCTGTCGCACGGCGCGAGGCTTGCTTTCTCGCTCTTCTCGCCCGTTCCTTTCGCACGGCTGTCCGCGCTGTCCCCGCTCGTGCCGCTCTCGGTCGCTATGGCGTACGGCGGATCGGTCGAGCGTGGGGCCATGCCGGGGGAGTTGTCTCTCTTTCTCTCCCGCGCAGTGCGCCCCTTCCTCCCTTTACGGGTACGTTCATGCTACCCGCCCCCGACCACTCCCCGCGGTGGCCGATCTTGGCGGTGTTGTGTCACGAACGTCTTCGCGACGATAAGTATCTCCGTCTCTATCGCCCGCGGCTCGCCCTCTCGTCTCTCTTGTCCCTTTTGTGCGGACATTCGCACTGCCCCCGCTCCCTTCGCGCCCTTCTGGAGTGGAACGGCGGGGTGCAGCTGCGCTCGTGAGCGAGAGTTATTTTGCCGTTCCTTGAGTATGCATTGCTTTTTCCCTTAAAGCGTGTGCCATACACATACGGCCGGAACTGCGTTATAGCCCACACGATCGCGAGCAATCTGTCTCGGTCGTGGTATAACTGAGTTCAACAAATTTTTTTTTTGTTTTGGACGACCTTCCTCTTTCAAATTTAATCAATTTAATTAATTTATGTGCCCGAGATAATGTGTTGCTTTTCACTAAAGTTGACACTTACTCGGGTGTAGGGCCAGTTTCGCTTCTCGCAGGCGTTGAAAAACTTCTGCGAGTCGACTGTTGTGCTCCTGCCGGGTCTTACCGTGAATGACGATATCATTCAGGTAGACGTAGCATTTTATCCCGTCCAAACCGTCTAGTCTTTGGAATCAAATTCCTCAGCGATGAGGTGCGCGAGATCGAACTTGTCTCGTAGTCAGTCGAGACACTCGGCCCCTCTACCCGCGCACACCGTACCGACGCTGAGAGTCTCGGCCGCGTCATCTTCTAGCGGCTCGAGTTGCACCACAGGTCGTGGTACTGTACATATTCGTTTGCTTGTGTTTACTATGCTGACCGTACAGCTGTTTCCCGTCGATGGCGTTACACAAACACCCACGGGGTTTTTCGGTTTCGATCTCATGTTTATCCGCGAAACCGATAGTTTTACTTTTCGTTTACTCGATTGTTGTATGGGGTAGCAGACAATCTCGTCGGATTATGCAGCATTGAGCCCCGGTGTCCGCTTTCAGGGTTATTATCCCGCTGGCCGAGTTCGGTGACTTGATATCGAAATCGCTGGCGGATAACGCTGATTCAATCGTAACTTGCATGGCTTGCAATGTCTCTCCTGGTTCCGGGGCGTCTGCCGTTGACCCGTGGTCGCTTATCGATAGTAAATTAACCGATAGCGAGCCCAGCGTTAATTTGTTCGGTGTGTCGTTTTGCGATTGACCGTTTCTGTTATTTTGCTGATTGTCTTGCTGACCTCCATTTCTCTCGTCGGCGATTCGCTTCCGACAGTCCTTTTTCGTATGACCCTTTTGCTGACAATAGTGACACACTATATCCACCTGATTGAGCGTCTTATTGTTGTCCGGAGCGGGGAGGCTGTGGCGTACGGTTTGTCCTGGACAGCTTCTCGCGAAGTGGGCATCACTTCCGCAATGGTAACAAGTTTTGTCATAATTCCCGCGGTTGTTGCCGTTGTTGTTGCCATTGCTGTTGTAGCTCCGGCGTTGGTTACCGCTGTCGTTGCCGCTGTTGCCGTAGCTCCGGCGTTGATTACCGCTGTTGTTGCCGTTGCTGTTGCCGTTGTTGTCGTAGCTCCGGCGTTGATTACCCCCCTGTGCTCCTCCGTTTCCCTTCGGGTGAATCATGTCGCTTATCTCGATGGCTCCGACCACTGCTTCATGTAGCGTCGCGAAATTTCGCGCTCGTACGATCGTTTGCACCTGGCCGTGTAACCCGTTCTCAAAGTTGGCCTGTGCGCTCCTTCGCGTGACTGTTTCGATTGTCTGGGCCTCTCTTGGCGTCAGAATTCCTTCACACAGTTTCCCGATCAGATCGACCGTTACTTGCTCGACTCTTCCCGCGTACGTCGCAACACTTTCACCCTGACCCTGTTGTAGGGAATTAAACTCCATTTGTAGAGCAGCGAGTGACTTGCGCTTTCCGTACAGCGTCAATAACTCCGTCTTGAGTTCTTCGAGGGTTTTAATACTTTTGTGTTTTAAATCTTGCGCCGGTCTGCCGTCGATGCGACCCGATATTACGAATTCTATGAATACTTCGTGGTCCTCATATATGATCCGGTCGTACGCGGTCTGGCAGGCACGTAAGAATTGGTCCAATTCGTCCGGGCCTTCTCCGGAGAATTTCGGGACCTGCTTCATAGCCATTCCGAGATCCACCGTCCGTCGTTCACCGGGAAGCCCGCGTGTTCGTCGCGTGGACCGCGGTCTCGACGTCCTCTCTTCCGATAGTCTTTCTTCCACTCGTTCTAATCGGTACCTTAATTCGGCATTCTGTTCTTCAAGGACCCTAATTAATTCGTAGGGTTCGGCATTGACGCCCTGAAGCGTCTCAGCCAGGTCGATCGAGCTGATCTCGAAGTGTCGCGGGCGCGTCGATGCATGTCGACGTTCACAGCGTCGCGAGACATTCGACCCGAATCCCTACCGTCATTGTCGTTGATTCTTCGCGTCCTCGGTATTGTCCCGAGATTGGATGCGACTGGCCGTACGGTGGTGTTCGCTGGCGGAAGACCCGAGGCCTCATCACGGAGGCGCGAGATCTCTTCGTCGATCATGTCGTCCGTGACGCGACGTCGCGCCCGACGGTGCAGCTCCCGGTCAGAGTCACTTGTCTCCGGGAATTCCGTACCGCGCCTCGCATTTATCCCAATCTGCCGGAAACTTTCCGACATCGCGGTCTGGCGAGCCTGGGGTAAAAACCCCGATGGTGGTAGGGTATTTAACGCTTCGCCCGTACGAAACGTAATGTCACCGTGCGCTGCTGTTAGCCCGGCTGGGGCTCCGACGGCGTGCCATGGCAAACTCGAATCGAAGGAGTGCGCGAGTCGCTGGTCCTTCGGATCGTCGCCCATTTTTCCTTTAGTTTTCTTACGGAGTTATTACGTATTTATGAGAATATTTCCCTTTAATTTTCCCGCGAAGTTATTACGTCTTTATTAAAAATTTCTTTAATTTTAATCTTCTTTTGCCTGTGCGGGTTGGTTATTTGAAGAATATTTTTCTTTCCTCAATTTAAATTCCCGTTCCGCGTTAAATTAATGTTCTCTTTTTTTTTTTTTTTTTAAATCCTGCTGAATTTGTTTTTTACCGTGGAAAGTTTTTGGGATTTGTGTTTAATTTAAATTTCTATAAATTAGATTTTTGCTTTAATTTTCATCGAGCCTTTTATTTTCCCGACGTCTCGCTCTGGAGACGCGCTTCTAAAATTTCAAGAACGTTGGGGATTTTTTTTCTAATTTATCGACCTTCATTCGCTTTTGGATTTTTATGGGTCGTTTCGAGATGATTTTGGGAGATTTTGCGGGTTAATAAAATTTTCGTATTTTATGATTTCTGTCCGCCAAAATTTCCCGTTCAAATTATTCGTTGCGTGCCACGCTGCGTGGGCTTTTCGTTTTGTACCGCGTTAGCAGATTTCCCTATCTGTCGCGGTTAATATTGACGGAAAAATTTTCGATCGCTCCCTATGAGGACGCGTTTCAAAACTTTCGCGGACGATGGAATAATTTCTAAATTGGCTTTGGTAGGCTAATATGTCAAAGGTATACGCTGCCACTTACGGGTTGATGATCCCTGATGATCCTTGATGATCCTTGATGATCCTTGATGATCCTTGAAGATCCTTGAAACGGTCGGCCTTGGTTCATTTCCGCTGCGTTTCCTTGAGCTGGTGTCCGGTTCGCCGTCCTGGTCCTTGACCCTCTGACGCGCTCTGCTCGGATGGCTCGTTATCTCGCTACGGCAGATATCACTGCGCGGTAGGAGAACCAGGCTGTACCGCGACGACTGCGTGTCGCGTAGAGCACTGGACTTTCGCACACGACTCTGCACCGATTGCACTATTGCGTCACAATGGTGTGGCCGCTGCACCCGGGTAAATTCTCGCGATGTGCACTTCCGGAATTTAACCCCGAGTTCACGCGCGGGCACTGTCGATTTCTTAATCACTGCGCCGCACAGCCAGGTAGAATGCCTCGTCAGCTTCAGTAACGGGATTCTATCGCTGGGTTACCCCACGCGCACCGTAAGCACTGCTGGCTCGGTGCCGTGTAGCCGGATAAAAATGTAACCAAGATTTTTATCACGGGTATTGTTTATCGCGGTCTATCTCGGTTGTTTTAACGCGATGCCGCCTTCCAGGTGAATTCCTCGACGACTGCGTGTCAGGAATTTCCACACTGGGAACACGTCGTAAGGTAAGTTCCGAAACCGCACTGGTTTCAATTTATTTTGGCACATCCCACCGCTGCCACCAATGTTGTGTCCCCGGATGGCCCGTGTCTCCTTAGACTCTTGGATTACGGGTCAGGAGGGATATGTTGTTTTGGGATCGGTTGCCAATTAAGAGTAAAACTAAAATAAATATATTAGCACGGTTTTGGTTTATTATAACGTTTCTTGCAATTTAGTCTACACAGATTGACCGGTGTGGAATGCGATATCGTCTTACAAGTTGTGACGATATCCATTCAGAGATTTCAATTGACTCACAGGTTTCTCGTTTAGTTACTTCGCGCTGTTTTAACCGGAAACCGAACCATCCGCACTGGATCACTGGTTCGCGTTTGATTTAAAACACGCACTCACGTAATTGATTATGTTATGCTGTTAATTGCGGCGCGACGTACTGTACGATTACCGTGCCGCGGGTTTATCTCAAAGAACCACGCTCGCGTTCCTAAGACCGATGTGGAAACCCTGTCACGGCACGGGAGTCTACTTTGAGAAGGATCGCTCAATTTGATGGTTCGAGTAAGACTGTCTTTTCGATGGCGAGCTTTTCGGTTGCTCGAGGCTCGTCGTCGAAAAGCTGATTTTACAATTTTGGTGGTCTGATCGTTGCTGGTCAATCACCTGGTTCTTGGTCAGCACGGTCAATGTTCGAGGTCTTTGGGAATGAATTTATTGAGTTTATTGAACTTAGGCGTAAGCAATTTTGGCGTAAGCAGTTTCGTTAGCAAATTCTGTTTCGACTGGTTCGATGACCGTGGGGAACAATTATATACTCGATATAATTGTTCATGAATTTTTATTCTAAAAATTTGTGTGGTTTCCTGTCTGTAAAGGAAATGCCATATTTCCTTTCATATCGCCTGATTCGGAATCAGCGATGTTCGATCATGAGAAACAATTATATCGTGCGTATAATTGTTTCGTAAATTTATTTTATAACCTTCAAATTTATAGTGCAAAGAATGTAATGAAAATTGCGGGGCACAACAATTCATACAATAAAGTTAAAATCTTGGCCCACGGCCGCGTTGTAGGGCTGCCATTTTATACAGTAGGGCAACTAATCGCGCCTGTGCCTGATGATGCTGCCGTTCAAAGTGTGACCGCCGGCTTCTAAAATTCCACCGACCTCCTGCTGGGAAAATGAAAATTATTTATTGATTTATCTATTCATTTATTTATTCATCCATTCATTTATATATTAATTCATTAATTCATTAATTCATTAATTCATTAATTCATTAATTCATTAATTCATTAATTCATTAATTCATTAATTCATTAATTCATTAATTCATTAATTCATTAATTCATTAATTCATTAATTCATTAATTCATTAATTCATTAATTCATTAATTCATTAATTGATTAATTGATTAATTCATTAATTCATTAATTCATTAATTCATTAATTCATTAATTCATTAATTCATTAATTCATTAATTCATTAATTCATTAATTCATTAATTCATTAATTCATTAATTCATTAATTCATTAATTCATTAATTCATTAATTCATTAATTCATTAATTCATTAATTCATTAATTCATTAATTCATTAATTCATTAATTCATTAATTCATTAATTCATTAATTCATTAATTCATTAATTCATTAATTCATTGATTCATTAATTCATTAATTCATTAATTCATTAATTCATTAATTCATTAATTCATTAATTCATTAATTCATTAATTCATTAATTCATTAATTCATTAATTCATTAATTCATTAATTCATTAATTCATTAATTCATTAATTCATTAATTCATTAATTCATTGATTCATTAATTTATTAATTCATTGATTCATTAATTCATTGATTCATTAATTCATTAATTCATTAATTCATTAATTCATTAATTCATTAATTCATTAATTCATTAATTCATTAATTCATTAATTCATTAATTCATTAATTCATTAATTCATTAATTCATTAATTCATTAATTCATTAATTCATTAATTCATTAATTCATTAATTCATCAATTCATTAATTCATTAATTCATTAATTCATTAGTTCATTAATTCATTAATTCATTAATTCATTAATTCATTAATTCATTAATTCATTAATTCATTAATTCATTAATTCATTAATTCATTAATTCATTAATTCATTAATTCATTAATTCATTAATTCATTAATTCATTAATTCATTAATTCATTAATTCATTAATTCATTAATTCATTAATTCATTAATTCATTAATTCATTAATTCATTAATTCATTAATTCATTAATTCATTAATTCATTAATTCATTAATTCATTAATTCATTAATTCATTAATTCATTAATTCATTAATTCATTAATTCATTAATTCATTAATTCATTAATTCATTAATTCATTAATTCATTAATTCATTAATTCATTAATTCATTAATTCATTAATTCATTAATTCATTAATTCATTAATTCATTAATTCATTAATTCATTAATTCATTAATTCATTAATTCATTAATTCATTAAATCATTAATTCATTAATTCATTAATTCATTAATTCATTAATTCATTAAATCATTAATTCATTAATTCATTAATTCATTAATTCATTAATTCATTAATTCATTAATTCATTAATTCATTAATTCATTAATTCATTAATTCATTAATTCATTAATTCATTAATTCATTAATTCATTAATTCATTAATTCATTAATTCATTAATTCATTAATTCATTAATTCATTAATTCATTAATTCATTAATTCATTAATTCATTAATTCATTAATTTATTAATTCATTAATTCATTAATTCATTAATTCATTAATTCATTAATTCATTAATTCATTAATTCATTAATTCATTAATTCATTAATTCATTAATTCATTAATTCATTAATTCATTAATTCATTAATTCATTAATTCATTAATTCATTAATTCATTAATTCATTAATTCATTAATTCATTAATTCATTAATTCATTAATTCATTAATTCATTAATTCATTAATTCATTAATTCATTAATTCATTAATTCATTAATTCATTAATTCATTAATTCATTAATTCATTAATTCATTAATTCATTAATTCATTAATTCATTAATTCATTAATTCATTAATTCATTAATTCATTAATTCATTAATTCATTAATTCATTAATTCATTAATTCATTAATTCATTAATTCATTAATTCATTAATTCATTAATTCATTAATTCATTAATTCATTAATTCATTGATTCATTGATTCATTAATTCATTGATTCATTGATTCATTAATTCATTAATTTATTAATTCATTGATTCATTAATTTATTAATTCATTAATTCATTGATTCATTAATTCATCAATTCATTAATTCATCAATTCATTAATTCATTAATTCATTAATTCATTAATTCATTAATTCATTAATTCATTAATTCATTAATTCATTAATTCATTAATTCATTAATTCATTAATTCATTAATTCATTAATTCATTAATTCATTAATTCATTAATTCATTAATTCATTAATTCATTAATTCATTAATTCATTAATTCATTAATTCATTAATTCATTAATTCATTAATTCATTAATTCATTAATTCATTAATTCATTAATTCATTAATTCATTAATTCATTAATTCATTAATTCATTAATTCATTAATTCATTAATTCATTAATTCATTAAGTCATTAATTCATTAATTCATTAATTCATTAATTCATTAATTCATTAATTCATTAATTCATTAATTCATTAATTCATTAATTCATTAATCCATTAATTCATTAATTCATTAATTCATTAATTCATTAATTCATTAATTCATTAATTCATTAATTCATTAATTCATTAATTCATTAATTCATTAATTCATTAATTCATTAATTCATTAATTCATTAATTCATTAATTCATTAATTCATTAATTCATTAATTCATTAATTCATTAATTCATTAATTCATTAATTCATTAATTCATTAATTCATTAATTCATTAATTCATTAATTCATTAATTCATTAATTCATTAATTCATTAATTCATTAATTCATTAATTCATTAATTCATTAATTCATTAATTCATTAATTCATTAATTCATTAATTCATTAATTCATTAATTCATTAATTCATTAATTCATTAATTCATTAATTCATTAATTCATTAATTCATTAATTCATTAATTCATTAATTCATTAATTCATTAATTCATTAATTCATTAATTCATTAATTCATTAATTCATTAATTCATTAATTCATTAATTCATTAATTCATTAATTCATTAATTCATTAATTCATTAATTCATTAATTCATTAAATCATTAATTCATCAATTCATTAATTTATTAATTCATCAATTCATTAATTCATTAATTCATTAATTCATTAATTCATTAATTCATTAATTCATTAATTCATTAATTCATTAATTCATTAATTCATTAATTTATTAATTCATTAATTCATTAATTCATTAATTCATTAATTCATTAATTCATTAATTCATTAATTCATTAATTCATTAATTCATTAATTCATTAATTCATTAATTCATTAATTCATTAATTCATTAATTCATTAATTCATTAATTCATTAATTCATTAATTCATTAATTCATTAATTCATTAATTCATTAATTCATTAATTCATTAATTCATTAATTCATCAATTCATTAATTCATTAATTCATTAATTCATTAATTCATTAATTCATTAATTCATTAATTCATTAATTCATTAATTCATTAATTCATTAATTCATTAATTCATTAATTCATTAATTCATTAATTCATTAATTCATTAATTCATTAATTCATTAATTCATTAATTCATTAATTCATTAATTCATTAATTCATTAATTCATTAATTCATTAATTCATTAATTCATTAATTCATTAATTCATTAATTCATTAATTCATTAATTCATTAATTCATTAATTCATTAATTCATTAATTCATTAATTCATTAATTCATTAATTCATTAATTCATTAATTCATTAATTCATTAATTCATTAATTCATTAATTCATTAATTCATTAATTCATTAATTCATTGATTCATTGATTCATTAATTCATTGATTCATTGATTCATTAATTCATTAATTTATTAATTCATTGATTCATTAATTTATTAATTCATTAATTCATTGATTCATTAATTCATCAATTCATTAATTCATCAATTCATTAATTCATCAATTCATTAATTCATCAATTCATTAATTCATTAATTCATTAATTCATTAATTCATTAATTCATTAATTCATTAATTCATTAATTCATTAATTCATTAATTCATTAATTCATTAATTCATTAATTCATTAATTCATTAATTCATTAATTCATTAATTCATTAATTCATTAATTCATTAATTCATTAATTCATTAATTCATTAATTCATTAATTCATTAATTCATTAATTCATTAATTCATTAATTCATTAATTCATTAATTCATTAATTCATTAATTCATTAATTCATTAATTCATTAATTCATTAATTCATTAATTCATTAATTCATTAATTCATTAATTCATTAATTCATTAATTCATTAATTCATTAATTCATTAATTCATTAATTCATTAATTCATTAATTCATTAATTCATTAATTCATTAATTCATTAATTCATTAATTCATTAATTCATTAATTCATTAATTCATTAATTCATTAATTCATTAATTCATTAATTCATTAATTCATTAATTCATTAATTCATTAATTCATTAATTCATTAATTCATTAATTCATTAATTCATTAATTCATTAATTCATTAATTCATTAATTCATTAATTCATTAATTCATTAATTCATTAATTCATTAATTCATTAATTCATTAATTCATTAATTCATTAATTCATTAATTCATTAATTCATTAATTCATTAATTCATTAATTCATTAATTCATTAATTCATTAATTCATTAATTCATTAATTCATTAATTCATTAATTCATTAATTCATTAATTCATTAATTCATTAATTCATTAATTCATTAATTCATTAATTCATTAATTCATTAATTCATTAATTCATTAATTCATTAATTCATTAATTCATTAATTCATTAATTCATTAATTCATTAAATCATCAATTCATTAATTTATTAATTTATTAATTCATTAATTCATTAATTCATTAATTCATTAATTCATTAATTCATTAATTCATTAATTCATTAATTCATTAATTCATTAATTCATTAATTCATTAATTCATTAATTCATTAATTCATTAATTCATTAATTCATTAATTCATTAATTCATTAATTCATTAATTCATTAATTCATTAATTCATTAATTCATTAATTCATTAATTCATTAATTCATTAATTCATTAATTCATTAATTCATTAATTCATTAATTCATTAATTCATTAATTCATTAAATCATCAATTCATTAATTTATTAATTTATTAATTCATTAATTCATTAATTCATTAATTCATTAATTCATTAATTCATTAATTCATTAATTCATTAATTCATTAATTCATTAATTCATTAATTTATTAATTCATTAATTCATTAATTCATTAATTCATTAATTCATTAATTCATTAATTCATTAATTCATTAATTCATTAATTCATTAATTCATTAATTCATTAATTCATTAATTCATTAATTCATTAATTCATTAATTCATTAATTCATCAATTCATTAATTCATTAATTCATTAATTCATTAATTCATTAATTCATTAATTCATTAATTCATTAATTCATTAATTCATTAATTCATTAATTCATTAATTCATTAATTCATTAATTCATTAGTTCATTA